>CM040121.1:274757675-275214139 GCA_022559845.1 Amorphophallus konjac | reverse complement strand
TTTGGGAAGCAGGCCGTGGAGGCCAGAATTGGGAAAGCGGGCCATGGGGCCGAGGTAAGCAGGCTACAAGAGCCAAAGTTGGGAAGCGGGCCGTGAAGGCCGAAATTATGGGCAGCGGGCCGTGAAGGCCGAATTTTGGGAAGCAGGCCGCGAAGGCCAGAATTGGGAAAGCGGGCCATGGGGGCCGAGGTAAGCAGGCTACAAGAGCCAAAGTTGAGAAGCGGGCCGTGAAGGCCGAAATTATGGGCAGCGGGCCGTGAAGGCGAATTTTGGGAAGCAGGCCGTGAAGGCCAGATTCTGGGGAGCAGGCTGCGAGAGCAGAATTTGGAAGCGGGCCGTGGAGGCCGAGATTATGGGCTAGCGGGCCGTGGAGGCGAATTTTGGGAAGCAGGCCGTGAAGGCCAGATTCTGGGGGAGCAGGCTGCGAGAGCCAGAATTTGGGAAGCGGGCCATGGGGCCGAGAATAAGCAGGCTACAAGAGCAAAGTTGGGAAGGTAGGCTGCGATAGCCGTGATTGAGTTCATTGTGTACACACCATTCTTGTTATTTTATTGTTATTATACCTTTTTTTTTGTATCATTTTTATGTTGTTTTGTTTTGTTTTTCCTGTTTTTTTATTTTTATTTTTTATTTCTTGTTTTATTTATTTATTATTATTATTTATTATTATTATTATATTTATTATTATTATTTTTTTATTTTTTTTTTTTTTAAGCATGCAAGCATTCATTAGCAGGCATAACATAAATATAAGTAAGGCTGCTCCCTCTATAGGGGATAGGATAGGGACATTGCCCGTAATTCGTAGATGCGGTGCTGGCCGCGAGGCACAATCGAGGGGTGGTGCACCCGTCAAGAGGATATCACACGTCTTGCATGCATAGCCTAAATTCACGCATTTCACCCGAGGCAATTCTCTGTGGCGTGGCAGTGCAAATGTGTGAACAAAGAGCCCTAACCACAGGGATATGCAGGTTTTCCTGGTGACACTCGAGGATCACTCTAGCGCCTACACATATGTTTCAGGCTTTCAATTTGGTAGCTTCACACAGCCCCCCGTCTGTTTATTTTGGTAGCGGATTTCATCGTTCGGCGCGAGTCTCCTCATGTGTCTCAATGGGGATTCCCGGCTACTAGGATTCATCCTTATTGTAATTCTATTACGGATTCCACCGTTTGACGCGAGTCTCCTCATGTATCTCAATGGGGATTCCCGGCTAATAGGTTTCATCCTTATTATAATTCGCTTCACCATTTCGCGCGAGTCTCCTCATGTGTCTCAATGGGGATTCCCGGCTACTCGGATTCACGTGTACAGTGGGGGTAGGCAGCTTTTTCCTCACGATTACCTTTCACGCGAGTGCAGGAATTCAAGTCTCCGTGGAGTGCTAAGAAGAAATTCGGGCAATCCCTATGGTTGAAGGCTATTGAACACATTAAGTGCTAAGTGTGGGAGCGTTGTCTCAGGTTTATTTTGTGAGTTGGGCTTAGCGATTCAGCCATGACTCTTCCCCTTGACGTGGGCACCTGCCATAATTAGGTTCCCTTCGAGCATATGCCGTGACGCGCGCGCATCCGGAATCGGGACGAGATTATTTAGCGAGGAAATACGGTCCTAGAAAATTTCAAGGAGGTGTATTATTCTATATTAAGCAACCATGCAAGCAGGGCAATCATGCATTCTTTTTTTTTCTTTTCTTCTTCTTTCTTTTTTATTTTGTTTTGTTTTTTTTTTGTGGTGTTGCTGTTTTGTTTTGTTTTGTTTTGTTTTATTTTTTGTTTGTTTGTTTGTTGTTTTTTTTTTGCATAGAAAAATATCGTCGTTACGTATAAGTGTAGTGGTAGTAAAGGTATTAGGGAAGCGGGCCGCAAAGGGGCTGAAAGGATATTAGGGAAGCGGGCTATAGAACCCGGGGGGCATCACGGGAGTGAGCCATAAGGGCCAACGATGAGATAGCTATCGGCCAGGAGCCGATGATGAAGTAGCTGTCGGCTAGGAGCCGATGATGAGGTAGCTGTCGGCTGGGAGCCGATGATGAAGTAGCTGTCGGCTAGGAGCCGATGATGAGGTAGCTGTCGGTTGGGAGCCGATGATAAGGTAGCTGTCGGCTAGGAGCCGATGATGAGATAGCTGTCGGCTAGGAGCCGATGATTGAAAAGCTATCGACCCGAAGGCCGATGAAAGGGTAGTTGTCGGCTTGAAGCCACGATGGCTGAAAGTTGGTCGATTTAGCGCCCCCGTCGGCGGAAGGTCTAGTCGGTTTAACGCCCCGCCGGCGGAAGGTCTAGTCGGTTTAACGCCCTGTCGGTGGAAGGTTTAGTTGGTTTCTATTTGTTGGATGGTTGGAGGTTGGAGGTAAAAGTTTGCCTCATGACCCTTCTTTCTCTTCTTCTTTTGTAGGGAGGCAGGTACGAAGACCATGTTCGCCTCGTGATCATATATTTTTTTTCTCTTCTCTTCTTCTTTTGTGTAGAGAGGCGGGTTCAAGGACCGTGTTCGCCTCATGTCTCTTTTTTTCTCTTCTATTCTTCTCTTTTTCTTTTGTGTAGAGAGGCGGGTGCAGGGACCATGTTCGCCTCGTGACCATTCTTTTTTCTTCTTCTCTTCTTCTTTTATGGAGAGGCAGGTGCAAGGACCATGTTTGCCTCGTGACCATTCTTTTTTCTTCTTCTCTTCTTCTTTTATGGAGAGGCAGGTGCAAGGACCATGTTTGCCTCGTGATTGCTCTTTCTCTTCTTCTCTTCCTTTTTTATGGAGAGGCAGGTGCAAGGACCATGTTTGCCTCGTGATTGCTCTTTCTCTTCTTCTCTTCCTTTTTTATGGAGAGGCAGGTGCAAGGACCATGTTTGCCTCGTGATCATTTCTTTCTTTTCTTCTCTTCTTCTTTTGTGTGAAGAGGCGGGTTCAAGGACCGTGTTTGCCCCGTGACTGTTCTTCTCTTCTTCTCTACTTCTTTTATAGGGAGGCAGGTGCAGAGACCGTGTTTGCCTCATGATTGCTCTTTCTCTTCTTCTCTTCTTCTTTTACGGAGAGGCAGGTGCAGAGATCGTGTTTGCCTCATGTCTATTTTTTTTCTTCTATTCTTCTTTTGTAGAGAGGCAGGTGCAGAGACCGTGTTTGCCTCATGATTGCTCTTTCTCTTCTTCTCTTCTTCTTTTACGGAGAGGCAGGTGCAAGGACCATGTTCACCTCGTAATCATTTCTTTCTTTTCTTCTCTTCTTCTTTTGTGTAGAGAGGCGGGTGCGAAGACCGCGTCTGCCTCGTGACTCTTCTTCTATTCTTCTTTTATGGAGAGGCAGGTGTAAGGACCATGTTCGCCTCTTGACTATTTTCTTTCTTTTCTGCTCTCCCTTTCTTTTTTTTTCTTCTTCTTCTTCCCTTTTTTTATGTGAAGAGGCGGGTTCAGGGACCACGTCTGCCTCATTGGTCTCTTCTTCCTTTTTTCCTTCTTCAACATGATGAGGGGGGCTCGAAGACCACGTCTGCCTCGTGAGTCTTTTTTTTCTTCCCTGTTCTGCTCTTCTTATTTTGTGTGAAGAGGCGGGTCCAGGGACCATGGCTGCCTCATGTGTCTTTCCTTCCTCTTCTTCTCTTCTTTTGTGTGATGAGGCGGGCTCGAAGACCACATCTGCCTCGTGAGTCTCTTTTTTTTTTCTTCCCTTTTTTTTTATGGGATGAGGCAGGCCCGAAGACCACGTCTGCCTCGTGACTCTTTTTTTCTTCTTTTTTCTTCTTTATGGGATGAGGCGGGCTCGAAGACCACGTCTGCCTCGTGACTCCCCCCTTTTTTTTCTGCTCTTCTTTTCTCATTAACGCTTCAGTACTGGAGTGTATTTCTCTTAATGTACCCCCAGGTCGGGGTGTAGCTTCATTTGGTATGCATCCCCCCCTGAGGGGTGTGTTCGGCCTGTTTACTTTTGTGCCCCCAGGCGGGGTGTATATTTCATGGCTTCTATGTCCCCGAAGCAGGGTATGCTTTTTTTTTTCTAATGCCCCCGAGACGGGGTGTATTTCTCTTCAGATGCCCCCATGGTGGGGTATACTCTTCACGGCTTCTATGCCCCTAGATGGGGTATGTTTCTTCTTCAAATACCCCTAAACCAGGGTGGACTTCTCTTCGTATGCCCCTGAGCCGGGGCGTGTTCTTTATAGCTTCTAGGCCCTCGAGGCGAGGTATGTTTCTTCTCCATGTGCCCCTGGCACGGGGCGTAGCTTTCTTCAAGTGCCCCCTGGACGGGGTGTATCTTTCGCTTCTTATGCCCCCGTGAGGCCGGGGTGTATCTCTTTACGGCTTCCATGCCCCCGAAGCGGGGTGTGTTGTTTCTTCAAATGCCGCTTGGGCGGAGTATATCTTTCTTCTCATGCTCCCAAGGTGGGATGTATGTCCTTTCGCTTCTGTGCCCCGGGTCAGGGTAGATGCTTCTGCTTCTTATGCGCCAAGGGCGGAGTGTATCTCTTTTTTTGTGCCCCCAGAGCGGGGTAGATGCTCTGCATGTGTCCCGGGTAGGGGTGTAGCTTTGTCTCCCATGGAGGGGGTGTGTTGTTTCTTCAAAAGCCCCCAGACCAGGGTGTGTTTGTTTGTTTGTTTTTTTTATGCCCCCGAGGTGGGGCGTAGTTCTCTTCAAATGCCCCCATGGTGGGGTATACTCTTCACGGCTTCTATGCCCCCAGGTAGGGTATGTTTCTTCTTCAAATACCCCTAAGCCAGGGTGGACTTCTCTTCATATGCCCCTGAGCCGGGGCGTGTTCTTTATAGCTTCTAGGCCCTCGAGGCGAGGTATGTTTCTTCTTCATATGCCCCTGGTACGGGGCGTGTCTTTTGTTTCTTATGCCCCCCATGGCGGGGGCGGATTCTGCTCTCTTTCTACCCCTGAAGGCGGAGGAGTGCTTCTCTTCATATGTCCCCGGCACGAGGGTGCATCTTTAGCTTTTTATGCCCCCCCTGAGGCAGGGGTGTATCTCTTTACGGTTTCTGTGCCCCCGAGGCGGGGTGTGTTTCCTTCTTCTGATGTCCCTGAGTTGGGGTTTGCTTCTTTATTTGTGTACCCCCGAGCCGGGGTGAATTCTTTCTTCTTATTCCCCGTGGCGGGGTATGGTCTTTCCTTCTTATGCCCTCATGACGGGGTGGATGCATGCTTCATATGCCCCCGTACCGGGGTATATCTCTTCCTCGAATGCCCCTGAGCCGGGGTGTGGGTTCTGCTTCTTATGCCCCAGAGCGGGGTATGCTTTCTCTTCATGTTCCCCTAAGTCAGGGTGTATTCTTTTGCTCTTTATGCCCCTGGATCGGGGTGAAACTATGTTGCTTCTCATGCCCCCAAGGCGGGGTGTGTTTCTCTTCATGTGCCCCACAGTCGGGGTATGTCTTCCGCTTCTGTGCCCCTGGACCGGGGTATGTTCTCTTCTTCAAAGGCCCCTGGGCCGGGGTGTAGCTTTGTTGTCTGTTGTGCCCCCGGATGGGGTAGAATCTCTTCATGTGCCCCCAGGAGCGGGATGCGCTTCTTTCTTCAAGTGTCCCCAGGCCGGGGTAAATTCTTTTCTTCTTCCCAGACACACCGGGGGGAATATTTGCTTCTTGTGCTCCCAAGGTGGGGTGTATTGCTGCTTTTGATGCCCCCAAGGTGGGGCGCATTACTGCTTCTGATGCCCCAGAGCGAGGTATGCCTTTTTTTTATATGCCCCCGGCACGGGGTGTATTCCGCTTCTAGTGCCCCCAGAGTGGAGTGTATTGCCGCTTTTGACGCGGGGTGTAGTTCTTACTTTTTATGCACCCGAGGCGGGGTGAATTCTTCTTCTTTGTTTACGTGCCCCCATATCGGGGTATATTCCTCTCTTCATATGCTTCCCAAAGCCGGGGGATGTTGTTTGTTCTGCTTCAGATGTCCCCCCGGGGGGGTTAATGTTGCTTCATGGACTCCGAGCCTGGGGTATGCTCCTTCAAAGGTCCCTAAGCCGGGGTGGATTCTCTTTTCTTCTCATGCTCCCAAGGCAGGATGTAGCTTCTTCAAGTACCCCTAAACATGAGCGGATTCTTTATGGCTTCTATGTCCCCTGGCGGGGTATGCTTCTTCTTCAAATACCCCTAGGCCGGGGTGGACTTCTCTTCATATGCCCCTGAGTCGGGGCGTGTTTTTTATAGCTTCTAGGCCCTCAAGGCGAGGTATGCTTCTTCTTCAAATACCCCCGAGACGGGGGTGTGTTTCTTGGCTTCATATGCCCCGGACGTGGGGTATATCTTTTGTTTCTTATGCCCCCGAGCCGGGATGTAGCTTCTTGGCCTCATATGCTGCCGAGGCGAGGGGTATGTTGCTTCATGTGCCCCCGGGGGGGACGCATTTTGCCTCTACTGCCCCGTGGCGGGGTACATCTCTTGGCTTCTTACGCCCCCGTGGTGGGGTGTGTTTTCTTCTTGTGCCCCCGGGGTGGGGTATGTTGCTTTTTGCACCCTAAAGGTGGAGTGTACTTATCTTCAAGTGCCCCTGAGTCGGGGCGTACCTGTGTCTTACATGCCCCCATGCGGGGTGAGCTTGGCTTCTTGTGCACCCGGGGTGGGGTGAGTTCTTCTCATTTGCATGCCCCTGAGTCAGGGCGTGTTCTTTATAGCTTCCAGGCCCTCGAGGCGAGGTGGGCTTCTTCTTCAAATACCCCGAGACGGGGGTGTGATTCTTGGCTTCCTATGCTCCCAAGACGGGGTGTATTTTACTTCTTCTCATGACCCCAGGCCGGGGTTGAGTTCTCTTCAGTTACCCCTGAGTCGGGGGTTGATTCTTCTGCCTCTTATGCCCCAAGGTGGGGTGCACTTCTCTTCATATGCCCCCCTAAGCCGGGGTGTAACTCTACTTTTTCTCATGACCCCAGGCCGGGGCAGTCTCTTCTTCTTATGCTTATGTGTTCCCGCATCGGGGTGTATTCCTTTCTTCACGTGCTCCCCTAAGCCGGGGAATATTGTGTGTTCTGCTTCAGATGCCCCCGGGGGGAATATATGTTACTTCATGGACCCCAAGGCTGGGATGTATTCCTTCTTCGAATGCCCCTAGGTCGGGGTGTATTCTTCTCTTCTTACGCTCCCAAGGCGGAGCATAGCTTCTTCAAATGCCCCTAGGTCGGGGTTGATTCTTCTCTTCTTATGTTCCCAAGGCGGGACGTAGCTTCTTCAAATACCCCTAGGTCGGGGCTGATTCTTCTCTTCTTATGTTCCCACGGCGGGACGTAGCTTCTTCAAATGCCCCTAAACCGGAGCGGATTCTTTTATGGTTTCTATGCCCCCAGGCGGGGTATGTTTTTCTTCAAATACCCCCAAGACGGGGGTGTGATTCTCCCGCTTCCTCTACCCCAGAGTGGGGTATACTTCTCTTCGTATTCCCCAAAGCCAGGGTGTATTCTTTTCGCTTCATATGCCCCCAGTGTGGGATGCGCCTTCTGCTTCTCATGACCCCGGGATAGAGTGTATTCGCTTCATGTGCCCCCGGCACGAGGGTGTATCTTTGCTTTTTATGCCCCCCGGGGGGGATTCTTCTTCTTCTGCCCCGACACGCCGGGGAATGTCTGCTTCTTGTGCCCCGAAAGTGGGGTGTGTTCTTGATGGCTCCTGTGCCCCCGTCGGTGGCGTGTATTTTTCTTCTTCAAATTCCCCTAAGGCGGGGTGTATTCTTTGTCGCTTCATGTACCCCCGAGTAGGGGTGAATTCTTTTCTTCTTACGCCCCCATGGCGGGGTATGTCTTTTGCTTCATGTGCCCCCATATCGGGGTGTATTTCTCTTCTTCAGATGCCCCTAAGCTGGGGTGCAACTCTATTTCTTCTTATGTCCCCAGGTCAGGGCGGATTCTTCCTCAAATGCCCCGAAGCTGGGGTGTAGCCTTTGCTTTGTGCCCCTCAGTCGGGGCGGATTCTCTTCATGTGCCCCTGGGAATAGGGTGTATCTCTTTTTTTGCCTCTTATGCCCCCGTAGCAGGGTATATATCTTCTTCTTATCCCCCATGGCGGGGTATATGCATGCTCTCTTCGGGAGTGGTGGCCGTGCTTGGCCTCATTGCTATAAAGCATTCCCCACAGCGGGCAGCCATTCACCAAGCTACGATTGTGGCTCGCTGGGTCTTTTAACAGCCACTCGAGGGGCCGTCTTGTGCCGAATGGAGACGGCAGGAAGGAGGAACGAGCGGGGTCATTACACCACGGGCTCGGAGCCTCCTAGAGTCGGGCGGGATGCCGGGTTTCTTCTTGCTCTTTTAGTCGGCGATGCTGGCCGACTTTTCTTCTTTTCTTCTTTCTCTTTTTCTTCTCCTTTTTTTTTCTTTCTCTTCTCTCTTTTTTTTCTGGTCTCTTTTTCTCTTCTCTTCTTTTTTGTATGATTGACCAGGGTGGGGGTGCAGGAGAGCGCTCACCCCCTCAAGGAGGGGATGAGTGGTTCGCTCCATCGCATCAACCCCACAGTGGTAGTCTTTGTTCAACACGGGTCTCGACGGACGTGGCCATACAACCCTCTATTGCCAATTCTTTCTCTTCTTTTTTTTTGTTTCTTTCTTTTCTCTCTTTTTTTTTCTTTTCTACCTTTCTTCCTTCCTTCTTTTCTTCTTTTCTTCTCTTTCTTCTTTTCTTCTCTTTCTTCCTTTCTTCTTGAGGGAAACGGGGGACTTGATTTCCCCTCCCTTCTGTTCTCTTTCTTTTATCTTCTCTTCCCCTTTTTTTCTTATAACAGCCCCCATGATTCTTGGAAGCTGCATATGCTTCGAAGCAGTGTTCTCGAGACCGCGAAGGCAGCTGCACCGATCCAGGCTTTTCTCCCCATAGGACTGGCGAAGACAGCACCTGCAATTCATCAAAGCAGGCAAACATCGTTTATTAGGGGGCCATGACGCCCTGAATCCCGGCGAAGAGATGAAGGGTGGTTTGGTCCCACCGGGCGTGCCAGAGTTGTGGACGCACTTTTTTCACTTATTATTCTCTCGTGGGTTTATTCGTTTATTGAGTGCGTGGGCGTGCCAGTCACCGGAGTGACAATTTGTTCGGGCTCCGAGGAGCCCGTGGTGCGCTCGATCTGACTTCGTCAGACGTTTGTGTGGTTCGTGTCGGGACCAAAACCCGCCGCGCCATAAAGGTCACGACGTCATTTACATCCCCCATACGAGGGAACACCCTTGATTAATCGCCGAGATTCAGGGCCTCATGGCCAAGAAATTAATTACATGAAAGGTCTATTACACGGCATTGAAATCTTCACACGAGGGCGAGAAGAAAACCATTCGCGGTCATGTCGGTCATGTGTTGACCATTTAATGTTCGGACGAGTGTCCGTTTCGGGAAAAGTGTGATCGTCGCGGGAAGACCGGAGCATATGTATGTCGTGATACGGCAATTTATTGTTCAGGAGAACGGAAAACATTCGGCTAAACCTTGGTTAGAGCGGTCGGAAACTGGTAAATCTGTTGGCCCGGTGCAAGAGCAAGCTGCGACCATACTGCGGTGGGCCCCCCCGCGGTCGAAACAAGACTTGTATGAGCGTCATTGATATTTCCGGTGCCAAGGAGGCGACGAGGGAATATCCCTTGAATCGGCTGAAAAGCCCTATGTCCGGAGAAGCGGGCGTTCTAAACGTGTCGGTCATTCAGGAGACCGTTTAATGTTCGGACGGGTGTCCGATATTGGGAATATCGTAATCGTCGCGGAAAGACCGAGAATGTATGTGTGCCGGGACACGGCAAGTTTTATTATTCCGAGACACTGAAAACGTTCGATTGAATCTCGGCTATTATATCCGGAAACCCGTGAATCTATTGGCCCGGTGCGAGATCGAGTCGGGACCATGCCGGGGGCGCCTCCCGTGATCCAAACGGGGCTCGCGTGGGCAGCGTTAATATTTCTGGTGTCGGAGGGCAACGGGGAAAAGTCCCGGGACTAGGTTTCGGAACTGAAAACGTGTTCGAGAAGAACAGGCTGTAGACCGGAGATATGAGCCAGACGATGACTATGATCGGGACGGGCCCGAGGTCTAAATATGGCCCACGGAGGTCTTATTGATATTCCCATGGGAGGAGTCCAGAGGTGGCGAGAGCCGTCTCGTTCTATTCCGATTCTGTCGGTCACTTGCGGACCTTTCCATGTTCGGGCAAGGGCCCGTATTGAGAGCGTGACGGGGGTGGACGCGACCCCGTACAAATGTATGCCGAGTTTACGGCAATTTCAATGAAAGAGCGGGAGCAAATCCCGATAGGAACGGGTCGGAATTGGTGAGCTATTGGCCCGGGGCAATGCCGGCTCACAACCATGTCGGGGTAGGAGCCACCGGCTATGAAGGTCGCTCACGGGCCTTTTCATGTTCGGACATAGGTCCGTAATAGAAACGCGGCGGAAATCGAGGTCAACCCGTTCAAATGTCTGCCGAACGTGCGGCAATTTTAATAGCGGCTCGGAAGGGACCCAGTCGGAGAAATGAGTCCGGTTTAATCGGAATGTCAGCCCGAGGCGAGGTCGGGTCATGGCCATTTTGGGACGGTTCCCTAGGCTCAGGCCCAACTCGCAAGGGCGGTATTGTTGTTCCTTCGGCACCGGGTCACGGGAGAGACGAGGTTGCGAAGCGGATCTCATTGTTTTATTATTATTTAAGAAGCGGTATCGTTATCATTTGTAGATTTATAGATATATTTGGGTGGGTTCTTTATTACCACTTATTCATTTTCCTTGTGATTGATTCGTTTATTATGGTCAACATTAGGTTTGTTATTATTTTGTTCGTTTTGTTATCATTCATTTACTTGTCATTTTTTGTTGAGTCTGTTATTATTATTTATTTATCTTGGTTATCATTTACTTTGTCTATTTATCGTTATTATTATTTCTTTTAACCTTACTATTATTATTACTTGTTTCTTTATCATCCTTATTTATTTGTTCTTTTTGGATTTGTTATTTTCATTATTATTATTATTACTCATATTTTCTAGAGAGAGAATGGGCCATTGGAAGGCTAAGAGAAAGGTGTACCGCTGAAGGGCTGAGAGCTGTGCCGCTGAAGGGCTGGAAGGGCTGTGCCGCTGAAGGGCCTGGGACTGTGCCGCTGAAGGGCTAAAAGGAATGTGCCGCTGAAGGGCCTGTGGCTGTACCGCTGAAGGGCTGGAAGGGCTGTGCCGCTGAAGGGCCTGGGGCTGTGTCGCTGAAGGGCTGGACGGGTGTACCGCTGGAGGGTTAAAAGGGTGTACCGCTGAAGGCCAGGGGCGTACCGCTGGAGGGCCAAGGGAGCGTGCCGCTGAGGGGCTGAGGGAGGCGTGCCGGGGAAGGGTTGGAGCGTGCCGACGAGGGGCTGAGGGAGGCGTGCTGGGGAAGGCCCGTAGGGGCGTACCGCTGGAGGGCCAAGGGGGCGTGCCGCTGAGGGGCTGAGGGAGGCGTGCCGGGGAAGGGCTGGAGCGTGCCGACGAGGGGCTGAGGGAGGCGTGCCGGGGAAGGCCCGTAAGGGCGTGCCGGCGAGGGGCTGGCTGGAGCGTGCCGGCAAAGGGTCAAGCAGCCGGGCTAGGGGCGTGCCGGCGAAGGGCGTGGGGAGCGTGCCGACGAAGGGCTGAGCAGCCGGGCTAGGGGCGTGCCGGCGAAGGGCGTGGGGAGCCCACTCCTCCTCCGTTCTTTGTTTTAAGACTTTTCTTTTCTTCTCTTCTTTTCTCTCTTGATTTTATTAAGTTTTGCATGGGTTCCTTCTTTTCTTCTCTTGATTAATCTTCATTCTTTCTTTTGTGAGGGCGGATGTTCAAGTTGTCTAGTTGTTGTTCGATTTGGTTCTCTTTACGTTAATTACGATTTCATTGCGTCGGTTAAAGCATTTTATCGTTGTTCTTTTTTTATTTGTTTGTTGCTTCTTTTATCTTTTTAACATGTTATTGTTTCTGACGAAAATTCGGCAGCATCTCCCCTTGACCCGAGCGTAAGGGAGAAAAAGGGAACGCGCCCACATGGAGTGGCGGAACCCGACAACTGGAGGTGGGCGCCCGAAGGCAGCAACACCTTTAGTAAAACTTCGGAAAGCTCGGAGGAAACAGCGCGTGGGAGGCCTCTCTAAGGCTGGCCGGGGGTGCACCGGGCAAGAGGTTAGGGGAGTGTGCCGGACAAGGAAGGCACGAGGGGGCGTGCCGACGAAGGGCCTGGCCAGGGCGTGCCGGCGAACAGACGGCTGAAGGTGTGCCGCTGAGGGCCAAGGAGTGTGCCGCTGAGGGCAGTTGAAGGGCATGCCGCTGAAGGCTGCTGGGGGCGTGCCGCTGAGGCGCCAGGGAGTGTGCCGACGAAGGGCTGATGGAAGCGTGCCGCTGGGGCACTTCAAGGGTGTGCCGCTGAAGGCCCAAAAGAAAAAAAAGGGGGGGTGTGCCGTTGAAGGCCAGCTGGAGTGTATCGGGGATGTTGGTTGGCTAGGCCGAAGGAAACCTTGGCAGGAGGAGGGAGAGAGGCTCAAGGGGTGTTGGGCCTGGGTGTCCGAGGAGAGACGGAAGGGCGTCTCCCTTCAGGCAAATGGGAAGATGCGGCAGCGGGGAGGTGGAGGGGCAGCAGGCCCTCTTCCCTCTCTTCCTCTCTTCCCTCTTCTTCTCTTCTCCTTCTTCCCCTCCTTTCCTTTTCCCTTCTTCTCTTTGCGTGGACGACGGAGGATGGAACAGCAAGGGGGGCTGCCCCTCCACCTCCCCTCCTCCTCTTCTTCTCTTCTTCTTCTTCTCTTCCTCTTCTTCTCTTCACGCGGACGGCGATGGACGGAGTAGTCGGGGGGAGCCTCCCCTCCTCTTCTTCTTCTCTTCTTCTTCTTCTCTTCACGCGGACGGCGATGGACGGAGTAGCCGGGGGGGGAGCCTCCCCTCCTCTTCTTCTCCTCTTCTTCTTCTTCTTCTCTTCTTCTCTTCTCTTCTCTCTGGGAGTGGGTGTGTCTGTCGCCCTCCTCCCTCTCCCTCCCTCCCTTGTTGTTCGCAGCGAAGGGGGGCTTTATACCCCACACGGTGGAAGCCTCCAAGGCGGGAAACGCCGAAGGCGGGCGTTTAATGGGAGTTGACTCCCTGGTCCTTGGTGGCAGGGGGATAGGCAGCGTGGCCCAACGATCGGCTGACACCTCAGACAGCTTCACTGCACGCCAAGGATGCGTAGGGCATGGGCACCACGATCGTTTGCCGTTGAAATGCCTCACGCTGTGCCGCTGGCGGGCTGAACAGGCGTGCCGTGGGGGAGGCAAAAAGGCGTGCCGCTGGGGTACAAAACGGGCGTGCCGTCGAAGGCCCAGCAGAGCGTGCCGCTGAGGGCCCAAAGGGGCGTGCCGCTGAAGCCATAGGGCTGTGCCGCTGAAAGCCCATTGGGGCGTGCCGCTGAAGGCCTTGGGGCCGTGCCGCTGGAGGCCAGAAAGAGCGTACCACTGGAGGCCTGGGGGCTGTGCCGCTGAAGGCCTTTGAGGCCGTGCCGCTGAAGGCCAGGAAGGGCGTACCGCTGGAGGCCTGGGGGCTGTGCCGCTGAAGGCCCTTGAGGGCGTGCCGCTGAGGGCCTTTGGGGCCGTGCCGCTGAAGGCCTTTGGGGCGTGCCGCTGAAGGCCCCCCATGGGGTGTGCCGCTGAAGCCCACCAGTGTGTGCCGTTGAAGGCCTATTGGGGGCGTTTCTGGGCTCGTTCTGAGCCCGTTGTGGACACGAGTCATGGCCCGTTTAATTTTCCCCGAGGCCCACGGATTGTGGGGCTTCCCAGGAGTTGACCTCTCTTTGCCGTCGTGACTCCGGGGACGGCTTCATGGCAGCATGCATATTTGGGGAGCCCGGGCGATCAGCCTCTCCGGGGCTTCTTCACTGGGCGCCATTGTTGATGTGGGGCCGAGCATGATATTTGGGTGTGCAATTTTTTGGTGTCCACAAATGCCCCCCACCCACGGGTAGCGCAGGCGAAGGATGAGACGGGCAGTGCCCGTGGGTGTATTTGTCTCTTTCCTCTTCGTCGATGCCGACGGGGTGCCGGGAGCTAATATGTTGGTCTCTTCTTCTCTTCGTTAGTGTCGACAGGGTGTCAGGAACTGACATGATTTGTTGTTCTCTTGGTCTCTTCGTCAGTGCCGACAGAGTGTCGGGAGCTGACCTGGTTTGTTGGTCTCTTTGTCTCTTCGTCAGTGCCGACAGGGCGCCGGGAGCTGACCTGATTTGTTGGTCTCTTGGTCTCTTCGTCAGTACCGACAGAGTGTCGGGAGCTGACCTGGTTTGTTGTTCTCTTGGTCTCTTCGTCAGTGCCGACAGAGTGTCGGGAGTTGACCTGGTTTGTTGTTCTCTTGGTCTCTTCGTCAGTGCCGACAGAGTGTCGGGAGCTGACATGGTCTGTTGGTCTCTTTGTCTCTTCGCCAATGCCGACAGGGCGTCGGGAGCTGGCCTGGTCTGTTGTTCTGTTGGTCTCTTCGCCAGTGCCGACAGGGCGTCGGGAGCTGGCCTGGTCTGTTGTTCTCTTTGTCTCTTTCTCTTTCTTTTCTTCTCTCTCTTCTCTTCTTCTCTTCTTTTCCTTCTCTTCTCCTTTTGTCATCTCTCTTTTTTTGTTCTTTTGTTGTTGTTTTGTCTCTCTTCTTTTTTTTTTTCTTCTTCTTCTCTTTCTTTTCTTCTCTTTTTTTGAACAACTCCGGGTGGCTGCTGGCGTGGATGCCAATAATATAAAAGCTGTCGGCGCGGCGGCCGATGATTGAAAGTTGTTGGTGTGGGAGCCAACAAGTGAAAGCTGTCGACCCGAAGGTCGATGACTGAAAGCTGTCGGCTCAGGGGCCGATGATTGAAAGCTGTTGGCATGGGAGCCAATAATTGAAAAGCTGTCGACCCGAAGGTCAATGATTGAAAAGCTGTTGGCATGGGAGCCAATAATTAGAAAGCTGTTGGCATGGGAGCCAATAATTGAAAAGCTGTCGACCCGAAGGTCGATGACTGAAAGCTGTCGGCTCAGGGGCCGATGATTGAAAGCTGTTGGCATGGGAGCCAATAATTGAAAAGCTGTCGACCCGAAGGTCAATGATTGAAAAGCTGTTGGCATGGGAGCCAATAATTAGAAAGCTGTTGGCATGGGAGCCAATAATTGGAAAGCTGTCGACCCGAAGGCCGATGAGGGAGGCCGAAATAGCCATGGCTGGAAGCAGGCTGCGGGAGCCGAAGTTGGGAGATTAATGGGCCGCGAGGGCAAGAGGTAGGCTAAGGTGGCCGATATTGGGCTCTACGAGCCGGAGCTGGGAGAGTAGGCTGCAATAGCCAAAGTTGAGTTTATTGCATACGCACATTCTTGTTATTTTATTATTTTCATTATTGTTATATTTTTTATGTTGTTTGTTTGTTTGTTTTTTGTTATATATATTTTTTTTTGTTGTTTTTTTTATATACATTTATCATCATTTTTTTCTTTTTTTCTCCTTTTTTTTTAATCATGCAAGCATTCATTAGCAGGCATAACATAAATATAAGTAAGGCTGCTCCCTCTATAGGGGATAGGATAGGGACATTGCCCGTAATTCGTAGATGCGGTGCTGGCCGCGAGGCACAATCGAGGGGTGGTGCACCCGTCAAGAGGATATCACACGTCTTGCATGCATAGCCTAACTTCACGCATTTCACCCGAGGCAATTCTCTGTGGAGTGGCAGTGCAAATGTGTGAACAAAGAGCCCTAACCACAGGGATGTGCAGGTTTTCCTGGTGACACTCGAGGATCACTCTAGCACCTACACATATGTTTCAGGCTTTCAATTTTGGTAGCTTCACACAGCCCCCCGTCTGTTTATTTTGGTAGCGGATTTCATCGTTCGGCGCGAGTCTCCTCATGTGTCTCAATGGGGATTCCCGGCTACTAGGATTCATCCTTATTGTAATTCTATTACGGATTCCACCGTTTGACGCGAGTCTCCTCATGTATCTCAATGGGGATTCCCGGCTAATAGGTTTCATCCTTATTATAATTCGCTTCACCATTTCGCGCGAGTCTCCTCATGTGTCTCAATGGGGATTCCCGGCTACTCGGATTCACGTGTCTCTCTCTGTTTTTTTTTTTACAGTGGGGGTAGGCAGCTTTTTCCTCACGATTACCTTTCACGCGAGTGCAGGAATTCAAGTCTCCGTGGAGTGCTAAGAAGAAATTCGGGCAATCCCTATGGTTGAAGGCTATTGAACACATTAAGTGCTAAGTGTGGGAGCGTTGTCTCAGGTTTATTTTGTGAGTTGGGCTTAGCGAATTTGGGGAGGATTTTGCGGGGTGGAGTAGGCTAGTGGAGGGTTCTATGGAGCATATTGAGTGTTACGGGAGTTCTGGGGGAAGCGAATTTGGTTATTTGGGTTGGTGGAGGGAAAGTTAACGGCTTGTACTTGCTCATTTGTTTGGGCTCCCTCGGTAACGGCCCCTTGAGGTTTCTTATGATATTTGGGCTTTTGGTTTTCAAAAAGTGAATGGATGGGAGAGTCCTTGAATTGGGTTTGGATAAACCGCGCCCGGCTATATAATTGATGTATGTTTGCTATGTCATTCATTGCCAAAATGTTACAGAAGGTCGGAGTGGCATTAGAGATGAGTAGCTTGACCTTCTCTTCCTTCGGAATATGGCCGGGCACCCTGGCAGCGATCTGTCTCCACCTGTCAGCATAGGTCGCAAACTCCTCATCGGGCTTCATTTTCTCGGCCACCAAATCTATGAAGGAATATTCTGGGCCGACCCTATCTTGAAACTGCTGGATGAACTTGTCTTTCACTATCTTGAAACTCTCGGCGTCCTCTAGTGGCAGAGAGTAGAACCATTCCAGCGCAACCCCATCTAGGGATCGACGGAACAAATTGGCCATAAGGTGATCATCATACTTAAACTGGGCCGATTCGTATAGAAAGTCCCTTACATGGATAAAGGGATTGCCATTCCCGTCATACTTGCGGTAATTGGGGAGCTCGGATTGTGGGGGAAATCGAATATTCTGAAAGCTTGGAATTGGAACGTCTGCCAAGGACTGTGGGCCAACCTGCTTTTCGAGAAAGTCAAGTTGTTGTCGCATGGCGGCCCATTTATCAAGTAGTTCCTGCTCCCTGGACAGAGTAGGGATAGTGAAAGATGGAATCTGAGGAGTAGAGGGATAAACAGATGGAGGGGGCGGCCCATAGGAAGGATATTGGGCCGAAGGATGACCCATATTGGTGTGGACTTGGGCTGCCCCTTGATGAGGGCGCATAAAATCATTTGGGCCGACAAGGACCTGCGGCATTGATGGGCCAAACATATGATGATCCGCCATAGAAGAAGGAGGGACAATAATCTTTCCCTTATCCAAAAATTGCTGGGCCGAACCAGAAGACTGGCCCATCTCCAGATTAGAGAATTGAATGTTCCTAGGCCGGACCGGAGTGAGATCGATGGGCTGAACAGTGGGCCCGTCAACTCTAGGCTGAATAATGGAAGCATTGGACTGACTTTGCACAATCGTGGAAGGTGGGGTGTTGGACCCCTGCATGGCCTGATAAATAGCCTGAAGTTGGGCCGGATCCAATTGGGCCATCATTTGAAGAATAGAATTGGCGGAGGGAAGGAGGAAGAGGTTGAGTGGATTGAGCGCTCTCCATAGGGATGGAGGACGAAGGGGGGATGGGCCCCTCCCCGGAATGGAAGGAGATGACCCTAGAGGAATCCTCTAGAAGCCCTTGAGGAAGAGACTCCTCTTGGGAACGAGGGAGATCAAAAGAAGCCATGGTGGACTCAAAGAGAGGATTGAAGTAGGACTTGGAGAAGGAATTGCCCCTAAGTGACGATGCTTCTAGAGATCGGAGGTAACTCCACATGCAACGAAAGACCTTAGAAACAAAAAAACAAACAACACCAAACAAACACATAATGAGTGACTTGAGCTAGATGATTTTAACAAAGATGTAACTGAAAAAGAGATAAAAAACACTCAAGGTCAACCAAGTTATTTAGATGATGTAACAAGATTTTTATGGTTTTCTCCTTTAGAACCTGAGTGACTTGATTAAAATGATGCTATCAATAATAGGTTCCTAATAGGGGAAAGATATGTGGCTTGGTTGACTCTAAATGTAATCACTCCTTCACTTATGCAATCCTAGACACGGTGTGGGAAGAGGTACAACCGGCCCGGCGTCCGTGTGGGAATCCACGGCTCGCGGGGACTTATGGAGGTCCCTGATGTGATCTCCTGATCGGCCCCAAGGAATATGGAGACGAGAGGTTCACACACCAAGGTACGAAAATGCAATCTAAAGTATGGATATATGAATGAACCTATGTCTACCGGAGTGCATTCAAATTCTAGCCTAAAATTCTAGCAATCAAATATGAACACAATGATATGAATATGCAAATCAACCAAGGAGGAGACCAGATAGCACCCAAGCATGTAAATCACAACAGAAACTGCGGAAATAAACTACACCTTGGGATGCGTATCTACGCTGGAGTGTGTGATGGTCTAGAATACCCGTGCCAGAAAAGTGTGACGGTCTAATAATAGACCATTAATATAATGTAACGCGTGGATGTAGGACCGTTAGAGGAGCCAGAGAACCAGAAAACAACATAAAATAAAGGGAAAATTTGGGGAAAACTAGAGCAAACAAAGGACAGCAGGTTTATCATAGATTCAAAGCACGATTAGCACTAGATGTCCCACCGTGATCGCCAAAAATTCTGTTGATTATTATGTGTTCCTTTTTGCAAGATGGATATGATCTCAACTATGATGAAAATATGAACAACAGTAAAATCACTCAACCTATGAACATGTGCAACATGAACCTAGGCAATCATCATGAAATCTAGTATGGGCATGCTATCTCTATCAGGAATAGACTAAAGAAATAAAGAAAAACACACGCTAGGGTGTGGAGCAAGGAAATAAAAAAAAAACACACCGTATAGATGGAACAAGCAAAATAAATCAAGAGATATGATGAAAGAGAGAGCTACTACCCAAACTAAGGAAAGATGTGATCGCCACTAAGGTAATAAACAAGCCAAAGACCTGAAAAATACCTTAGAATATGTGCATGGAGCACCCGCCCACGGGAGAGAGAAAGAACTCCAGCTCTGTGAAGTGTAACGGTCGAATGCTGATGCGCCACAGACGTGTAACGGCCTTACGATAAGCCGCTACGTGACTCTAACGCGCCTGTAATAGACCGCCAGGGACCTGTAGAAGAGGAACTTGGGAATCTTTGATCTCCACGCCTTCCAGCCGGCCAGAAAGCTTGGGCCTCGTGCTGTGGACTCTGTAAACCTATAAAAGAGTGTGGAACACAAAGAAAATAACCCAGATTAGCCCTTGAGTAAGAGTAATATCTATAAACCAAAAGGACTCAAAAGCATGCAAAAGGAAAGGGAAATACCGGGGAGGTTGGTTTTTTAACCCCTCTGGGGCGTTTAAAAGATGGGAAGGATGTTTAGATGAATGCAACAGATGTAAGAACGTGAAAGATGAAGAAGGGATATGCTATGATGCTTAGAGGAGGAAAAAAAAACTAAGAAGACAACTTGACTGAACTAGACCCTTGAAACCAATACTCCCTGGACTTTGGAAGAAGATGGACGTGGGAAGCAATTCTCCTTGGTTGGTTCTAGCTCCAAGATGCAGCGGCACTTCGACGCGAACTCCAGATGTCTCCTCCTCAAGCCATGAAGTCAAGGGTTCTATTTATAGACCCTCAAACTCTTCGGTCGAGTAAGGGATAATCCAGCTAGAAAGTAGGACGTTTCTTAGCAAACTCTTGAAGATAATACTCCCAAGAGTCCATAGAAATAAACAGAAGGTTCTGAGGATCAGATTTGAGGGAGAAATCATCAGATCAAACCCTTAATTCGACCACGGAGTAGTAGAGAAAGAGCAGTTCTGCTAGAACTCTCTATTTGATGTAATGGCTGAACGATAGACTGCCACAGTGATGTAATGCCCCAGGAATGGACCGTCACACAACCTTATCCACTGAAAGATAAGATCAACGGGTGAAGTTTTCGAACATAGGACTCTGCAAGGATGTAACGGCTGTGAGTAGGTGCGTCAGAGACGTGGTAACGGTCGCACGATAAGCCATCACACTTAACGGATCAGATAAAAGATAAGCTTTGAAAGAAGCCTTAGCCTTAAGGACTCTGAAATGATGTAGTGACCATAGGAAGGTGCGTTAGAGAAATGTGACGGGCCAGCAATGGACCGTTAGAGACAAAGGAGCGCAAACAAGATGAAGATATGCTAAGCTTCGTCCAGCGGGAAAGAGATAAGGAACCAGACCCAACCAAGGAGGCATGACCTATTAAATAAACCTCAAATTGACCAAGATGGCTCAATAAAGGTGAACAACTCGGAGCATCATTTAAAATGAACAAGGAGATGACCCAACTTATTGGTCATAAAACGGATGTCAACAACATGGACAACCGGGCTCATACCGGCCTCAAATCATGGCCGAATACAGCCAAACTAGGGGGAATCTAATCCCAACATGCCAGGGGTTCAAATGATACCATTTAAACTAAAAACCGTCACCTGGAACGATGATCTCGGCTCACACCCCCGAAACATGATTTTCGCCCAAACATGGCAAAACCTGCTCAAACTCACACCGTTCGGCTCCAAATCGTGAAAGGAAGCAGGAAATTAATAGGGTATCCATCCCCCTACCTCCACCGAAGATCTCGCGTGCTGAAACGGCCAAACCATGCCGAAAATCATCACACGAACAACCCACGCCGGCTTCGAATCCATGAATGGGATCATGCCAACGTCACACTCCGATTCACGCGCCATCACGCTCTAGGTCAGCTCCACGCCGTCACCACCCCGTCCACCTCCATCGCTGTCGTATGCCCCGGGGGAGAGGAGAAGAGAGGAGAGAGGACGGAGGGAGGGAGTGAGAACGTGAGAAGAGAGAGGAGAGAGGGTAAGGGTTAAAAGGAAAAAGAAAATAGAAATATTTCTGAAATTTGATTTTTAGCCCAAAATTCTGTAAACTCAGAAAAATATGAAAACTTAGTCTCTACGATCCTCGGAAAGAACACAACGCACCTATAGCATCCCAGAGTCTCAAAACTCAACGGTTCACTCTCCACGTGGTTCCGTAAGTTATACAGGGGAAGAATCCGAGTGGATCGTAAAACACGATCAGGGACCCACGAAAGCGCTCCGAAAGCTCTCCGATTCCGATCCGAAGAATCCAGGGTATTACAGCCTCCCCTCCTTAAGAAATTTCATTCTCGAAATTTTAGGAGCTAACAAGGGAAAAGGGAAGAACAATCCAAACTGCTGGCTACGCTCTCCAAGCACTAGCCCAACCTTGAACACGCAAAACACGATAACATAATTCTCAAAAAATATAATTCAGAGGAACATTGTCAGACCACAATCACAGGCACACGCTCCAGATCTCAAGGCACATCGATCCACGAAATGATCATGCCGCACAAACGAACACAAATCTGGCACCTCCGAACAGGGCATCATCGATATCGTCTCACATAACAAGGAGACACGGCCCATGCCACGAAACAACCACCGATAAAAATTCATACTCGGCAGACACACAAGCATCAGCTCTTACGAGAAGGACAAATATCTCAGCTGACTGCTCCACCCATCAGCTTCCGTGCCATGAACAAGTGAAACTGGCACGCAGAACGCCAATGACAACACTGGACCACAAACACAATCGAGTCAGTCCTCACTCAGACATTACAGCTGATTCAAGTTGCATGCCAACTCCACCCTAGCAGGAGAGTACAACAAAACCAACTGACAAGACCTCGGTCCACGCAAATCTGAACTCAGACTCACAGGGAACTCCCAAGCTAACCACAAGCACAAGCCATCATACAACCAAATGATGGACACTTGCAAATCCCCGGCTCCATTCTCAACACAGAACCACGGGACAACACCGCAAGCTGGGTCACATCTAGGCAAAATTATAGCTGACCACACGGCTAAAATGTACTAGACGCACGCAGCTCACCAATAAGGACCCATAAACACCTCTCAAAAAATGCATCTCGAGGACCACGATCCATCCCGAGAGCACAACTTCCAAGAAATGCAGACAAAGAAAAGGTTACTCAACCAGCATATACGCCGATAGATTCCACAATTCTCAAACTCGTCGGTGCCAACAACCACAATGCCTCAAGTAATGGCACCGCAACCAACAACATCAAGGCACACATAGCCAAGATAAAATTACACCGAGGAAACAATCCTCTCGGCTGGTCAGAATCTTCCAACAAAATGATCCTCGACCAGTGGGTTATGAGCCCACACGCTTCCGCTGCGCACTCAACACAACGCAAACAGGCATCATAGATAACTCGGCATCCGCATCTCAGCACACCTCGATGCCATCGCAATTCACGAAACTGCAATATACCACGCCTCGAGTACCGATCCTGCCAACTGCCGATCACAAGTGGCCGTAGTGCAAACCATCATGCCAAGAGCCACAGTACAAGCCACAAAGGACGCCTGCCTCAGCTTATACTCTAGTCCCGAAACAATTACTGAACCTTCACAGTACAACAGCCGCCAAACACGGCACGTCGAACACGGTGCACAATGGCCCCCAAATCCTTAATCTGGGTCCAAAATCAAGCCACCGCTGAAACAAGAGCAGATCAAGTTCAAAACTAACACAGTCCACACATAAGCAGACACAGGACTAACGCCTCATGAAGACAGCACTTCCAAAGCTTACCTCAAAATGACGTCACAAGACAGGATGAGAAAAGCCAAGCTCGATTAACAGCAGCTCACCAGGAAGGAAATCCTTAGCTAGCCCGAGCACTTTCTCAACCAGGGCATCCAACAACCACCTTAACACAACCTTAACACCTCAGAGGCTGAACAAACCTCAAGCTGGGATGACCAAAACAACATTAATCTCCTCAGAGAACATGCATGGCCTTACACCAACGATAATGCCACCAGCCACCTGAACAAGCCACGAAAAAATCCGAACACCCCATCACAGACTCACACCTGCCGATAAACTTTGCCCAACGCAGCACAATCGAGACCACGACCACGAAGAGAGATAACTCTCCATCATAATCCTAGGGTCACACGCCAACATTCTGACGAAAATAAAAACCATCTCGCAGTGTAAACACAACGCACACAAGCTGTCACGCGAGAAGCAAAGCGGTAAAGGAACACAAAACCTATGCCAGCTGTCGACTGTACTGGACCTTATGGACTCTGAGCACTACGATATCTCGAATTCCCATGTACTTTCACAAACACACACTCTGATACCAATTGTGACGACCCAGACTCCGGATACTAGGTAAACCCAATACCACTTGGATCCTGAGAGGCCTCCCAAGAGCAGGAAAGCTCTGAAGGGATAAAAAGGTGTGTGTAAGTACATTGAACTTCCAAATAAAGTAGTAAATAATTAATTATTATGATTAGGATTGCTAAAATAGCAGAAATAAAATTACATTTTCTATTAAAAAAATTAAACTACAAAGCTAGCAGAGCCCAGTCCAACTAAAGTACAGTACAACAGGAAAGAGAACATACTCTCAAGTCGGGAGAAGCCCGACACTAGCAAATCTGGCAACTAAGAACCACCGCACTGCACCTCCAAGCACGAGGAAGAACAGCTACACCTGAAAAGTAAGGGGTGAGCCTCATCTCACTGGCTCAGTAGGGGTCCCACAGATCCCCACCATGAAACAAACGTAGTAACGGCAGTACAACAAAAGTAGGAACATGAGTAGGAACAGCAAAAGTAAAGAGGAAAGCCATACTAAATAGAAACACGACAGCCGATCGAACCTCGACCCTCTAAACTACTCATAATCGGCAAAGACACGGATCCCCATACCCACAGTCGGGAATCACTAAACCGATGCAAGGAACTCTGGCTACACAGCCAGGACAACATCACGACACCTTAGTCGTGCAGGATCGTCTACAGAGACAAAAGCCCAACTCGAGACCACACGGTCTAAAAGCACCAATACATACACGATCTCATCGTCGTGTACACTACACTGACCTCGGGTAAAGCCAAACACAGACTACCCGGCAAGTCACGTCAACCATGACGGAAACTAGTCATGAAAGCCACAAGTCATATGTCATGTGACAGAAGCACCTCCTCACTAGAAGAAAAGCCAGATCTGTCCACTGACGTCTTACACTGCGCCTCAAGCGTCTCCCACTCGCCTTGAGCGCCGTAACTGAGACACTGAACAAGTACCAAGGAATAACAGTAACGAGTGACTAGTCAGGGCCACGCCCGTCGGCGCTAGTCCAAATGCCCCTGACCACGTATGCACATAAAGCTCAATGTCTTGAGCCAGGTCTCTAGATGATTTTCCCCTCCCATAGGACTCTCACGGCAAGACAAAGGGGCCCACAACAACTAGCCTACAAACCGTCTCAATTGGGAACTCACCCCGCCACCACTCCGAGGTGGGCAGACACACGAAAGTGTCATCAGGCTATGACTAGTGGAGGCTCATGAGACAAAGTGACTCTCAGACAGAAACACTGAAGTACGGACAAGCTGAACACGCACCTGTCATGAGTACTCGGAACACAAGGTAGCACACAACTGCCACCAGACTCAGGACAACCAACTAGACCTGCTAACACAATGATCCTTGAGTCACAAGACTCGGGTCAAGATCGTCGCACAAAGCGGTAACACGCCGCCAATCAGCCTAGTCCCTAAGTCAATCTTTGATAAAACATATGGAAGCAGCACACAACAGCCGGATCCACATCAATCGGAAGTCCTCGGACTCACAATTCCGCATAACACGAAACACGGAGCATGAGGGATTACCAAATCCCTCAAACCACATGGACACATAAATTGAGATAAGTCAATACCTCCAAATGTCTAAAACCAGGTCTCAATCCTCACGGGATAGACGAGACACTCACAAGGTCACGTATCAACCACTGGTCACAACCGGGTTGACCGGAAACCATAAGGACTCTCGAAATAACACGGAATACCGCTCGGTACAATGGCACTCTGTTGACAGCTAAAATATGAACAAAGATAAAGATGAGACCAGACCAGCAACGAAGACTGAAAGATGCTTGCAAAGTCAGGATTGAGGGAGGACCCTCACTACCAACTACTTGCCCGGCTAGGACACTCTCAGGCTGAGCCGATGTCCGGTATTGTCATCACTCAGATGGCAGTACTGATGAAGAATTGCAGTCTGTTGACTGATAAAAATCTCCAGAAATATGCTGATAAGACTGTGTCAATCCATCAACTAAGGGACCTTCGCGTGTCCTGACAGATTCGAAGGATTGGCAAATGAAAAGGCAGATTAGGCATCTCTAACAGATGAGGTCTACTGATGATAAGAAATTAAAGCATTAAAGCCCTAAACGGGCTCACCAATTTGGCGCCGGGAGCCCAAAGCCCATGTGGGGGAGGGGCGCCGGGAAGCTACATCATTTGGCGCCGAGAAGCCTAGCAGCTTTCTACTGAGGCGCGCCGAGAGCATCCTGTCATCGTGCCGAAGTGATCATGCCGAGAAGAGGGAGGGTTCTGCTATAAAAAGGCCCTTTTCTCTCGAAAGTGGGGGGATCGGAGGGGAGGATAGAACAGAGCAAAAAAGAGAGAGAGAGAGAGAGCCTCCTCCACTGAAAAAAAGAAAAAAGAAGAGACCAACACACAGAGAGAGAGCCTCCTCCGCTGAGAAAAGAAAGAAGAAGAGAAAGAAGGAGAGGAAGCTCCAGGTGGGCAGCCGGGGAGGGAGAGGAGTCAATGCTCCGCCCTCCCCCATGGTTTTGTTT
This sequence comes from Amorphophallus konjac, assembly GCA_022559845.1. Lineage (NCBI taxonomy): Eukaryota > Viridiplantae > Streptophyta > Magnoliopsida > Alismatales > Araceae > Amorphophallus > Amorphophallus konjac. The sequence goes on along the minus strand of CM040121.1, from coordinate 275,188,389 downwards.
TCTTCTTCATGTAATCCTGCCGAGTTTATCTCGATTTTCTTTTGGATGTAACCGGGATATCCCGATGTATATTCATCTCCCTTTCCCTCATTCCCTCCGTGTGATTGGTGTGAGTTCTGGGGTGATCCAATGAAATGAAATGCTCCAGTGGCCCATTTGGGCGCTGGGTGATTGAAGTATCTGCCAGCTATCTCTCCGTCTGCTGCTATTTCTTTCCCTTATATGTTTTTATTTTAAGCTCAACTGAAGTGCACCTGATCCTCTGGTGGGTCTTCAGGCTCAGTTGTCTTCAGTAGAATAAATGCAGCTCTAGATGAACCGATGTCCCTCGCAGTCTTCGTCGTTTACATAAAGCCTCCCAGGCTTGCCCCAGGGCCAGAGACAGACCATCTCTTGGCTTCTGGGGCAGTCTGCTACCGATATCGGCAATAACTCCGACAGCCTGCTCGAGATCCCCTTTCCACGTGAATAAGTAAGTTGCTTCAATAAATTGATACTGAGGGTTTCTAATCCGATTCCAGTACGGACAATTCCATCAGGATCGTCCCTGGGGCCAGAGATGGCCATCTCTTGGCTCCCAGGCGACCAAAGATGCCAGCAGATAATCTCCTGAGGGTCCATAGTACATGACGACTCAAAACCCCCTCCAGTAATTGGTTTCTTCGATTCCCTTCGAACCCAGCCCATCCTTGATGAATTAAACCCATGTCCATGCAAATCCAAGCGACTGGCAGGTCTGGAATCCCCAAAACTCCCTCTGAAATCTCAGGAAACCCCTAAACAGAGTATCGTTGTGAGCTCTGAAAACCCCGACCCTTCAACCTTCCCGGCGTGCAAATTTGCACGCCGAGAACTATGCTGCCGAGAGGCCTTCCTCTCTTTCCTCTTCAGCTAAACGACAAAAAAACCACACATGGCCCTGGCATTCAAACCCCTTCATACACACCTCCCAGCCCACAAGCTCTCGGCGCCAAGCTCCCGGCGCGGAGAGGAGCGCGCCGGGAAGCTCCACGCCGAGATCCCCCTTTGGCCAAGAAGCCACTTCCACGTGAACCCCCCCAGCCCTTAGCTTCCCGGCGCCGCCTTCCCGGCGCGGTAATGGGCGCGCCGGGAAGTCCCACGCCGAGAGCTTCTTCAGGCCAACTCAATCCATGCCGAGAGCCCCCCCTTTGGCCAACCTGTAAACCCATGCCGAGAGCAATCTTCTTGCCAATGAAAACCATGCCGAGAGCCCCTCCTTCGTCCACCCCTTTAGCCTCTCCGTCCACTTATCCTGGGGCATTCTTGAGTCGTCATATGTACCCCAGGAGATAAATTAACTGGGGATTGACCTCCCCTACATTCTGAGGCCCCTAACAGGATTCACATGCAACCCCGTGGGTCTGACGAACCCTGTCTCTACATGAGTTTCGTCAGTCTCCGAGAAGGGGAATAGTGACCGATGCCAGAGACATGGATAGTCTCTTCGAGCCTTAGTGCTCACTCATTTTTTGGCTTTCATCCCGGCACTCCGTGGATGTCAGTCTATACCACTTTCTGGCAAATGCTCGGTCCAAGGGAGGTGCTGCCAAAATTCTCTCAGGAAGACGAAAGTCGACATCAGGTTGTCCCCCGGGCTCTGCATGATAATGGTGACAGGGTTTCCCTCGACCCTAGCCTTCCTAAATCCCTCTTCTATCCGGATGCTCCTGTAAAGCCCAAATCTAATCCAGCTCAGATTTGATGAACTGATCCACTTTGACTTCACAGAACCTATCTGGCTCGTCCTGAATCGCCAAGAAACCCAAAATAGAGCCTCCGGAACCCCTTTCGGGTCCTTACGGCGCCAGAACACCAACACTCTCTCGGCGCCATGGCTCCCGGCGCGGCCCTGAGCACGCCGGGAACCCTCACGCCGAGAACCCCCCCTGGCCCTCTTGTCAGCGCGCCGAGAGCTCCCCCTCCTCTTCAGCCATGCCGAGACCCCCCTATTCCTCACGCCGATAAGCCCTATCAGAAGCGCGCCGGGAACCTCCTCCACCATCTCCCCTTCGCGCCGAGAAGCTCTCCAGTTGGCGCGCCGGGAACCCTGGCCATTTTGCCTTCGCGCCGGGAACCTATGTACACTTGAACTGCATTGATAGCCTACCCCAAATTTTATTACTGGGCCTTCAATCCAAATTTTGTTCCGGGGGCTCCGCCCCCGGAAACCCCCGCAAGGGGCGCTGCCCCCTTGACCCCCGCGACCTGACCGCGCAGGTCGATCCGCGTGTGAGGGCGCAACATTGAGCGTTCGCTCACTTTCCATCGTCCCGCATCGGGTTCATGAATAACCCCTTTAGCTCGGGAGGGCTCTACCACTGCATGAGTTCCGCCGGCTTCTACAGGGAATATCAAACATTGCCCCTTGGCAGATATGCGGTTCGGGAAGTTCAACACTTCTCACTCTTGGCTTTCATCCCGGCACTCCGTGGGTGATAGCCTATTTCCCCCTGGGCATGATCCAGATAAAGGGGAAATGCTGCCGAAATATCGATCGATGTTTTGAACCCCCATCATGGCCACGGCCTAGTCTGCCTGTGACTGAAATTTTCCCTTCCCCCCTAAGCCCGGTCGTTGAACCACTGACTTAACGATATCATCTGTTTCTATGGTTGATGTTATTATCTTGCCCGCCTTCCTGGCTCCGGTATGAAGTTCCATTTGCGCACATGAATATATGTTTGCCTCTCGAGGCCTCCTATTTTGGCGTTTAATCAAGGGTTGTCCTTCCTTGGAAGGGCGTAATTAACGTCATAGCCTTTATGGTATGGCGGACTTCTGGTCCCGACTCGGACTTCACAATCGACTGACCAAGTCAGATCGAGCGCAAAATAAGATCGTCACTCCGGTGACTGGCACGCCTAATAAATCAAAAATCCAAAAAAATAAAATAAAACATAAAAGACAAAGAAGAGAAAAATGTGTCGAACACACTCCTAGACACCCTATAACACGGTCACAGCCCTTATAGGACGTCCAAGACATCCACGGAACAATGGGCTAACCAAGGGGTCAAAGCCACAACAATCGGAAGCCAAACCAATGCGAAAGAACACTCTAGGCAAGAGGAGGACATATCTCTGGCCGCTACTAGAAAGTGGCGGTCACCTCTATGTCCGTAAATAGGAAATGGCGGTGATAGCCTGGCAACTACTCGCAGAACTAAATAGGCAGGAAACAGTCTGCCCAGGGCCGTCTCTTGGAAGTGATGGTCCTAATAGGGCCGCCTCTTGGAGGTGGCGGTCAAGGCAAGACCACTATCTCCAAGATGCCTCAAAAACACGAAAAGCCAAACAAGTGGCGGTCTCCCTCTAACCGCTAACTCAAGTGGTGATCAGTCGCAAGGCCGCTACTTGCAAACCGACATAAATTGACTTAGCCGATTTAAAAGCCAAATAGCGGTCACCCTAGGGCCGCTACTACCAAATTGCTGTCGGGAGCAAGATCGCTACCCCGAACTGACTTAAAACAGTTAAAAGACGATAGCGGTCCTTCTGGGACCGTTTCATCAAGTGGCGGACCGCCTAGGGCCGCCTTATCAAGTAGCGGTCTCTGGTTTGACCGCTACCTTACTCCGGTGCGAAAATCGTAGAACTTCACAAAACCAGATCTTTCCACGCCCCAATCATCCCAGAACGACGGGAAAACACCCATAACCTTAATATCAACCTTCCACAAGCCGGAAGGGATCAAACCAACCACAAAACGGCTGAAAATAGGTGATTCCCATGAATCGACCCAAAACGAGTCACATGGACAATCGGGCTCATACCGGCCCTAAATATCAACCGAATACAAGCAAACTAGCGAGAATCGAATCCCAACATGCCAGGAGTTCAAATGATATCGTTTAAACTAAAAACCATCGCCTGGAATGACGATCTAGGCTCACACCCCTGAAACATGATTTTCACCCAAACATGGCAAAACCCACTCAAACTCACACTGTTCGGCTCCAAATCATGAAAGGAAGCAGTAAATCAGTAGGGTATCCATCCCCCTACCTCCACCAAAGATCTCGCGAGCCGAAACGGCCAAACCACGTCGAAAACCATCACACGAGCAACCCACGCCAGCTTTGAATCCACGAATGGGATCGCGCCAACGCCACGCTCCGATTCTCACGCCATCACGCTCCAGGTCAGCTCCACGCCGTCACCACCTCGTCCACCTCCGCCACGGTCGTATGCCTCGGGGGAGAGTAGAAGAGAGGAGAGAGAACAGAGGGAGAGAGTGAGAACGTGAGAAGAGAGAGGAGAGAGGGTAAGGGTTAAAAGGAAAAGATAATAGAAATATTTCTGAAATCTGATTTTTTCCCCAAAATTTCGTAAACTCAGAAAAATACGAAAAAATAGTCTCTGTGATCCTCGGAAAGAACACAACCCACCCGTTGCATCCCAGAGTCTCAAAACTCAACGGTTCACTCTCCAAGGGGTTCCGCAAGTTATACAGGGGAAAAACCCGAGTGGATCATAAAACACGATCAGGGGCCCATGAAGCGCTCCGAAAGCACTCCGATTCCGATCCAAAGAATCCAAGGTATTACAGGGACAACTGCTTTCGTACAATGCCTCGAAGGATGCCATTTGAATACTTGCCTAGTAATTATTTTTATATGCAAACTCGACCAGGGGTAGATGATCATGCCAGCTTCCACCAAAATCAATAATACAAGCCCGTAACATGTCTTCCATGACTTGATTCGTTCTCTCGGTCTGACCATCCCTTTTGAGGATGAAAAGTAGTGCTGAAATTGAGTCTCGTCCCTAACGAATGTTGTAGACCATTCCAAAAATGAGAAGTGAGGCGCGGGTCTCGGTCAGACACGATTGAAACAGGAACTCCATGCAGTCTAACCACCTCTTTGATGTATAAAGCAGCTAGAACATCAACCGACCATTGGCTCTTTATAGGCAAGAAGTGTGCCGACTTGGCCAATCGATCTATGATAACCCATATTCCATCATGTTCTCCTTTGGATTTAGACAAACCCATGATGAAGTCCATACCGATATCTTCCCATTTCCAGTTGGGTATGTCCAAAGGATGTAACTTACCAGCGGGCTTTTGGTGTTCTGCCTTGACTTGTTGGCATGTGAGACAGCGAGAAACAAAGTCCGCTACCTCTCTTTTCATGTTGGGCCACCAAAAGGTTCGCTTCAAATCTTGATACCTCTTGGTACCTCCAGGATGAATTGTATACCTTGATCGGTGAGCTTCTTCTAAAATTTTCTTCTTTAATTCCGGACAGCCCGATACACAAGTCCTTTTATGGAACAATAGTCTTTCATCAGATGCCAGCTTGAAATCTGGTTGTTCTTCCATCCTGCCCTTTATCTCTACTAGCACCGGGTCTTCATCTTGTAGCCCTTTGATTTCGAAAAGTAAATCCGGTTGTATCCTCATGTGTGATAGAGTAATACACCCTTTCTCCTTGTTCGTGCTTATACCAAGCTTGGAAAATTGTTCCTGCATCTTCCACTCTTGGATCATACAGTTGGTGATGCGGAACGGGGCGCGACTCGAGACAACAAGGGACTCTAGCTCGCGGACGTCCCTAAGCGAGGGAAGCGTGCAGACGTGCACGGTTGAGAAATCGGCAATGAGTCTCGGGTATCGACTTTTCTGCATACTCGGATTGAGTCACGGGACGGGTCACACTCACTCTCTCGCAACGGTGATTAAAATAATATAACGAGCTAATTAACCTATCCCTTATGCAGCGGCATATAAAAGTATATATGAGTAAAGCAAATGCCAAAGAGGGGAGCGGAAACGATACCTCCACGCTCCGGGCGTGGGAAGATGACCCCGACCGAAACTCGTACTCCCGGTGTACAGTAAATAAATAATTACAGCAGTGAATTTAATTACCCACTCCACGCAGGGAGGTAAAGGGCTACAATGGGACCCGGGAGTATCGAACTCAGGTTGACGGGCAGCAAGCCGGAAGGGCTTTCGGGCCGGAGACGGGCTGCTGGTCCGACTCGGTACTGCTCCAACTCGGTTTAGCAAGGGAACTCAGCAACTGGGACGGCGGCTTCCGGTCGAATCCTTGCTGCGGCGACTGGCTGGGGCGTCAGTGCAAGACTCATCTTCGATCTCCGAACTCGGCGGCGGCCGAATCTGAGCCGGTGTATTTTCCGAGGAATTAATTCCCGGACTACTTCTGCTGGCTTGACTCAGATCTGATCTGTGAACCTTCACAAAAATAATTGTTGCGCCCAGATCCGCCGTCGGATCGAGGCGAAATTGGTACTGTTGGAAACTAGACTCGAAGGGATACAACATATATTATTTTCGAATCCATCCAGTAAACGGATTGGAAATGAAAAACTCTGTGGGTTGTATTTGTTTCTAGCCTGAAATTACAGATAGTCGGGATAAAACAAGATCTGCCTGAAAATAAATTTTGACCGACACAAAAATGATGAATCTAGACTCTGGGAAAATTATGGGTGGAAGAGGGGGTGTGAGGAACACGTATGATTTTTTTGAGAATTTTTGGAGAAGGCTAAGGGTGGGTAAAAAATACAACAACACGACACTATCCCGCAGATCTGATGATTGGCAGACTGTCAGGGGTGGAGCTAAAATTACGAGAAAAATACCAAACGATGGCGGATGGACACAAAATTTATATGGATGGAAAGTTAACACAAAGAGGAACAATCTATCAAAATCTCAGCTCGATCAGAGCTGGGAGCGGGGATAACCGACCTGTTCTTTAGCTTGATGTTCTGGATCTCGGAGTTCAGGACAACAGGGTAAAGAGATGGTTGTGGCGGCTCGTCGGCGGCACGAACGGAGGCGGCGACGGCCGTGGCTGGAAATCACATCTAGCAGAGGTGATAGAACTTGGAATGCACTAAGTTTATGGCTTCACACCATAGAAATCAGAGCAGTCCAGCTCTAAGGGGGAGAGGGGAGATAGGGGCGCCCTTGGGCTTGCTTGGAGCAAATACTTTTTTTCCTTCCTTAATGCTAAGGAATTCACAAAATACATGGGTTATATAGAAATGGAAAAAAGACATGAACTACCCTTAGATCTAGGGTTAGGGAGGGACAAATAAGGGATTAGATAATTAATCCCTCATGTGGTCAAATGACCATAAATAAAAAAATACAACAAGCATTAAAAAAAACTATATATGGGGGGCGCCCCTTTGAAAAGGGGGCCATCAAATTTGAATTTTCTTCTATCTTGTCCCCCCCTTGGTCCAAGTCCAATCTTGGAATTTGAACTAGCCCCACATGGGCCCTAGATCCTAGGTGGACCAATGGGAAAGAGGGTGCGGGCCGTGCTGGACATACTGACATTTTACATAGAAACCCAAAGGCCTTTTTGTAAAGAAACCCAAAGATTTCTAATGACTAACCCTTTGGCTTATAATGTCTTACAACTGCAAACCCAATTAGCCAAGGATATAAATACAAACAAAAAGGACACAAATGTAAAATAAAATATTAGTGCTCGGTGTTGATTCCCATCAGTTGGCCAATAACGCTCTCGGCTTTCGACTGAGGGCATTAGCTATGGAATTGCCCTTGCCAAGATGATATTGTATAGTGAAGTCGGAATGCTTGAGATATTCTAACCAATGCCTTTGTCTCATATTCAATTCTTTCTGTGACAATAAATATTTGAGACTCTGGTGATCGGAGTACATGGTGACTTGTTCTCCATAAAGATAGTGTCTCCAGATCTTCAAAGCAAATACCACAGCGGCCAGCTCCAAGACGTGCATTAGATAGTTCTCCTCATGCTTCTTTAGTTGCCGGGAAGAGTAAGTAATGACTTTCCCATGTTGCATTAACACACACCCGAGTCCAATATCGGATGCATCGGCATATACCTCGAATTTCTCCCCTTCTACTGGTAACGCTGAAACTGGGGAAGTCGTCAAATGATCCTTCAAGGCTTGGAAGCTTCTCTCACAATCATCATTCCACTCATAAGGAATCTCCTTGCCGGTTAGCCTAGTAAGAGGAACGGCGATCTTAGAGAAGTCCTTGATGAATCATCGATAATATCCGACAAGACCTAAGAAACTCCGGATCTCAATTGCATTGGTCGGCCTTTCCCAATTCTTCACAGCCTCAATCTTTGATGGATCCACAGATATTCCATTCTTTGAAATCACATGCCCTAATAAAGATACCTCCTCGAGCTAGAAATCACACTTGCTAAGCTTAGCATAGAGTTGATTCTTCCTTAATATTTGCAATGCAATCCTCAAATATTCTTCGTGATCTTCCTTGGTCTTTGAATAAATCAATATGTCATCAATAAAGACCACGGCAAATTGATCTAGATGACACCTGAATATGCTTTTCATCAACTGCATAAAGGCTACAGGGGCATTCGTTAGTCCAAAAGGCATAACAGTAAATTCGTAATGCCCATACCTGCTCCAGAATGCCATTTTATGAATATCCTCATCCTTGATACTCAATTGATGATATCCCGACATAATATCAATCTTCAAGAAATATTTAGCTCAAGATATTTGATCAAATAATTCATCCATCCTCGGCAGTGGATACTTGTTCTTGATAGTAAGGTGGTTCAACTGCCGATAATCGATGCAGAGTCTCATCGATCCATCCTTCTTATTGACAAAAAGCACGGGCGCTCCCCACGGAGAAGTACTCGGCCTGATGAATCCTTTCTTCAAGAGCTCCATCAATTGTTCCTTCAATTCTTTAAGCTTGGCGGGGGACATCCTATAGGGTGCCTTAGAAATCGGGACAGCACCAGGGACAAGGTCAATGGTGAAAGCCACTTCTCTTTGTGGGGGTAATCCGGGCAAATCTTCCGGAAACACATCGGGAAACTCCCGAACCACGAGGACGTCTTCTATCTTGGACTCCTTAACTTATGTGCCAGACACAAATGCTATGAAAGCCACACATCCCTTCCTTAACAGCTTGCTAGCTCGGAGAGCTGAAATAAGGGGTAACTTGTCTCAATTTCGGGGACTAGTGTAGACAACCTGCGGGTAGTCTTCAAAGGTTACTTTGCCCTTTCGACAGTCTACCACCGCCGTATGTGTAGCTAGCCAATCGGCTCCTAGGATGACATCATAGCCTTCCATGTCCATGCAGACTAGGTCGGCAGGTAAGTTATGTAACGACCCGAGAATCCGATTACCGGGAAGGCCCGATAACCCGAGACTCGCACCGCCACCCACGAGTCCGAAGACTCGGAAGGGTTAGAAGGATAGTGTAGAAACTACACAAGTATCATAAATAATTACAGAATTAAATAATTATATAAATAAGCAGGAAATGAATTAACATTTTACATGGTCCACAATGTAACAATAAAATAACAACAGTAGTCCACAACTAGCACATAGACAAGAAAAGAAAGTACAGCTACACGGGGCATACCCCGGCTTTGACCTCTCGCACTAACGCTGGGCACCTGAACCGTGATGAGCCTCAGACGAACTCCCCAGAAGCCTCGCCTCGCCTGAAACACAGTGAAAACACGCAGGGAATGAGTCTCGGAACAAGACTCAGTAGGGATCACTCGAACCCTACCTCGATGACAGAGAAACCACTACGTTAGCAGTAAGCGAGTACCTCAAAAAGGGAAACCCTGCCATCTATAAAGCACCGATCTCACGGCACGAAAACCGACACACGTGCCACGGTGAAACAATCGAAACACAACGGCCAACACGGTGAAAACCCGAAGGTCGAAGCCGTAACGACTGACAGTCTGACACTCTCGACTCGATAGGAGTACCTCCCACTAGAAGCACAGCCGGTAGCGTCCCCTTACGACTTACACCGCACCGCAGGTGAACTGCCTGACGTGGTAGCATCTACCAGAGGCACGGACACCAAACAAGTACCACAAACTAGTGACTAGCTAGAGTCACGCTCGTCAGCGTGTGTCCAACTGCCCCCAACCACGTGTGCACACACAGACCGCGCGTCCCTGGCCTGGCCCTCTGACTGGTTTTCCCTTTAGCAGAACTCTGGCTACAGACGTGGGGCCCGACGGAAACCAGTCTAAAAATCGTCTCTAAGGGCCGGCCCGTACACCACTCCCTAGTGAGACCAGCACCGCGTACTGGTGGGCTACGACTAGTGGAGGGTCACTGAAGGAGTAGACTCTCAAGTCAACGGAAAACCACGTCCGCATCCGACAACGTACGGGGACCACCCCACGTACCAGTACTGTCACACGACAACCACGGTCAGAACAGAAACGGGGTTGCAAACCACCCGGGGCAACCCAGTGCCTGACGGTCTACCCTAGACGCGTCACAGGTCTCTAACGGTCTAGGCGGGACCGTCACAGACGCCTGACGGTCTAGGCGAGACCGTCACGCTCCCAGTGTAAAACGGGGAGTAACACGGAGTGTAACGCACCTGCCCTGGTGCGTTACAAACTGTGACGCGCCTATGCAGGTGCGTCACAGCGAAAAATAAGGGCAAGTCGTGACGCGTGCCACTCGGTGCGTCACAGCATGTGACGGTCCATTCCTGGAGTGTCACACGCATGTAACGGTCCAGCCCTGGGGTGTCACATGGCCTGGGGGTAAAAAAACTTCTGACGCACCCACGCTGGGCCGTCACAAGGCTGTGACGTGCCAGTACTGGTGCGTCACACGCCTTGACCCCCATGGTCAAACCAGCGGTCGGATGCCAATGGTCGGGACGCTCTGACGGCCCAACCCAGGCGCGTCACACGCCTGTGGCGGTCTATCGCGGGTCCGTCATGCTCCCAAACCCTAGCTGGCTAAACAAGGGCTGTGACGCACCCACCCAGGCGCGTCACACGGTGTGACGGTCACTGGAAGGACCGTCACACCCGCCTGACGACGGAACGGCGGGAAAAGCCCAAAAAACCCAACCACGCCCCCATGCCTCCACCGGAGAGGGGGAAATCAAAGGGGAAGACCCCTGGGGACCCCTAGCATGATACTAGGCCACCAAAACGTGAAATCGCGGGCTAAATCCATAGATCGGGTGAACTCTCCCCAAATCATGGAAAACCCCAAACCCGCTCAATCAAGCCCCTCTCGGCCTCCCCTCGGCCTATAAACCACGAAAATGAATGGCAGGGAGCTAGGGAACGTCACCCTACCTCAATGGAGTGAATGCTCCGCCGAATCGATGCCGAGATCACGAAGAACGCTTTGAAAACCCTCGTCCCTTCACGGTTCCCCACAAGCTTTACGCCGCCATGATCACCTCGCCGTCGCCCACGTCGTCACGCCGTCGCCCCGCGCCGTTTGCAGCCGGAGGGACGTCGCCGCGGCCGAACGAGAGAGAAAGGGAGAGGGAGGGGCGGTGGTCACGGTGGGGAGAAGAGAAGGAAGAAGAAGAAGAAGAAGAAGAGGGTGAAAGGAGAGAGAGAGAAAAGAGAGATATTTATAGAAAATCCGGAATTTCTGGAAAATACCGAAAAATAGAAAATTACATTTTCGAGATCCTCGGAACACACCGATCGCAACGGTACCACTCGTGCCCAGGTGAACGACCCGGTTCACCCGCAACGAGGTTCCGAAGGAATTACCAAAACACACACCGACAATTGGAAAACACGCGCGGAAAAGTTACGGAATGCTTCTGGGCCTCCGAAACAACTCCGGATCGCGCCGATCCGAACACGAAAGATGCCAGAAACAAAATTTCAGACACAACGGAGCCAGACACTCCGAGAAACCAGATCCGGGATCCACGAAGAAGGATCCGAAAGGTCCGGGATATTACAGCCCTCCCCCCTTAAAGGAATTTCATCCTCGAAATTGAGAACAACCCAAGGGGAAAGAAGAGGAAGACTCACTCAAACAAGTAAGGGAACTGCTGACACATCTCGTCCTCATGTTCCCAAGAAGCCTCACCACCAGAGTGCCACTGCCACACCACCTTTACCAAAGGGATGACCTTCTTCCGCAGGCGCTGCTCTCGCCTATCCTCAACGCGGACATGAAACTCTGGGAGAGAAAGGTATGGAGTCACCTCGGGTCAAACAGAATCCTCAAGAACATGTGAGTCATCGGGCATATGCTTCCGCAACATCGAGACGTGGAACATGTCATGCACCGACGCCAACTCAAGGGGTAACTGCAAATGATAAGCTACTTCACTGATGCGCTCCTCAATCATAAAGGGACTAACATAGCGGGGACTCAGCTTCCCACACCATCCAAAGCACATCACCCCCTTCATCGGAGAAACTCTCAAGAACACACGATCACCCACGGCGAACGCGAGGGGCTGTCTCCTCTGGTCAGCATAGCTCTTCTGCTGACTCTGGGCCGCCAACATATTTTGACGAACCACGTGCACAACATTCACAGACTGCTGTACCAACTCCGATCCCGTCAAAACACGCTCACCAACCTCAAACCAGTCAAGTGGAGTCCGACACGGACGCCCATACAATGCCTCATAAGGAGCCACGCCGATGCTCGAATGATAGCTGTTGTTGTAGGTAAACTCCACCAACGGTAGGTGGTGAATCCAACTCCCCTGCCACTCCAGACAGCAGGATCTCAGCATATCCTCTAAAGTCTGGATGGTCCTCTCAGACTGACCATCTAACTGAGGATGGTACGCTGAACTAAACGCCAACTCCGTGCCAAGAGCTCGCTGGAAACTCCTCCAGAATCCAGAAGTGAAGCGCGGATCCCGATCCGACACGATGGAGATGGGAATCCCATGCAACGGAATGATCCGCTCCACATAAAGATGAGCTAACTTGGGCACGCTCCAGCTGACCTTGACCGGTAACAACCGAGTCACCTTCGTCAGCCGATCTACCAGCAACCAAATACTATCCTGCCCACTCGGAGTCCTCGGTAAACCCACCATAAAATCCGTGGTCACGTGGTCCCACTTCCACGCGGGAACATCCAAGGGCTAGAGAGTACCTCCTGGTCGCTGATGCTCCGCCTTCACCTGTTGACAGGTCAGGCACCTGGCCACAAATTCGGTAACATCTCTCTTCATGCCAGGCCACCAGAACTGCCTCCGCAAGTTCCGATACATCTTTGTCGCACCCGGGTGTACAGTGTACCTGCTCCCATGAGCCCCGCGCAACACCGCACGCCGAACCCGCTCCTCGACTGGGACGTACAGCCTGCCACGAAACCTCGCAGCACCATCCTCGCTGAGTTCCACATCAGCTAAGGCCAAAATCCGGGGCAACTCAGGGTCCGCATGCTGAGCCTCTATCACCTGACAGCGGATAGCTGGTGTAATATCCTGGACCTTTCGGATCCCTCTTCATGGGTCCTGGATCTGGTTTCTCGGAGTGTCCGGCTCCGTTGTGTTCAAAATTTCGTTTCGGACATCTTTCGTGTTCGGATCGGCGCGATCCGGAGTTGTTTCGGAGGCCCGGAAGCGTTCCGCGGCTTTTTCACGCGTGTTTTCCGATTTCCGGTGTGTGTTTCGGCAATTCCTTCGGAACCTCGCTGCGGGTGAACCGGGTCGTTCACCTGGGCACGAGTGGTACCATTGCGATCGATGCGTTCCGAGGATTCTGAAAATATAATTTTCTGATTTTTGGTATTTTCTAGATTTTTTGGATTTTCTATAAATACCCCCCTATTTTCTCTCTCTTCCCCACCTTCTCTTTCCTCTTCTTCTTCCTCCTCCATTTCTCCCCACCGCGGCCCCCCTTTCTCCCTCTCTTCATCCCGTTCGAGCGCGGCGAGCTCCCTTCCGGCTGTTGACGGCGGCGGGGCGACGGCGCGAGGGCGTGGGTGACGGCGAGGTGATCTCGTGGGCGTGCGGTGAGCGTGGGAAGCGTGAAGAGGCGAGGTTTTCTAAAGCGTTCTTCACGATTCATGGACGATCCGGCGGAGCATTCACTCCATTGAGGTAGGGTGACGTTCCCTAGCTCCTTGCCGTTCTTTTCCGTGGTTTATAGGCCGTGGGGAGGCCGAGAGGGGCTTGATTGAGCATGTTTAGGGTTTTTCCATGTTTGGGGAGAGCTCACCCGATCTATGGATTTAATGCATGATTTCACGTTTTGATGGCCTAGAACATGCTAGGGGTCCACAGGGGTCTTCCCCTTTGATTTCCCCCTCTCCGGTGGAGGCATGGGGGCTTGGTTTAAGTTTTTGGGCTTTCCCGCCGTTTTCACCGTCGGGTGCGTGTGACGGTCCTTCCAGGGACCGTTACATGATGTGACGCATCTCGAGGGGGCCGTCACATGCCCTTTTGTTAGTCTTTGGGGGTCAGGGACTGTGACGGTCCCACGATAGACCACCACTTCTAAGTGACGCGCTCGGGCTGGGCCGTCAGGGGCTTTCCGACCGTTGGTTTTTGACCGTTGGGGGTCTGCGTGTGTAACGCGCCAGGGCGAGCGCGTTACATCCGCGTGACGCGTTGGGGCGAGCGCGTTACTTCCTGGGTCATCTCAGGTGAGAGGGGCGCGTAACGCGCTGGGCCAGGCCCGTTACATTCGTGTAATGCGCTGGGGCAAGCGCGTTACATCCTGCCCTCGCGCTGGGAGCGTGAGGCACGTGTAACGCGCTGGGCCAGGCGCGTTACTCCCTGCATTCCTCAGGTCGTGTAACGGCCTGCGTTAGACCGCCAGGTGTGTGTAACGGTCTCGCCTAGACCGTTACAGCCTTGTGACAGTCCCGGGGTGGACCGTCGGGCGCTTGATTGCCTCGAGAGGGCTGCAACCCTATTTTTAGTCCGACTGTGGTCACCGTGCGATGGGGCCGGTGCGTGGGGTGGTCCCCGTGCGTCGTCGGATGCGGGCGTCATTTTCCGTAAGTTGAGAGTCTACTCCTGCAATGACCCTCCACTAGTCATAGCCTGCTTACACGCGTGTGGTCCCACCAGGGAGTGGTTGAGAGGCTACCCTGAGGATGGTTTTAGACTGGTTTCCGTCGGGCCCCTCGTCGTTAGTCAGAGTCCGGCTACGGGGGAAAACCGGTCAGAGGACCAGACCTAGGACGCATGGTCTGTGTGTGCACACGTGGTTGGGGGCGGTTGGACCCACGTCGACGGGCGTGACCCCAGCTAGTCACTTGTTTGTGGTTACTTGTGCGGTGTTCGTGCCTTGGGTAGGCGCTACCACGTCAGGCAGTTCACCTGCGGTGCGGTGTAAGTCGTCAGGGGACGCTATCGGTTGTGCTTCTAGTGGGAGGTACTCCTGTCGAGTACGGAGTGTCAGACTGTCAGCTCGTGTGTTTGGCCTTCGGATTTGCCGGGTCGACCATTGAGTTTCGGTTGTCTCACCGTGGCACGTGTGCCGGTTTGCATGCCGTAGGACCTTTGTTTGGTAGAGTACATGGCTTTCCTTTCCGAGGTATTCTCCTACCGCTAGCGTAGTGGTTTCCCATTTTACGAGGTAGGGTTCGAGTGATCCCTACTAAGTCTTGTTCTGAGACTCATTCCCTGCGTGTTTTCACCGTGATTCAGGTGAGGCGCCACCCCAGGGGAGCGCGTCTGGGGCGCAGCGTGGTGCGGGTGTCCAGAGGTAGTGCGAGAGGTCAGAGCCGGGGGATGCCCCGTGTAGCTGTACTTTCTTTTCTTGTTATCTTGTGGACTACTGTTGTTATTTTATTGTTATCTTATGGACCATGTATAATGTAAAATGCTAATTTATTTCATGCTTAATACTATAACTGTTTAATTTCTGCAATTACTTGTGATACTTGTGTAGTTCCCACACCATCCTTCTAACCCTTCCGAGTCTTCGGGCTCGTGGGTGGCGGTGCGAGTCTCGGGTTATCGGGCCTTCCCGGTAATCGGATTCTCGGGTCGTTACAGCTGGCGTGACAGTCAGACTCGCAAGCACTGCTAACCCTGGCTCTCGAGGAATCTTGAGCCTGAAAGATACTTCGGGCACTTGTTGGTGAGGACACGCGCCGCATCACTCGACGGAGCACACGGAGCACGCCAGCATCTCTTTGGCTAGGCGACTACGGCATCTACTAGAGGATCTTGTCTTCTCATTTGAGGCCATGTTGGGCCTAGGTTTGGTCCCTGTGTGGACACGTTATCTAGTTCTTTTATGTTATCAGACTATGTGTAGGGAGTAGTGGGCTGTCTTCCTTTATTATTGGGCTTGGCCTTGGCCCATAGCTGGTTGGATTAGGGTTAGGGTTTTGGGGAGGAGGGCGCATCCCTCACTCATGGTGGCTGCGCCACCTTGGCTTGGCCCCTCCACTTTCCTTTTTGGGCGCCCCCCTTTCCCCATTCCATCTTCCCCCCCTTTCCCCCTTGGGCGCCCCCCCCCTTGATCCCTCCTTGATTGGAGGGGGGGTGGCCGCACCCCCCTTGAATGGAGGAGGGCTGGTCGCACCCCCCCCTTCCATTTGCGCCCCCCCCTTCCTTGTGGCTTGGGATGAAACCCTAGCTTCCCCCCCGGATATATAAGGCTTGTATTTTCTTTGGGAGGAATTATTGAATGAATTGAAAAGAATTTTGCTGTTGCTCTGAAGGTGGCTGCGCCCCCCTCTGTTCCTCCTTGCTCCTGCGATGGGAGCAAGCCTGGGGTGTGACTCCCCATCCCCTCGGTGCGACGCCGAGGTTCCCCCTCTCTTCTATCTCTTCACAGGTTCAAGCTCGTTGCAACCAGATTTCATCTCCAAGAGCTGTGACGTCCTCCTCTGTTCTTGGAGACTGTGGGTGACCAGCCCATTTTTGGGTGATTCTACTACGAGTCGCCGACGCGTGCGAGGTGGTCTCGCCTCATTCGGAGTTCGTCATCATCCGTGGCGATTTTCTTCGTGGGCGCACGCAGGACCCCCTCTCCCTGCGAGCCAGGTTCTGTCCCCCCCTTGCAAAAATCCCACGGGACGGACTTCAGCGAGTTTGGACGTGAGATCTTCACCGGTCGTACCTCTCTTCGTCCTCTCTCCAACGCCGCCGACCTCGCCTTGTTCCGACGTCCGAGCTGTTCGTGGCGTCCATTCCCGTGAGGTCACGCAGATCTGCCCTGCCCACCCGGCGCCAAGACCACCTTCGGATTCCATAGCCTGCTGCTCTCAGCCCCGACCAGATCTGACCGATCCCTTTGGTCGGGACCTGATTCTCTGCGTCCTCTTCATCCTCCAACAAGCGGAGCTCCGTTCGCCCTTCGGAGCTATTTCTTCTGATTTTTCCCGCTCGAGCGCGCGGTTCTGGGAGCAGAATCCTGTCGCAACTTGCAGGTGTGCCCCCGGCTTCCACGGACGGAATCTGCGTGCCCCCTTTGTCCGAGGCTTCCTCCCGTGACCTAGCTACGCGCCATCGCTGACGGCGCCTCAATCGGACACCGGACCAGGTCGTGGGAGCTTTCACCGCGGAGTCACTCATTGCTGCGAACCTGCCGACCACCGTTCGGATCCTCCTCGCGGCCAACCCTTCACCAAGTGCCACCCGTCAGCCCGTACATCGGCAGCCCCGAATCTCTTTGTGTAGCATGTTATCTCCCTGCGAGGAGTGGGCGTTGGTGGTTGAGGTTGTATTATTGTTCGTCCTTGTGTATCGGGGTTGTTGATCTCGGCCGGGGTTCCTTCCCCACGCCTAGGCGTGGAGGTACGTGCGACGCTCCCTTAGTTGGCACTTGCTTTACTAGTATGCTTTCTATTATGCCGCGTGAGTGTTTAGGTTCCTAGCTAGTCTTTAGTCACCGCGTGACTGCGAGTTGAGAGCACCCATCCCGTGGCCCTAGCCGAGCGCCGAGCTCGGACTAGATTCCCTTAGACGTAAGGCGGTTCCTTAGCCGCTGAGATCCCCGCGCTTCCCTCATAGGGACGGTCGTTGGGCTTGAGTTTCTTGTTGAGAGACGCCTCCACCCGGAGGAACGCTACGGAGGTCAGCCGCCCGGCTTACCTTTGGCGTGCGAGTGCTGGCCGCACTTGTTGCATTCGTAGGTCTTAGCTCATTTCAATCTCATCCCACATCAAAGTGGTATCAGAGCATATAGGTTTGCGTCTAGGGTTGAGTCTTGCATTCCATTTAGCATGTGTCCACCCATATAGGTCTTAGTGTGTCCCCCTTCACTCCATTTAGGTCCCATTGCATGCCCACTCGGGGTGGCACCCACTACCATCGCCCGGACACTATGGGTGACCCCCGTGGTATCACCCAGGGAGCCCCCCCTCTAGAGGATTTCATGGCCGAAGTCATGGAGCGCTTGGCTAGTTCTGAACAAGCCATTAAGGACGAGACCGTCCGTCTGGAGGGTCGATTCAAGGCCATAGAGGAACGCGCTGAGGTTTCTGACCGATCTATCCAAGGTCTGATCGGGCGGATAGGGAGGATAGAGGAAGTGCCCCATCGGGACCCCCCTAGAGTTGATCGTGCCCCGCAGGCGGCAGCTGCCCAGCCCCCACCATATCGGGCTGAGGAGCGACGGCCACGAGTCCCCGACTTTGAGGATTACGGATCCGACAATGATTATGAGGGGAATGGCCGACGCCACCGTGGTCACCGACCACAGAGGGATGACGAGGATGATCGGGCCCTTAGGACTGTTCGCGCAGACTCTCCCACTTTTGACGGGTCCCGGGACCCGAAGATCTACCTAGACTGGGAGGCTAGCATGGACAGGTACTTTGAGTGGGTTGAGATGTCTGACCACCGGCAAGTTAAGTTTGCCAAGATGAAGTTACTAGGTCGGGCACAAACATATTGGAGGAATCTGGAGAGTCTGCTATTTCAACGTCAGGACCCCCAGGTCGAGTCTTGGAGTGAGATGAAGGTCAAACTCCGAGACAAGTACCTGCCTCCCTCATATCGCCAGAGGCTCATTGACAGATGGCAGAGTCTCAGCCAGGGAGATCGGACTGTGTCCGAGTACATCGCAGAGTTCGACGAGTATTTCTTGCGATGTGGAGTCAGTGAGGAGAGCGCCATGCCCATCTCTCGTTTCCGTCGTGGTCTACGGCCCCATTACCAGTATGAGTTATTTCGCCGTAATGTGAACACCTTAGAGCTCGCGTATCAGGTTGCTATGGAGCTAGAGCAGTTTGAGGCGGAGTTCACTCCTACTCAACGTCAGGGGACCACCAGTCAGCGGGGGTTCGACCCACGCACCGCACCTAGTTCCTATAGTCGGTTTCCGGCGGCTAGGCCCTCGGAACCCCCTCACCAGGACCCCACTGTTCCTAGGCCTCGCCCTCCCCTGTCGAGGGACACTCTCCCTCCCCCTCGCCAGCAGCCACCTTACCCCACCTCACGCCCTCAGCGGCCCGCGTTCCCTACCCGACCCCAGCTGCCACCACCACCGGCCCATCATGATGACAAGGGGAAAGGGCCGATGACCGGTGGAGCATCTCCTAGCACAGGGGCACGTAACAATTGTTATAGGTGTGGGGGAGTCGGCCATTATGCAAACAAATGCGCCACTAGAGAGTCGCTTGTTGTGACGGACCCCTCACCCACTGATCCCACGGCTGAGCTTTTGCCAGTCAGCTATGAGGCCGACCAGGAGTTGGCAGAGGAGTTCTTTGATGAGTTGCTTGAGGGAGAGCAGGACGGTGTCCCTGGTACTCAGTATCAGGGCGATGCGCAGTTAGGGGTAGTCCGGTGTATCCTTACCCAGCCCCAGGTGAGTGATGACTGGCGTCGTACAACCATTTTTCACACCTTTTGTAGGCTTGGAGGGAAGGCCTGCAAGGTGATCATTGACAGTGGGAGCTGCATTAATGCCATATCCACCGGTACGGTTACTCGTCTTGGGTTGACACCTGTGGACCACCCTGCTCCATATCGGGTATCCTGGGTAGATTCTACCTCTATCCCGGTTAGGCTTCGTTGTCTAGTGCCACTGCAGTTTCAGACTTACCATGATGAGATTTGGTGTGACGTGCTACCTATGGAGGTGGGTAGTATTATTCTAGGTAGGCCTTGGCTCTTCGATAGGGATGCCACCCTCCATGGTCGGTCGAACACTTGCATCTTCGACCATGGTGGCCATAGGATCACTCTTCACCCCACCCAGCCTAGGGATCCTGCCGTTCGCGGGCCAGCTGGCCCCAGTACCACGAACACCCCTCGTCAGGGGAAGGCCGACCCTCCTACCCCACCCTTGGTGCCAGCCACTACCTCCTCCACTACCCTCACCCTAGGAGAGCCTTCCACTAGGAGGTTAATGGTGATTAGTCCCCGTGAGATGGAGAGAGAGTTCACTAGTGGTAGTCCCCTCTTTGCTGTTGTTGTTCGAGAGGTGAGTGATGTCATCTCAGAGTCCGAGGGTGAGCTAAACCCCGAGTTGGCTGCGATCTTACGCGAGTTTTCTGATATCTTCCCGGAGGACCTTCCTGGAGGCCTTCCACCTATGCGTGACATCCAGCATGAGATCGACCTTGTCCCGGGCTCTTCGTTGCCTAACCTCCCTCACTATAGGATGAGCCCGGCGGACCACGCCGAGTTGCAGAGACAGGTCGAGGAGTTGATGAGTAGGGGATCCCTCAGGGACAGCAAGAGCCCTTGCGCTGTCCCCGCTTTGCTAGCCCCGAAGAAAGATGGCACATGGAGGATGTGCATCGATAGCCGTGTGATCAATAAGATCACGGTGAAATATCGTTTTCCTATTCCCCGACTGGATGATTTGCTAGATATGATGTCGGGAGCCACTATTTTTTCTAAAATCGATCTTCGAAGTGGCTATCACCAGGTTAGGATTAGGCCTGGAGATGAGTGGAAAACTGCATTCAAGACCAAGGATGGTCTGTATGAGTGGTTAGTGATGCCTTTTGGGCTATCTAATGCCCCTAGTACATTCATGCGGTTGATGACCCAGGTCTTGCGCCCTATGATAGGGGTCTTTTTGGTCGTCTACTTCGATGACATCCTTATTTATAGCCGCACTAGGGAGCACCACTTAGACCACCTCAGGCAGGTCTGCATTGTTCTGAGGCGAGAGAGCTTATTCGCCAACCCGAAGAAGTGTGCTTTCATGACCGATCAGGTTTCCTTCCTTGGGTTCATAGTGTCTCGCGATGGGGTCTCCGCTGATCCGGAGAAGATACGCGCCATTCAGGAATGGCCTGAGCCCCGCACCCTCCACGATGTTCGGAGCTTCCATGGCCTAGCGACGTTCTATCGTTGCTTCATTCGTGGCTTCAGTTCCATCACTGCCCCGATCACGGATTGCATTAGGAAGGGGGCATTCACATGGACTAAGGCTGCAGCCACGGCCTTTCAGAGCATCAAGGAGCGCATGACCCAGGCACCTGTTCTTACCTTACCTGATTTTTCTAAGGTGTTTGAGGTCACCTGTGACGCTTCTGGAGTGGGTATAGGGGGAGTCTTGAGTCAGGAGTCTCATCCCATTGCCTTTTTCAGCAAGAAGCTGAACGATGCCAAACTGCGGTATTCCACATATGACAAGGAGTTTTATGCAGTCGTCCAGGCATTGAGATATTGGCGGCACTATCTCCTACACCAGGAGTTTGTGCTCTTTTCTGATCACGAGGCTTTGAGGTTTCTCCATACTCAGAAGAAGCTGAATGCGCGTCATAGTCGGTGGGTGGAGTACCTTCAGGAGTATACCTTTGTGCTTAGGCACAAGGCAGGGGCCGAGAACAAGGTGGCCGATGCGCTGAGTCGGCGAATGATGATGTTGTCCACCATGAGTGTAGAGGTGGTGGGATTGGATAGGCTGAGGGAGGCTTATGTTGACTGCCCGAACTTCGGTCCGATTCATGCTGCCCTTCAGTCGGGCCCCTCCCGTGAGTATAGTGAGTTTGTCCTTCAGGAGGGTCATTTATTCCGAGGTGGCAGGTTGTGCATCCCATGGACGTCTGTCCGCGATTTTCTCACGTGGGAGCTGCACGCGGGGGTCTTGCTGGCCACTTCGGCCGGAACAAGACCATTGAGGCCGTTGAGCATAGGTTCTATTGGCCTAGTTTGAAGAGGGATGTTGCTCGCATCGTGGCTCAGTGCCGCACTTGCGCTATGGCCAAGCAGAGGAAGCAGAACACCGGCCTTTATACTCCCCTCCCTGTCCCGGACAGTCCATGGCAGGACATTAGCATGGACTTCGTGTTAGGATTGCCTCGTACCCTCCATCGGCATGACTCCATTTTTGTGGTGGTAGACAGGTTCTCTAAGATGGCTTTGTTCATTCCCTGTTCCAAGACTTCAGACGCCTCTAGAGTTGCCCGTCTGTTCTTTACTCACTGTGTCTCCAGGTTTGGGCTTCCACGTACTATAGTGTCTGATAGGGATGTGCGCTTCACTAGCTACTTCTGGAAAACCCTATGGCACATGATGGGCACCCAGTTGAAGTTCTCTACCGCCTATCACCCCCAGACCGATGGTCAGACAGAGGTAGTCAATAGGAGTCTAGGGGATCTTCTTAGGTGCTTAGTGCGTGATCATGTCGGGGATTGGGACTTGGTTTTACCTCTAGCAGAGTTTGCATTTAATGACTCGGTCAATAGGTCTACAGGTCTGAGTCCCTTTGAGATTGTTACTGGTCGTAGACCTAGGAAGCCGATAGACTTGGTTCCATCCCCCATCTAGGCCCGTGTTTCTGAGTCAGCTGAGTCCTTTGCAGAGCATATTAGGCAGTTGCATGAGCATGTACGTCATCATATAGAGGCCAGCAACGCACGTTATAAGGAGTTATCTGATGGGCATCGACGCACCCGTGAGTTCCGAGAGGGAGAGTACGTCATGATCAGGGTCAGACCTGAACGGTTTCCTTCGGGGGCCGTGAAGAAACTCCAGGCCCGCGGTGCTGGACCCTTTCGAGTCTTGAAGCGAATTGGGTCGAATGCGTATGAGATTGAGCTGCCAGACGACTATGGGATCTGTTCGACATTCAATGTCTCAGATCTGGTGGCATATCGGGATCCCACGGTGATTCCCAGTGAGCTTTTTGGGCCCTCCCCTCCTGTTGAGAGTATTACACCTTCTGAGCGTCCACCTCTTCCAGCCCCATTACAGAAACGCGAGCATATAGATTGTATACTGGATGAGCAGGTGACCACGACCAGGAGCGGAGCCTACCAACGCTTCCTAGTGCGTTGGAGAGGGCGCCCTGTGACAGAGGGCGCCCTGTGACATACGACGCCTGGATCACACGTGGAGAGCTGGAGAGGATCGACCCGGACCTGCTGGAGCGCTACTTGAGCGACCGTGACCCTTACTCGACGGGTTCGAGTTCTTCCCACCCGGGGAGAATTGGTGAGGACACACGCCGCATCACTCGACGGAGCACACGGAGCACGCCAGCATCTCTTTGGCTAGGCGACTACGGCATCTACTAGAGGATCTTGTCTTCTCATTTGAGGCCATGTTTGGCCTAGGTTTGGTCCCTGTGTGGACACGTTATCTAGTTCTTTTATGTTATCAGACTATGTGTAGGGAGTAGTGGGCTGTCTTCCTTTATTATTGGGCTTGGCCTTGGCCCATAGCTGGTTGGATTAGGGTTAGGGTTTTGGGGAGGAGGGCGCATCCCTCACTCATGGTGGCTGCGCCACCTTCCCCCCCTTGGCCCCTCCACTTTCCTTTTTGGGCGCCCCCCTTTCCCCATTCCATCTTCCCCCCCTTTCCCCCTTGGGCGCCCCCCCCCTTGATCCCTCCTTGATTGGAGGGGGGGTGGCCGCACCCCCCTTGAATGGAGGAGGGCTGGTCGCACCCCCCCTTCCATTTGCGCCCCCCCCTTCCTTGTGGCTTGGGATGAAACCCTAGCTTCCCCCCCGGATATATAAGGCTTGTATTTTCTTTGGGAGGAATTATTGAATGAATTGAAAAGAATTTTGCTGTTGCTCTGAAGGTGGCTGCGCCCCCCTCTGTTCCTCCTTGCTCCTGCGACGGGAGCAAGCCTGGGGTGTGACTCCCCATCCCCTCGGTGCGACGCCGAGGTTCCCCCTCTCTTCTATCTCTTCACAGGTTCAAGCTCGTTGCAACCAGATTTCATCTTCAAGAGCTGCAACGTCCTCCTCTGTTCTTGGTGACTGTGGGCGACCAGCCCTCTTTTGGCTGATTCTACTACGAGTCGCCGACGCGTGCGAGGTGGTCTCGCCTCATTCGAAGTTTGGCATCATCCGTGGCGATTTTCTTCGTGGGCGCACGCAGGACCCCCTCTCCCTGCGAGCCAGGTTCTGTCCGCCCCCTTGAAAAAATCCCACGGGACAGACTTCAGCGAGTTTGGACGTGAGATCTTCACCGGTCGTACCTCTCTTCGTCCTCTCTCCAACGCCGCTGACCTCGCCTTGTTCCGACGTCCGAGCTGTTCGTGGCGTCCATTCCCGTGAGGTCACGCAGATCTGCCCTGCCCACCCGGCGCCAGGACCACCTTCGGATTCCATAGCCTGCTGCTCTCGGCCCCGACAAGATCTGACCGATCCCTTTGGTCGGGACCTGCTGCTCTGCGTCCTCTTCGTCCTCCAACAAGCGGAGCTCCGTTCGCCCTTCGGAGCTATTTCTTCTGATTTTTCCCGCTCGAGCGCGTGGTTCTGGGAGCAGAATCCTGTCACAACTTGCAGGTGCGCCCCCGGCTTCCACGGACGGAATCTGCACGCCCCCTTTGGCCGAGGCTTCCTCCCGTGACCTAGCTACGCGCCATCGCTGACGGCGCCTCAATCGGACACCGGACCAGGTCGTGGGAGCTTTCACCGCGGAGTCACGCATTGCTGCGAACCTGCCGACCATAATTCGGATCCTCCTCACGGCCAACCCTTCACCGAGTGCCGCCCGTCAGCCCGTACATCGGCAGCCCCGAATCTCTTTGTGTAGCCTGTTATCTCCCTGCGAGGAGTGGGCGTTGGTGGTTGAGGTTGTATTATTGTTCGTCCTTGTGTATCGGGGTTGTTGATCTCGGCTGGGGTTCCTTCCCCACGCCTAGGCGTGGAGGTACGTGCGACGCTCCCTTAGTTGGCACTTGCTTTACTAGTATGCTTTCTATTATGCCGCGTGAGTGTTTAGGTTCCTAGCTAGTCTTTAGTCACCGCGTGACTGCGAGTTGAGAGCACCCATCCCGTGGCCCTAGCCGAGCGCCGAGCTCGAACTAGATTCCCTTAGACGTAAGGCGGTTCCTTAGCCGCTGAGATCCCCGCGCTTCCCTCATAGGGACGGTCGTTGGGCTTGAGTTTCTTGTTGAGAGACGCCTCCACCCGGAGGAACGCTACGGAGGTCAGCCGCCCGGCTTGCCTTTGGCGTGCGAGTGCTGGCCGCACTTGTTGCATTCGTAGGTCTTAGCTCATTTCAATCCCGTCCCGCATCACTTGTTCCCAGAGCCTCCACTTCCTCAACATCAAGGCACTGACAGCGACCTTTCGACTCAAGGAATCGGCTACGACATTCATCATGCTCGATTGATAAGACAGGGTGAAGTCATAATCCTTCATATACTCCATCCAACGCCTCTGCCTGAGGTTAAGGTCCCTCTGCGTGAACACATACCTCAAACTCTGATGGTCAGTGAACACCTCGAACTTCTCACCGTACAGATAATACCTCCAGATCTTCAATGCGAAGATCACAGCCGCCAACTCAAGGTCATGGGTAGGGTAGTTCTCCTCATGGGGCTTCAGCTGTCGAGATGCATATGCCACCACTCTACCATACTACATCAACACAGTGCCCAATCCTACGCCGGAAGCATCTGTACACACCACAAAACCTCCCGGTCCAGAAGGTAAAACTAACACCGTAGCCGAGGTGAGCAATCTCTTCAGTTCCCTGAAACTCTGCTCACACTCCTCAGACCAGACGAAAGGCACATCCTTCCGTGTGAGTCTAGTCATCGGGGTCGCAATGTGAGAAAAATCTTGGATAAATCGACGATAATAACCCGCAAGCCCCAAGAAACTCCGGATCTCCGTCACAGACCTCGGCCTCGGCCACTGCATTACTGCCTTGACCTTGGCGGGGTCCACAGAAATACCATCACCAGAAATCACGTGCCCCAAAAAGTGCACCTCACGAAGCCAGAACTCGCACTTACTGAGCTTCGCATACAACTGGTGATCTCGCAACGTCTGCAGCACCACACCCAAAAGGTACGCGTGCTCCTCGGCAGATCACGAGTAGACAAGGATGTCATCCACAAATACGACCACGAACTGGTCCAGATACGGATGAAACACCCTCTGCATCAAGTCCATGAAGGCTGCGGGGGCATTGGTGAGCCCAAACGGCATCACCAGGAACTCATAATGCCCGTACCTCGAACTGAACGTAGTCTTCTCCACATCGGACTCGCGAATTCTCAGCTGATAGTAACCGGATCGCAAATCAATCCGCGAGAACACTCAAGCAGACTGAAGCTGGTCGAACAAATCATCAATCCGCGGCAACGGATACTTGTTCTTAATGGTCACCTCATTCAGTTGCCGGTAGTCAATGCACAGCCGCAAACTACCGTCCTTCTTCTTTACGAACAACACTGGCGCACCCCAAGGGGAAAAGCTAGGATGAAAATATCCCTTGGCCAGCAACTCTTGCAACTGCGTCCGCAACTCCCTCAACTCAGCGGGGGCCATACGGTAGGGGGCCTTTGCCAAAGGTCCCGTACCCGGCATGACCTCGACCACAAAATCGATCTCCTGCTGGGAGGCAATCCAGGTAAGTCCTCCGGAAAAACATCAGAAAACTCGCACAGCACCGGAATGTCCTCGACATCCGGACGCGGCTGGTCTACCAAGACCACAGAAGCGAGAAAACCCTGACAACCCACATCAAGCAAACGATGAGCTCGAATCGCCGAAATAAGGAATCGGGAAGAGGAAGACCTGATACCTTGAAAATAGAAGGTGGGTCCACGAAGTCGCCGAAAATAAACTCTATTCGAGCCACAATCCACCAACGCATGATGTGTCTCGAGCCAATCCATGCCCAAAATCACATCAAAGTCCTGAAGCGGCAACGCATAGAGCCTAGCCGGCAAACTCCGCCCTTCCACCCACATGGGAACCTCATCGAAGCAATACGGAGTGATCATAAAATCACCCGAATGCAACTCCACTGCCAAATCACAGGACAACTGGGTCACCGGATCCTCGATGCTCAGCGCGAAATCCTCCGAAATAAACGAATGAGACACGCCAGAATCAAACAAAACCCGAGCCGCACGACCCAAAATATGAACGGTACCTTCCACGAGCTGCGACGCCACTGCCTCTGCCCTGGTCATGTGTGTGATCTGGCCTCGAGCTCTCTGCCTGCCTCCTACACTAGCTGACCTGGGTAGCGGCGGATACTGTCCCTGCTACTGTTGCTGTGGCCTCTACTGCTGGGGAATCTACTGCTGCTGAGGAAACTGCTGCTGCTGCCTCTGAGGACAGTCACGCGCCATATGCCCTGGCTGGTCACACCGAAAATAGATAATCGGCGCCGTGCACTGCCTGCCTGGGTGATGCTCGCCACACCGTGGACACGGTCCTTGCGATCCACCCATTGATCCCTGATGCTGAAACGGAACCGGCTGCTGGACACTGTCCGAAGAAGCCTGCCCCTGACCCTTGGACTTCTTCTTAGAGAAGCCCTTCTTTTGAAACTTCTTGACCTTCGAGCCGAAAGACACGGATCCTGTCACTGACGCTGCCGGTGCCAGCGCTCCTAGACCACCCGACGCATGCTGGAAGGAACCCTGCTGTTGGGTAGCCGACTGCTGGCTGTGACCTGACAAAGACTGCCCCTGGCTAATCGGTCCTCGAGTCCTCTGCATATCCATCTCCAAAGAAGCCGAAACGCTAGACGCTATCTCCAAATTGGTGGTAGCATTCACGATCAAATGGTGCCTTAGCTCTTGCCTCAAGCCCTGAACGAACTGTGCGGTCTTCACCCTCTCATTCTCCATAATATGAGGTGCATACCGACCCCGCTCGACAAACCGGGCCCTGTACTGCAACACGGACATGTCACCCTGAACCAGCTCCAAAAACTGACGCATCCGCTGCGTAGCAATAAACTCTGGAGAGTAGGTACGCTCGAAAGCACTGACAAAGTCGCCCCACACAATCTGGTCAAGTGGACGAAGCTGGAAAGACGTCTTCCACTCGGAAGACCACCACTCCCGAGCCGTACCCTGCAACTGGTTGAAGGCCAACATCACTCTATCCTCCGCAGTACTCCGCGCGGAACTGAACACCCGCTCTATCTCGTCGAGCCAACTCCGAGCCAAATCAGGGTCTGGCTTACCGCCGTAGTAAGGTGAATGAAACTGCATAAAATCCCTCACTGCTCGACCTGGCCCACCCTTGATCGACGAGCCGTCGCCAGCCTCTCCGCCGAACTGCTGAGACATAAGCTGGTACATGCCACGGAAGAAATCCTCGGCCCCCGGAACCCTCGCAGTATCCGCTGCTTCGGTGGCCGCAGGTGGCACTCTACTCTGCTCCTCCTGCTCCTGCTGAACCTCCTACTGGATCTCCTGACCTCCAGCCGACTGCCCCTGCTGAGAGCGAGTCGCCCGCCTCTGCGCCATATCCGCACCTGGAGCAAAGACAGAAAGTACGGAACAGCAAGGTTAAGAGAAACACATGATGCCCAATGCCAACGTCAACTGTACTTCATCGCTGTGGACTAGTGGACCACTACAATCACTTATGATTCTCGTATAATTCCACAACCGCGCTCTGATACCACCTGTAACGACCCGAGAATCTGATTACCGGGAAGGCCTGATAACCCGAGACTCACACCGCCACCCACGAGTCCGAAGACTCGGAAGGGTTAGAAGGATGGTGTGGAAACTACACAAGTATCATAAATAATTACATAATTAAACAGTTATATAAATAAGCAGAAAATGAATTAACATTTTACATGGTCCACAATGTAACTGTTGCATCCCCTAGTTGGTGTTTGGTTTCAATGATATCAAAACGATTGTGTTTGTGTGTGTATGTGTTTCATTAAGCAACATGTGTATATTGTGATTGATGAGTTGAAAGATGGCTTCAAGGTTCACTCTTGAAAGCCATATGAATCATTGGTGTTTAAGGAACTAATGCTATAGTTATCTTGGTTTGTAGGATCAAATCCATGGCTCACGTTTTGGAACTCAAAGGAGTGCATCAATGAAGTTCTTCTTCAAAAAGTTCAAGGATCGTTTTTAAACCCTCTCATGTCAAGTGGATGATGGTAACATCTAACCATTTTTATGCTAAGTTCCGGATTGCTTTCATGAAGATCTTTGATGAGGTTGCATTGCATTAGAAGTATTTTATGCATCCTTAAAATGAGATTTTTGGGTTTTGGTGATATGCTTAATCTATTCTCATAAACCTTGTTGAAATGTGGTTTAAATGGTCTTAATACTTTGTTGAATTCATGGTAATTAATTCTTGATTTTTGGGAATTTTTCTGGCGCTTAAACGAGGCAAAATTCTAAGTTTTCGGACCCTTCAGGGAAGGGGTCGACCCCTGGGGTCGACCCCCCTGGGCTGAGAGATCAGCCACATGCAAGGGTCGACCCCTGGGGTCGACCCCTGAGTCCCAGAATTAATTCTGGGCATCGAGTGGTGTCTGTTTGGCCGAGGGTCGACCCCAAGGGTCGACCCTTCCGGAACGGGATTTCCGGGAGACTTTAAAACCCAATGAAAACCCTTCTAAACTTTACCAAACTACCCCCCATTGGTTCCTAAACATATTAGGGGGTTTCTAACATGTATTGGGAGAGTTTTATGTGTCTTTTGTCCACTCCTCTATATATATGAATGTGAACTCCAAATTTGGGTAATGAGAAGCCCTAATGCATTTTGTTCTATCTTGTAGGTGGAGAAAAGGGGCAAAGCAACCAAGGAGCTCTTGAGGAAGGGTTATCATCTACATCCATGAAGATTCAGAGCTCGTGGTAGAATAAGAAAAGAAGCGTCTCGAATAGAGGAACAAGAGGATGCCAAAATCGCCATCATCCGACAACGAACCAAGAGGAACCGAAAGAATCGAAGAAGGGGGAGCTCTCTACATGCTATATCTTCTTCATTTCAGTCTTTAGACTTTGTTTGGGATTCATTGTATCTATTTGTCTAGGCTTCATACATTTCTGAAGAAATATTGTGTGTGGGTGTTTGAAGAAAGGGGTTCTCCGAGTGGTTTGTGTTGACGCATGTGCGTCGTGTGGTGCGGAGCATATCCGCGTGTGTGCTTAGGCATATTGTGGGGTGTGTTCCCCGTATGTGGTTGGGAGTTTACTCCCGTGTGGTTTCGTAGGCATCTCCCTATGCATGTGTGTTGGAGTTTTACTCCGTGTGTGTGTGGGGATTTATCCCCGTGTGTGTATTGGAGCGTCGTCTCCGTGTTGGGGATTTATCCCCGAGTGAAGTCTCACCGAGTTTGGTGAGGGGTGGATGTAGGGAGCCCGTCGTGGTCCCGAACCACCTTAAAAATCCCGCATCTTGTGGTTTACTTTTGTGGATGCATGTTTAATTGTTTATATTGGTTGAATGTTCGTGTGTGAACGGTGAGATTGAGAGAACTAAGTTTACCTTGCTTAGTCTAATTTCTTCAATCTCGTTCAAAGTTGTTAATTCCTCTTAGTTAGATTTTAATTTACCATCGATCGTGGGGGACAATTCAACCCCCCCTTCTTGTCTACTCGCCTATCCAGGGACCAACAATAACAATAAAATAACAACAGTAGTCCACAACTAGCACAAAGATAAGAAAAGAAAGTATAGCTACACGGGGCACACCCCGGCTCTGACCTCTGGCACTAACGCTGGGCACCTGAACCGCGCTGAGCCTCAGACGAACTCCCCTGAAGCCTCGCCTCACCTGAAACATTGTGAAAACACGCAGGGAATGAGTCTCGGAACAAGACTCAGTTTTCCCCTTAGCTGGACTCTGGCTACAGACGTGGGGATCGACGGAAACCAGTCTAAAAACCATCTCTAAGGGCCGGCCCGTACACCACTCCCTGGTGAGACCAACACCACGTACTGGTGGGCTACGACTAGTGGAGGGTCACTGAAGGAGTAGACTCTCAAGTCAACGGAAAACCACGTCCGCATCCGACAATGTACGGGGACCACCCCACGTACCAGTACTGTCGCACGACAACCACGGTCGGAACGGAAACGGGGTTGCAAACCACCCGGGGCAACCCAGTGCCTGACGGTCTACCCTAGACGCGTCACATGGCTCTGATGGTCTAGGCGGGACCATCATAGACGCCTGACGGTCTAGGCGAGACCGTCACGCTCCCAGTGTAAAATGGGGAGTAACACGGAGTGTAACGCACCTGCCCTGGTGCGTTACAAACTGTGACGCGCCTATGCAGGTGCGTCACAGCGGAAAACAAGGGCCAACCGTGACGCGTGCCACTCGGTGCGTCACAACATGTGACGGTCCACTCCTGGAGCATCACACGCATGTAACGGTCCAGCCCTGGGGCGTCACATGGCCTGGGGGTAAAACAACTTCTGACGCACCCACGCTGGGCCGTCACAAGGCTGTGACGCGCCAGTACTGGTGCGTCACACGCCTTGACCCCCACGGTCAAACTAACGGTCGGATGCCAATTGTCGGGACGCTCTGACGGCCCAACCCAGGCGCGTCACACGCCTGTGGCGGTCTATCACGGGACCGTCACGCTCCCAGACCCCAGCTGGCTAAACAAGGGCTGTGACGCACCCACCAAGGCGCGTCACACGGTGTGACGGTCACTGGAAGGACCGTCACACCCGCCCAACGACGGAACGGCGGGAAAAGCCCAAAAAACCCAACCACGCCCCCATGCCTCCACCGGAGAGGGGGAAATCAAAGGGGAAGACCCCTGGGGACCCCTAGCATGATACTAGGCCACCAAAACGTGAAATCACGGGCTAAATCCATAGATCGGGCGAACTCTCCCCAAATCATGGAAAACCCCAAACCGGCTCAATCAAGCCCCTCTCGGCCTCCCCTCGGCCTATAAACCACAGAAATGAACTGCAGGGAGCTAGGGAACGTCACCCTACCTCAATGGAGCGAATGCTCTGCCGAATCGATGCCGAGATCACGAAGAACGCTTTGAAAACCCTCGTCCCTTCACGGTTCCCCACAAGCTTTACGCCGCCACGATCACCTCGCCGTCGCCCACGTCGTCACGCCGTCGCCCCGCGCCGTTTGCAGCCGGAGGGACGTCACCGCGGCCGAACGAGAGAGAAAGAGAGAGGGAGGGGCAGTGGTCACGGTGGGGAGAAGAGAAGGAAGAAGAAGAAGAAGAAGAAGAAGAGGGTGAAAGGAGAGAGAGAAAAGAGAGATATTTCCGAAAAATATCAAAAAATAGAAAATTACATTTTCGGGATCCTTGGAACGCACCGATCGCAACGGTACCACTCGTGTCCAGGTGAACGACCCGGTTCACCCGCATCGAGGTTCCAAAGGAATTACCGAAACACACACCGACAATCGGAAAACACGCGTGGAAAAGTCGCGGAACGCTTCCGGGCCTCCGAAACAACTCCGGATCGCGCCGATCTGAACACGAAAGATGCCCGAAACGAAATTTCAGACACAACGGAGCCAGACACTCCGAGAAACCAGATCCGGGACTCACGAAGAAGGATCTGAAAGGTCCGGGATATTACAAGTTATGTCCTTCAATGACTACCTCGATTTCTGGGTAGTGGTGTGTGATTTCAGAACTAGTTCCAATTGGGGTAGTGATAACTAATTCCGAATCCAACAACACATGTTTCATGGATAATGACTTAGAAAATGTTTGAGAGATGAATGAATGTGTTGCGCTGGTATCAAATAAAACTAAGACAGACTTGGAATAAATAGTTAAGGTACCTTCCACGATTCTGCCTTCATTTTGATCTTCTTCTTGAAGAGCTTGTAAATGGCCTTGTTTCCTTGCCGGGCACTTGTCATTGTTAGCTTGCTCATTCAACAGGGGGCAGTCGGGAATTCGGTGGTCTAGGCTTCCACAACAGAGGCATGCCCCCAACCATCTCCAGCACTCCTCGGCCTTATGGCCAACATTGTCCCAATACTTGCACACCTCTTTGAAAGGTGTGGTAGTAATAGAAAAGGGCTTTCTACCCTTCTTGATCTTCTTCTCTTGGGAGGAATCTCCTCCATTGCTAGTTCTCTTCTTATTGAAGGTAGGCTTGAATGAGCCCGAGCTTGTAACGTGCTCCTTCTTGCCCTTCCCACGGATCCGGTCGGACAACTCCATGACATCTTCTAGCAGCTGGGCTCTCCGCACCATCTCCAAATAGACTTGAATGTCCGTCGGCGCCAGTTGAGTTATATATTGTGGCCGAAGCCCTGAAAGAAATCTTCGAGCCTTCATCTTCTCGGTACACACTAGATGCGGTGCATACCTTGATAGCCTAGAGAATTGGGCCTCATACTCGGCCACTGATAGAGTCATTTGCTTAAGCGCGGCAAACTCCGCGGCTTTCTTCTCTTGGATCTGGTCTGAGAAATATTTGTTATTGTAATATTCTACGAGCTCACCCCACGTGATGTGGTCATGTGGTAAAGTTGCTTCAAGCGACTCCCACCAAAATCGGGCATCCTGTTCTAGTTGGAAAGTCGCTAACAGGACCTTTTCCTCGTCCGTGCATTGCATCACCTGGAATATTCTCTCGATCTCCTTAATCCAGTGTTCGGTATCGTCGGGGTCGGACGAGCCAGTGAACTTTGGTGCGTTCATATTGCGGAAACTACGGTGGAGATCACCCGCTCCATAGTTCATTCCCCCTTGCGTCACTTGTCGTAGTGCTTGGGTGAGGCCTTGAACGGTGCGTTACATATCGCGCCATTGGGCACATTCAGCAGCCATGGTCCTACAAGATTTAAATAACTATATTAATATACGATTAACCAACGGTCTAAATCCTTAAGTTAACTTAACCCATGGCTCTACCCAATCTCACCTGGTAAAAGGTATAAACCTATCCTTGGACTTTGGTTTCCTAGGAATTGAATACCTAGGCTTTGATACCACAAAAACTGTCATGACCCGAGCGCGGAAGGAACTCGGTACGCGTGACGAGTTTATATCAATCATGTCAATCAGAGCATAAGAAATTTGACACATAGATAGAGTGCGCAAAAGTAGAGATAATAAACTAAATCCTTTATTTCATTAATAACTCCAAAGATAATTCAATTACATACTCTTTACTGCCAAAGTAAAGCTACTAGACTCAATAAAAAGGAGAATACAATAATGACTCAAAAATAGAAAAGACACGACTAGATAATGGCTTCAACAATCGGACATCTCTACACTCTTCACTCGTGTCCATTCCCATCCGAATGATCTTCGTCATCGGAATTACCTAAAAAATATGGAAAAAACTAGGGTGAGCGAACGCTCAGTAGGAATTATATCTCAAGTACAAGCGTGCTTTAAGTAAATTACATGTTACAAGAATGCAAGTATAGCTAGGCATGAGTGCATGATAATGTCGGGAGTGATTAACAAGAATCGATATAGATAGACTATCAAGATTTTAAGATATTCATGTAGAGCTATCAAGAAGTTCAAGTACACAACATCAAGTCATGTCATGAGAATTGGCTATTGTAATTTCAAGCAAGTAAATACCTATTCCGGGCCACGCAAGTCATGTTAAGTCAAGTCAAGCACGAGATCGTGGAATGCCATAATCAAGCAAGTCATGCACTTCGGTGCAATGCCACACCGTGATCAATATAGTTCCCATGGGCACAAGTACTTTCGGGTGCTCCTCCTAGGACCAGATCGGGCCCTATATACGCCAACATTGAGTCATGTATATATTTTTAGGCATCCACTATGGTTTATAGCCAATAGAATTCCAAAGGAATAAGCCATTATAGAATAATGAGGTAGATTTCCCATAATGAAGGAGTTCAAGGATAAAACTTGAACAAGGATGGCATACCGATAAATCGCGTGAAAATCCATGACATATCATGAAACTGGATAAATGGCGTCCACTCAGACAGCCACAGATTACAGAAATATCATCCAATGTGGTGGTCGCTCATTCCTGTGAACAGTACATGCATGAAGAATTAGCATCCATATCACGGTCGCTACATCAGTAATCTACGCCCACTGGCTAGTCGCCAATTCCTTTTGGCGTCCAAGTCATGGTTGCAGTTTCCACACAGAAACAGACTTCTCAAAAGAGGTCAGAAACAACACTCTATGAGAGCTAAGCATCACATTTCTTTAGAGTGACGTGACAATCATTGGTTCTAGGGTTTTTAGGGTACAACCAACTCGGCTGCCTTGAGAGAATCTAAGGCTAGCGGAGATTTACGGAGGTCTCAATGAAGAAAGCACCAGTCCGAAGGAAGGAATATCCCACGGAGGGTCCAATCATCACCAAGAGTTAGTGTGTAAGTGATAGAAATCAAAATAGGGACTCCCTCTATGGATGTGAGATGAGAGTGCCAAAAGACCCACGATATGGGCCAGAAAACCCGATAAAAAAACTGAGAGACAAGAATTAGCATCCATTCAGACAGGCGCTTAACCATAATTGTGCATCTGTGTGAAGTGTCGCTTAATCAATATTTAACAGAATTCTAAGAAAAATACTAAGAATTAGCGACTCTATGCACAGGCGCTAATTATAGTAATTTCTAGATATCAATAGAATTTAACTTTATTAGGCGACCGTATACAACGATGCTCAATCTTTAAATAACGTCCATGCTTTTGACGCACATTCATGATTTTCCATTTAATTCTATTTTTGTATTTTTTTTACAAAACAACACCTCCTTATAGGGGCGCTCATTTATTAACATGCGACTGCTTGATAGTCATCCATTCTTTTACTGCTACGCATCGGGCAGGAACGTTTACAGGCACAATATAGTATTCATTTCCTTTAAGTTGCACATGAACAGCAACACTTCACTATTTACATGGAATTTTAAGAAACTAAAGACATGGATAGCTAGAGAATAATATGGAGGATCCAAAAACATGCTCATGCAAGAATTTTAACGCTAGGTTTCATTGATATTAAAATTTAAACATGTGGTATTTAGTAATTACACTAAAAGAATCTGCGACATGGTGACGGTCGCTCATTAACTGGCAGCCAAAGGATTGTCGCCAATTCAGAATTGATGGTCTTCTACGTGGTCGTTCATTAATAAGCGGCCACTGCCCTGGTCGCTAATTCTCATGTAGATAGAAAACCTATAAACTACGAAAAACTCAAGATCATGAACACAAATGCAAGATGTAAGCATGTTGATATGATCGTATATGCATGTACTATTCTATTTACTATCTTCTTGGGCTTTAGAACTTGAGAAAGCCTACCTTTTAGGTGGATTGAGAACGACGAATGTGCAGAAGAGGAAGAATAAGAGCAGCAGTAGACAACAATAGCAACTACAGCACGACGGAAGAAGAAGGGGCAAGGCTTCTTCACGGCAGCAGCAAAATACGAAGGAAGAAGAACACAACCCTTCTTCTTCACGCACGATAGCAGGAGGATGAAGAGGACGACCACAGCAGCAACACAACAGGAGGAAGACGCAGTAGAGAAAGGAAGAAGAAATCCTTTCTTCACGCACGGCCGCAGTCACAGGAGGAAGACGATGTCGACGCAACACAGCTCCTTCGAATGCAGCAATAGCCTTTAGCCCGTTCGACGGAGGGCGTTATTTATAGGGAGAGATCCTAACAAAGGCTTTAAGCTTCCTAATGGGATTAAATTCCCATGTAAGAATCCTAATGAAATTAGACTTTCCTCATCGACAGCCACTTTCCCTGCCAGGAACAAACCCTAAGGTTCCATGCATGATCGAACATGATAAAGATTTGGGGTTTACAAATACCCCTTCGTAATATATATATATATATATATATATATATATATATATATATATATATACACACACATATCCCATGCATCTTATGGCGTGGGAAGGTTTATGGGCTAAAGGCCCAACATATATATATATATATACTTTCTTAAACTCACCTTTTAAAGCCCTTTGGCCCACTAAACTATTTGTTATGGCCCCTTTAAAAGGCTTTAGTATAGCTTTGGGGTTTTATTCTTTTAATTTATTTCCAGTCTTTTAGATATGACACATTAATACACCTATTTTTTTATTTAGGGTGCTACATTGACACTCACCCCCGTGTCAATGAACAAACCACGTCAGCCTCCGGCACCCTGTCGGCATTGACGAATAAACTTGTGGCTCGGCCTGCCGTCTAAAGCCATGAATAAAAAGACCCCTTGCTTTGACACCTATCCCGTGTCAATGAATAAACCACATCAGCTCCCGACTCCTTGCCGGCACTGATGAATAAACCTGTGGCCCAGACCTTCCGTCTAAAGCCATGAACAAAAAAACCCCTTGCTTTGACACTTATCCCATGTCAATAAATAAATCACGTCAACTCCCGACTCCCTGTCGGCAATGACGAATAAACCTTTGACCAAGACTTTCCGTCTGAGGTCGTGAACAAAAAGACCCTTGTTTTGACTCAGACCTTGCGTCCAAGTCAACGAATAAAAATACCTCTTTCCTGTTGGACCCTAGTTTTGATAATGACAATCTATGAGTCATGGTGAAATCAAAATGCATAAAAATTATCATCATATTGCATTATAGCGCATGACCATTCTGAAGTTAGCTCATGCACACTTAGTTAATTAGCTTAGCATAGTCTGTGCATAGTCATGTTTGCTCCGTATTAAGTCGATGCATATGTTCGCCAGGCTACACCAAGTCCGTGCATGTGGTGCATTCTTAGCGAAATAAGCCTGTGCATTTAAGTCATGCAGTAGAGCTAAGTCGTTGCATTTCTAATGTCCAAAAGTCACAGTGTCATTGCATTTTCTATCGTGGCTTTCATTAGATCTGTGCAACTCTTGGTCGTGCATGAATAGAAGTCGATGCATTCCGTGCTGTAGAGCTATTGAGTCGGTGCAACTTAGTGTTGCCCTCTCGATCAAGTCGGTGCAAACATTGGCACTGCACGATAGTGAGTCTGCGCAATACTTCTTCCTGCGCGATCACCTCGGTGCAGGTCCTACTATCTCTCGCATTATGTTGGTGCAGAGTTTGGCTTGTATTCTCATACTCGGTGCACTGTCTGGTTAGTGTCTCATTGAGTCGGTGCAACCTCTGTGGCTGCACGCGACCAAGCCATTGCAATGTTTGTCCATGGATGAATTTCCTCGGTGCATACTTTATGTATGCAAAACCAAACTCAGTGCATTTCTCATCGCTACATACATACAAATCTGTGCTTCTCTTACCGTTGCGTGTGCTTAAGTCGGTGCATTCTTATAGTGTGTTTCTGCAAGGTTTGTTTATGGCTGCTCGTATGCTGATTACGTCCATACACATCATTGCGATGAGATCAACTCGAGTCTGTGCATGTGTGTGCTTAGTCTATGCACATTTTCTTGAATGTCTTAGCCAATCTATGCAATCTTCATAACTGCCTGATGTTTATATGTCTTGGCTGTTTAATAGGCCAACTGCTTGTGACTGTTAAGAAGGGCACGTGATCCTAGGCAGACCGTCCCTAATAGATGACTGCCACGTGGAAGCTGCAGTGTCCAGATTTGGACACGTGGCTGAGAGCCTTCTAGAAGCAATTGGGTGGGAGTGTTTCCTCCACACGCCTAATGCGTGAACATGTGAGTCTAAGACTGAAGTCATATAAAAACTTCCTTTTCTGAAGAGTTTAAAGAGGGGGTGAAGAAAAGAAGAGAAGGGCACACAAAAAGGAGATATCTGAGAAAGAAAGAGAAGAGGAATCAAAGAAACGAAGAGAAGATCAGAGACAGAGAAAAAGAAGAAAGAGGAGCTCGTAAGATTGAAAGAAGAGTTGAAGAGAGAGTGAGATCGAGAGAAGAATCGTTGATGGTCTGTTCACTGGTACTTGGATCAAATCTAGGCCAGTTTCCTCCTGCGTGAGTGATATTCATCGGGTTTTATTGTCATCTTTCAGTCGCTGTTTTCATCGTTCTTGTTTCTCATTTTCATCTTTATTCAAGCTGTGAGTCAGCAGAGCAAGCTGTGATGCTCAGCGGGCAAGGTGGTCACCTTGGATAGCAAGCTGTGATGCTCAGCGGGATAGCAAGCTGTGATGCTCAGCGGATGGCAAGCTGTGAGGCCCAGCGAATGTAAGCCAAGCTGTAATGCTCAGCAGACGCAAGCTGTAAGGCGCATCGGTTCAAGATATTTGGCAGCAGTAAGCCACACTCTGGTTTGAGTGTGGGGTGGACGTAGGTCTGCGGACCGAACCACCTAAAAAATCTCTGG
The DNA here is from genome assembly GCA_022559845.1 of Amorphophallus konjac. Taxonomy (NCBI): domain Eukaryota; kingdom Viridiplantae; phylum Streptophyta; class Magnoliopsida; order Alismatales; family Araceae; genus Amorphophallus; species Amorphophallus konjac. Next base: position 275,149,242 of record CM040121.1, on the reverse strand, counting down.
TGTTGTGAGCATGCTTGTGTTTCTGTGTGAATGTGTTCCAGATCATCTTAATTACTTCCGCTTGAATGATTTGCTCAAATTGATTTGGGCACATACTCTTGCAGATTAAGTGTTTGACCTGCACTCAAACCAGTTGTGTCTCACACGTTTTTCAATTTGGCCAAAAAGCTTTTAAGATCCATTCACCCCCCTCTGGATCAACGATTGTCTCAATATCTGCACCTATCACTTGGTATCAGAGCGGGTCACTGATTCATCAGATCCAACGATCTGCAGTGGATCTTGCTATTTTTGATGCTTTGATTGATTTTGTAGAGCATCTATATCTCACTTATTTGCCATGGACTCTATACCTGAAGTTCCAATGTTTGACGGAATGCGTTTCTCTGATTGGCTTAGGCAGTTTAGGGAGTATGTGAACTCAGTCGATTCAAATCTGTTAGTCTTAATTGAACATGGTCCAATGATATTCCAAAGAAAAGATCTGACTGGAATATTGGTCATGAATTGATGAACGCTGAGAACAAAAAGGCCCTGGAACTAGTGAAAGGGGCGATAAAAACTAATGTGATAACATGCATGTCTGAGTGTAGGAACGCCAAGGAGGTGATGGACGAGTTGAATGTCAAATATGGTGAAGAGAACCTCAAGTGTCTTATGACAAGGGATCACTGCAGTGATCAATCTGATGACTCTCCATCACAGGTGTGACGTCCCAGAGTTCAGGATACCGATATACCGATAAATCTCTATACCAATACCAAGAACTGGGGAGGCCACCCAAGAGGCTGATGAGGCCCCTGAAGGGTTAGTGAGGGTTGTTGAGGAATTGCATTACGAATTGGAATTACAACGTGGAATATTGACAATTAGCAACAGAAATTAATATTAATGTGGAAGCAATTTAAAATATGAGAGTGGTAAATATATACACTAGTCTAGAATCACAACAGAGCACAAGTCCACTGCACAACTACACGGGGCATACCCCGGCCAAAATCACAACAAAAGACGAACCGACTACAGCTGGTGACCCTACACGCGATCACCAAACGGACGCGACGACGAAGCGGCGAGAGGCTGGGGCGGCTCACCTGCAAAAGTGAAGGGTGAGTCACAGCTAGACTCTGTAGGGGTCACGCGGATCCCTACAACGCACTAACACACAGGCATGCAAAATGTAAAGGCAACCAACATGCAATAAGCAATTAAACAGGCAAATGGCATAATTTAAACAATAATAAAGCTGTAAATCTAACTACGCAGTAAAATAAAACAGCTAACACCAAATCTCACAAAACACCACTGCTGAAAATAAATCTACTCACTACTTCCAAGTGACAGGAGAAGTCTACTCCGTCGTAGAACAAGAGAGCCTCACTAGTAGAAAGAGACCAGATGCGTCCCTGACGACTTACTCTGCGGCCTCCAGCAACTCACGTGTAAGCGTCTACATGGAGAGGCGTAACAAAACCGGTACCAAATCAAGTAACTAGTTAGAGCGACACTCGTCAGTGCCAGTCCCTGTCTCTGACCACGTGTGCACACACTGGCTCTTGCCTGAACCAGGTCCTCCAGCTAGTTTTCCCCCTCCGCAAGATGCTACGGCCAAGCCGGGGGCCCACGGGAACTAGCTTACAAACCGTTGATTGGGATACCCTACCACCCCTCCCAGGTGGGTCGACCCGCGTCGTAGGGCTATGACTAGTGGCTCTATCACAAGGAACGTGAGGGAAACAGCCCTATTCGCATCATAAAACACATTAAAATCCATTTCAAACTCTGCAAAGAAGGGTGGTCCAACCTTGGCCGCTCAACATATATACGGTCCTCCTTTAACCGCTCAAAGGAGTTAAACGGTTTACATTCAACCGCACGAATCAACATAAATGGCTGGCACTTAGCCGCAAGACTAAATGCTCTAAAAGAAGGGCGGTTCTGCTCTCACCTCACAAACCACATATACGGTCACCACGTGGCCGCATAACATGTCGAGCGGTCGGCCTCCGGCCGCTCGAGCCACAAATCGATTTAACCGAAATTGCAGAAAATAAATAAACCTAACAGAAAATACATATACGATCTTACGACAGACCGCACAAGGGGTAAGGACGGTCTAGTCAAAGCCATTCCGATGAACCGCCATAACTGGTCAAAGGGATATACGGTCCTGGCAGGGCCGTACAAATAGGTAATACGGTTTAGGTCAAACCGCACACTGGACGAACGGTCTGAGGTTGACTGTTGGGCAAACCACTTCACAGAGGTTCCCAAAGATGGACGGTCCACATTATACCGCCTATGGTCTTGGACGATCGGGCTTCTACCGCCTAAAGGGGATATGCGGTCCAATGCTAGCCGCACAACGATGGACGGTCTCCCATCAGCCATATTGACGGCGTGACGGTGGGTCAGGTTCGGTCTCGGCCAAAACACCGCCCGGAAGGGCCTAAACCAACAGAAAACAAAAATAAACCAATCCACACATGCCGTACAACCATTCTACAGCTAAACATGCAATCCAAACTCAAAAGAAAGCTCAAATCACCGATTTTCCCAAAATCGGGCTAAATTACACTAACATAGAAAAATGCACGAAAACCTAGGCAAGTGACCTCAGATGCCGATGCATGTGCTACCTGTGCGCTCCTAGCGAGGTAAGGATTCCATCCCCCTACCTTGTTCGCGAAACCGATGACAAACTCGGCATGAACTTCGAGAAATCACCACGGCGATCCTTCACACCTACGTGACACCACGGCCAACGAACCACGCCCAAGCTAGCACCAACGCGATCCTTGCCTCGAGCCGGTCCTGTTGACTACCCCTGCACCTCGATCTGAGGTCCGTACGCACGAAAACCAAGAGAGAGGGGGTGTCGTCGCCGTCGCGAGAGAGAAAGAGAGAGGGAGAAAGAGAGAAAGTGAGGAGAGAGAGAGGCGTACGAGAGTTATTTAAAAATTTTGTTTTATTATTTTTTTTGAAAAATTAACTCTAATTACAAATAAACCTCATAAGTATTAAAAATCATGAATATGTCCTTATTTATTCAATTAATCTTAAACAAATTCCCATAAATGCCAATCGAATGCCTAAAAATCCGCAAAAATAGTCAAAATGCTCCTAACAAAACCAAAATCCAAACTGCTAAGGATCCAATTAAAACACGGGCGCTACAGTCCCTCCCTCCTTAAAGAAATTTCATCCCCGAAATTTAAACAGAAGGAAAAGGAGGCAACTGAAAGAACCAAATAATACCTTGAAAATAAAAAGCCGGTGTTGACACCCGTTTTATGACCAATAAGTTGGGTCATCTCCTTGTTTATCCACATGATGCTCCGAGTTGTTCACTCTTCATCGAGTCTCCTGATCAGTTTGAAGCCTGTTTCTTGGGTCTTCTCTCCTTGGTTAAGTGTGGTTCCTTGTTGGATGAAGCTTAGTAAGCTCTTATCAATTTTGATCCTCATTGTTAATAACGGTCCTCACTGGGGGCGTTACTTCCATATAACGCATGATTCCTGGGCCGTTACTTATTGAAGAGTCCTAAAGTTTGAGGCCTTTGTTCTAAAGTTTATCCTCTTGCTTATCCGTTGAATATAACGGTCTGTTTTGCAGCCGTTACTTTCTTCCAACGCGTCCAGCCTTGGCCGTTACTTTCTTTCAAGAGTCCAACTTGTTTGATCTTTTTCCTGTTGATCTTATCTCTTTTGAGATAAGGTTAAATGTAACGGACATTCCCTGGCACGTTATTTTCATGTGGCGGTCTTTCGACCAGCCGTTACATCTAACAGAGAGTCCTGACAGTTCAGGCCTTTTCTCTGCTACTCTGTAGTCGAGATAAGAGTTTGAATTATTGATTTCTCTTCCAAATCTGATCCTCAGAACCTTCTGTTTGTTTCTATGGACTCTTGGTGATATTATCTTCAAGGATTTGCTAAGAGTTATCCTTTTATCTTGCTGGATTATCCTCTGCTCGACCGGAGAGTTTGAGGGTCTATAAATAGCACCCTTAACTTCATGGCCCGAGGGGGGAAGATCTGGAGTTTACGTCGAAGTGCTGCCGCTTTCTGGAGCTACATCCAATCAAGGAGAATTGTCTTTCACGTCCATCTGCTTCACGGTGAAGGGAGTATTCGTTCTATTGAGTTTCAAAGTTCATCATTACATATTGTGTTCTTCCTCATCTCCCTTTCATTATAGGCATTATCTCTCTCCTTTCTTCCACGTTCTGCATCTGCTTTTCATCATCTAAACATCCTCTTATCTTTTAAAACACCCAGAGGGGTTAAAAAAACCAAAACTTCCCCGGTACTTCCCTTTCCTTTTGAATGATCTTAAGTTCTTTGAGAGTTGATATTACGCTTGTTTAAAGGGCTAATCTGGGTTTGTTTTCTTGTGTTTTCACGTTCTTTGGCAGGTTTACAGGTTCACCATACGAGGCCCAAGTCTTCTGGCCGGCTGGAAGAGTTGGAGTTAAAAGAATTCACAAACTATTACTGCAGGTTATTTGACGGTCTTGTGGAGGCGCGTCAGATTCATATAGCGGTTTATCAAGTGACCGTCACTTCTAAGTGACGCGCGGAGTCTGGACCGTTACCTTCAGTTGATCTGCATATTTCTCTGGTTTTCTCTCTCCCGTGGGTGGGTGTTTCATCCACCTATTTCCAAGGTATTTTCAAGTCTTTGGCTTGTTTCTACTTTGGTGGCGATCACGTTCTTTCTTGGTATTGCGCATTAACTTTCTCTTTCTCTCTCACATCTCTTATTCTCTTTCCTTGCTCCACCCTTGCGGTGTGTTTTTATTTGCTTTTGCTCCACGCCCGGCGTGTGTTTTTCTTTATTTCCTTAGTTTAGTTTGATGATTGAGATAGCATGCCCATGCTAGAGCTTGCTTTGGTTGCCTAGGTTCATGATTCATATGTTCGTAGGTTGATTGAAATCTTTGATATTTGCTTGTCATCTTATCACATCATAAAAACCCCAAAAGAAGATAGGCAAACAAATCAACAGATATTTTTTTGGCGATCACGGTGGGACAACATGTGCCAATCGTGTCTTGATCTTTGTTTAAACCTGTCATAATTTCCTTGTTTGATTTCCCTCGGATTTCCCTCTTATTTCATCTCGTTTCTGGTTCTCTGGATGTTCTGACGGCCCTCTGTCCCTGCGTTACTCAATTCTGACACAGGGGCGTTAGACCGTTATACACCTGATCCTGTGTGCGGGCTTTTCACGGATTTTCCTTTTATTTCTGGTTGTTTTTGGCTCTCTGGCTCATCCGACGGTCTTGGTGCTCTGTGTTATATTACTTCTGGCGGTCTGGCCTTCGACCGTTATTGTCTTCTGACGCAGGGTCTATAGACCGTTATACTCCAGATAGGTACGCATCCCGAGGTGCATATCTTTTCACAGTTTCTGCTGTGATTTCCTTGCTTGGGTGATATCTGACTTCCTCCCTGATTGTTCTACATATTTACATCATTGTGCGCATAGTTGTTTGCTAGATTCTAGGCTAGATTTTGCATGCACTCCCGTGCACATAGGTTCATTCATACTTTCATACATTAGATTGCATTTCCTACCTTGGTGTGCGGACCTCTCGTCTCCATATTCCTTGGGGCCGACTAGGAAATCACACCAGGGACCTCTATAAGTCCCCGCGAGCCGTGGATTCCCACACGGACGCCGGGCCGGTTGTACCTTTTCCACCCTGTGTCTAGGGTTGCATAAGTGAGGGAGTGGTCACACTTAGAGTCAAACCAAGCTTCACATCCATCCCCCGTCAGGAACCTATTGTTGAGAGCTCATATTAATCCATCCGCTAAAGTTCCAAAGGAGAAATCATAAGAATCGTGAAGCATCATATTAAACAACTTGGTTGACTTTGAGTGTCTTCATCTTTTGCTACTTATATCTTTGTGATAAATCGTCTAAGTTTGGTTGCTCATTGCGTGTTGGTGTTGTGTTGTTTGCATCTTGTTAAGGTTGTTCGTTGCATGTGGAGTTGTTTTCGTCAGTTGGAAGCACCTCCTAGGGTCACCTCATTCTCCAAGTTCTACTCAAATCCGCTCTTCGAATCTACCATGGCTTCTTTCAATCCTCCCCGTTCCCAGGAGGATTCTCTTCCTCAAGGGCTTCTCAAAAACCCTGCTAGGGTTACCTCGTTCTCTTCTGGAGAGGGGACGGCCCCTCTTCCGTCCTCTACCTCCATGGAAGGTGGTCAGGCTACCCCTTCCTTCTCTACTCCTTCTGCGGGCTCCATTCTCCAAATGATGGCCCAATTGGATCCGGCCCAACTCCAAACTGTCTATCAGGCCATGCAAGGATCCAATATCTCCCCTCCCACGATTATGCAGGGTCAATCCAATCTTCTCATCCAGCCCACCCCAATTAATCTCACTCCGGTCCAACCCCGGACCATCATAATCACCGGCATGGAGACGGGCCAATCTTCCGCTTCGGCCCAGCAATCTTTTGACCAAGGAAAGCTCCTATCCCTTCTTTCACGCAGATGGATCATCACCTATCTAGCCCACTTGTTCCACAAGTCCTGCTGGGTCCCTCCGATTTTCTGCACCCTCAGTCATGGGTAGTCCAAGCCCACTCCAATCTGGGTCAATCTCAGACCCAATATCCTTCTTATGGACCCCCTATGTCGGCCGCTTATCCTTCGGTTCCTTCTTATGGGCTCCCACCTCCTACTACAATTCACCCCTCTGCTCCTCAACTTCAAGCATCATCTCTTGCTACCCCTGCTCCATCCCGAGAGCAGGAATTGCTTGATAAATGGGCCACCATGCAACAACAACTCGACTTCCTCCAGAAACGGGTTGGCCCACAATCCTTGGCCGATGTTCCTGTTCCCAGTTTCCAGAACATCCGGTTCCCTCCCCAGTCTGAGCTCCCCAATTATAGAAAATATGACGGGAACGGCAATCCCTTTATTCACGTAAGGGATTTCTTATATGAATCGGCCCAATTCCAATATGATGATCGTCGTATGGCGTATTTATTCCGTCGATCATTGGATGGTGTTGCGCTGGAATGGTTTTATTCGCTGCCATTGGAAGAAGCGGAGAGCTTTAAGGTAGTAAAAGACAAGTTTATTCAGCGGTTTCAAGATCGGGTCGGCCCGGAATATTCTTTCACAGATCTGGTGACCGAAAAGATGAAAACAGATGAGGAGTTTGCCACTTATGCAGATAGGTGGAGGCAGATGGCCGCTAGAGTACCTGGCCATATTCCGGAGGAAGAGAAGGTCAAGCTACTTATTTCAAATGCCACTCCAACCTTCCGAAACATCCTGGCAATGAACAACATAGCCAACATGCACCAACTATATAGCCGGGCGCACTTTATTCAGACTCAGTTCAAGGACTCCCCTATCCATTCTCTATTCGAAAACCAAAAGCCCAAGTACCATAAAAATCCACAAGGGCCGGTTACAGAAGGGGTCCAAACGAATGAGCAGGTTCAAGCCATTGCTTTCCCATTCCAAAATGCACCTTTCCACTTCCCTCAAAACCCCCGCACTCCACAAAATCCAGCTCCACAGAACTTCCAAATCACTCCGCAAAACCCTCCGCCCACCTTCACCATTCCACAAAACACCTTTGCTGCACCGCAGCAATCACCACAACCCCCACAATACCACAACATCCCTCCACCCAACGGCTATAACAACAACTCAAATAACAAGCGCCCGGCTCCCAAGAGGGCACAATATCCTCCACTGCCAGAACCCTCACGGATATTTTTTCGGCTCTTATGTCGGTTAATGCTATACAGCTTCCTCCGGAACGGCCCAACTGGAATCCGGCCGTTGATCAGACGAAGTATTGTATGTTCCACAGGCAACCAGGACATACCATTGAAGGATGTTTTCAATTCCGGGACCTAGTATATGATCTTCATGAAGGACAGAGGATAGATTGGGGCGAAATGCACAGGGCCATCGTTGAGATTAAAGAAAAGAGAAGGCAGCCGCAGAGGCAGCAAGTGCAGCAGCATCAAGCACCGCAGTCGCAGCAGCCGCCGCAACAGCAGCAACCACAGCAGGTTCAGGATCTGGGGATCCATCAAAATCCAATGCCAAACCATCCAACCGCTCCACAACCTCAGCCGCCGGCGCCGGCGCAAGTCAATGTAGTCCAACCCCCGGCTCCTAACACCGAGTGGTCTTTTGATGATGAGGGTACTGCACCACAAGTAATGGCCCTCCACCATAACCACCGTAACCCCCTCACTCCTTCATTTATCCTCCCTACACACCCAACACCCTCTCCGCTTGTCCTTCCATTCGCACCCGCACCAGCAAATCCACCACCACCCACAGCGCCATCATACCTACCATTAGTTACCACCGCTACGGTCATAACCATCCCCTCATCCAATCCTCCGCACGTCACCCTACCTACACTCGTCCTCCCACCATCCGCACCATCCCCCATCATCACCCCACCTTCCGCTCATCCCACGCCACTCATCCGTCCGCCATCTGTTGTTAACCCCAACGTCACCTACCACCAAATCACCTCTCCTACACAGTCTATTCCACTCATCCACCCTACCGGGCCAATAATATCATCTCCCGACGCCGCGGCAAATTGCACCTTAAGAAGCCGGAAGTTGTTCCATCGGAATTACCCCACTACATCCAATCCCCAGTCCTCTCAGCCAACAGCCGAGCAAGAAGAGGCCGAACCTCTACCAGGAACTCAGTATGACTTGCTACATCATCTGGACCGAGTGCCCGCCAAAATATCAGTTCTGGAACTTATCAAGAGGTCCACCCTTCATCAAGATACTCTCAGGTATTTCTTACAGAAGGTGATGGTCAGCGAGGACATGGCAGTTGACAGCTTACCAACAGCGCTAGCAACTATTTCTAAAGGGCCGGCAATTACATTCTCAGAAATCGAGCTCGCACCTCCAGAGGCTCGGCAGATGCCGCTCTGCATTACAATTATTCTGAATAAGGTCAGCATTGAGGCAGCACTGGTTGACACAGGTGTAGACACGCCATTCTTGACGTCTCCTGAGAAAGTCTCATATTACTATACGACGCCCTGCGACGGCTTACGCATTTCGAATCACTTGAGTACTTCCTTTTCTTGGGTCTTCTTCTGCCTTTTTCGGCATCCAGAATCGTCTCATCACGGCATTCGGACGGCATCAACACCAGTCAGACGCATCAAGAGGTTCCGGAACCAAGAAGGTGTCTGCCGGGCGGCCGCCGATTGAGGACCCGGGTGGGTCTTAATGGGGGCGTCCAGGCCCCTGGACGCCCCCATCTTTTTAATTTATTTTATTATTTTCTCAGGGCCCAAAACCAAATAAAAAATATATATATTAATGGAGGCGTCCAGGCCCCTGGACGCCTCCATAAAAAACAAAAATAAAAAATGTGTGTAAAATGCCAATTGGCATAAAAAACAAAATAATAATAAAAATATATATATATATATTAATGGAGGCGTCCAGGACCCTGGACGCCTCCATATAAAAAAATATAAAAAAATCAAAAATGCCAGCCCTAGCATAAAAAGACAAAATAAAAATATATAATATATTTTGGAGGCGTCCAGGCCCCTAGACGCCTCCATCAACTCTCTCACGGGCGCCGGCCACCGAACGACGGTTTGTCGTGTGTGAAAAAATCCAAATTTTGAAGACGTCCAGTCAGCTGGACGCGCCCATTTCTGAATCACGAGGCGCCGCTCACAAAACCACGCGTTATGCCAAACCGCGTGCGGCCGTCAGTGGTGTTCGGTGGACCTGTTGGAGGCGTCCGGGGCCCTGGACGCCTCCCAAAAGTATTCCAAAAAAATATATAAAAATAGAATAAAATATTAATTCGGCCCTGATGGAGGTGTCCAGGGTCCTGGACGCCTCCACCCTCCGGAGCCCTATAAATAGAGGCCCACCCCCTCAGCTCTGAAGGAGCTTCGAAGTGATCCGATAGGCTGCCGGAGCCTAGAGGCTACGGAGTCATTTTCTAACCCGTGGGTTCTTTTGTAGGTGGAGGTTCTGCCGGCTTCTCGGGTGCTCACGCTCGCGAGAGGAAGGTCGTCTTCATCCACCGCGCTTCCACGTCGTCCCCACGCTACCGGAGCTCCGCCGGATTTCACCATCGGCACATCCAATAAGCCAATTCTTTCCTTTTCTTCGTAGTTCTTTTGCATTCATCATCTTGCATCCCCTATCCCCCTTCATAAGGGCGCCTTTTCTTATACACTTCTTACATCCATCATCTCATTTTCCTCCTACTCGAGTCCGAGAGGGGTTTAAAAGATAACACCAACCAGGTGTGTGTCTTGCCATCATTTCATTATTTTTTATCGCAAGGATTTGAATACTACACCTCCATCTTTCGAATCCACTTGTCATTTGTTTGTCGTTGTTTTGCAAGGGTAGCCGAGGAAAGCCCTCTCCGTCGGCCGGCCGGAGGGAGAGGAAGAAGCAACCCGCCATCTCCCGCTCTTGAGGTAGGCGCGATCACTTTCTTATTTTGGGGTCTTTCGGCCCCTGGCGATCACATCTTGTTTTCGAGGCCGCGGCGAGTCACTTCCCCAATGGCCGTTTAAATTTTCATTCTTATATTCTCTTTATATTCTATTATATTCTGCTGATATTCTCGAGGCTGCGGCGAGTCACTTCCCCAATGGCCGTTTAAATTCACGTTCTTATACGTTATATTCTTATCTGTTTATGCTCTCGAGGCCGCGGCGAGTCACTTCCCCAATGGCCGTTTAAATTCCCGCTCTTTGTATCCTCTTTATATTCTGTCATCTTATTATCTGCTCATATTCTCGAGGCCGCGACGAGTCACTTCCCCAATGGCCGTTTCAATTCTTGTTATTTAATTTCTGCACCATTCCCGTCCCCCCGAGGCCGCGGCGAGTCACTTCCCGCTATGGCTGTTTAACCCCCATATCTTGCTATATCACACTTGTCCCGCTCGCCTCGCCGGAGCAATCTCCCGTGGTGGCCCCTTCTCTCTCTTCTCTTATTTCTGTGTTACAGCAAACAAACACCAAAAAAAGAGGAGCCCGTGCGCTCCGCGTCTTCTCCGCTCTTCCCCAAACCGCGTGACGTCGCTCACAGATTGGCGATCACGGTGGGACGTCTACTGCTTCCTTTCGGCTACCCTTGCAAGTTCGGCACCACCCGTGCCTCTCCGCCTTCACGCCCGCGCGCGCCCCCGTTGTGCTCACGACAGCACCGTGAGTTCTGATTGGTTCTTTGTTTATTATATGTCTGTTATTTCTGTTATTTTCCCACTCCATATCTCTGTCAGTATTTCATTGCATGCATCCATCCCTCTTTTCTATCCTTGTTTCATTTTTTTGAGGATCACCCTTTCCCGGTGAAGGAAGGACTCTTCGTTTGGGAATTCCTCTCAACGGACTAGAATCTCCTACACTGGGACCTCCGTAAGTCCCCGACATCGAAGAATCTCGTCTTCGTTCACTGGGCTGGTTGTACCATTGAAGTTCCCCGGAGGTAGTCATTTCATTCATGGTGAGACGAGAGACCCTAGCTGACACGGCGGTGAAACAAAAACAAACTAGGGTCCCCATTTTGTGTGAACTTCGGATATCGCTAAAAATACAAAAAAATCATCAAAATCAAAACACAAAAAAGGGCGTAAAGGCATCCACTTGTTTGATAATCTCTGCTACCTACTTGCTAGTGTATGTTTTTACGTTCTGGGAAAACTGTGAGCATGTCTCACGAGTCTTTTAAGGAGAACCACCCTAGCCGTGGTTTGTCAGCCGACCCGCGAGTCTATGCTATGGACTCGGGTCCTTCTCATGACCCCTCGCATGAGGTGCAGGTTATTGCCGGGGACACGTTCCCACCACAGGATATCTCTTCTTTACTGGGCGTCCTCGCCAACACGGAGCTTACCTCTGAACAGCTCCGGGCCTTCCAGGCCATTCTAAAGGGGAAATCTATTTCCCCCACGCCCCAGGAATCAACTCCGGCCATCGCACCTCTCAAAGAGTCCGTGCAGGCCATTCCATCTCCTTCGTTGGCACAAGCCATCCAGTCTCCATCGCTTCAAGGACAAGCGAGCCAACAACCACCCTCATTCCAGTTCCCGTCACAATCTCAAACTCCCGTTGTTCCCCACACACCGCTTCAGCCAGGGCCAATTGTCGGCGGTCCGACAGCTCCCTCTCATTCCGGGTTCCCCCCTCAAGTCTCCGGGAGACAGTTTCTCCCCCAGTGGCAAGTGCCACCTTCACCTCCAGAGGAGCTCGCCCAATCGCTCCTCAATAGGTTCAATCGCATGGACGAGCAGTTTCAAAATCTGAGAAGGATGGTGGACGTGAAAGCCACCCCGGAGGTTGCTTTGCCAATCCTTCCCGTCATTCATCTTCCTCCCTCCGAAATGCCCACGTACCGCAGATACAATGGTACCGGCAACCCCTTCATCCACCTCAAGGATTTCATGTATGAATCCTCCTATTGGCAAAACGATCAGAGGTCCCTGGCATACCTCTTTCGGAGATCATTGGATGGTCCCGCGCTTGAGTGGTTCTATTCTCTGGAGCCCCGCGAGGCCGAGAATTTTGAAATAGTCCAGAGAAGGTTCTTGCAGAAATATAGGGATAGGGTCGGTCCCTCACTCTCCATTACCGACCTAGTGGTCGAAAAGATGAAACCCGACGAGGATTTTGTCCGATATGCTGATAGATGGAGGTCTCTGGCGGAAAGAATAAGGGATACCCTCTCCGAGCCCGAACAAGTGAAGATGATTGTGTCTAATGCAACCCCACAGTTCAGACATGTCCTGGCCATGAATAAACTTACTACAATAGAGGAACTCTATGAAAGGGCCCGGTACATCCAAACCCAGCTAAAAGACTCCCCCATCATGAACATGTTTGAGTCGCCGAAGCCCAAAGTGGTCAGAAAGACAGGCGCTGGTGTCCCGGGCGGAGCCACAGAAGGGGTCGTGACAAATGAGCAAGTCAGTGCGGTCAACAATGCCAACTATGCAGTCAACCCAAGGCCTCCACAAATGCCCCGACTTCCCCTTCAACCAGGTCCTTTCCCTCTTCGTCCTCCACCCCAAAATAATCCACCCTAGGATAATATGCCTCCATTACGCCAACCCCAGCAACAACAACCACAACCTCAGCAACAACAACCACCACTTCAGTACAACCAAGTTCCACCCCCTGGGAACTATGGTCCCCAACAGCAACAAAGGAGGCCGCTCGGTCCCAAGAGAGCCTACTATCCACCATTGCCGGAAACCTTAGCAGACATTTTTAATGCCCTCATGGCATCAAACCAACTCGCCCTACCCAGAGAAAGGCCCGCGTGGCCCCCCAATGTTGATACCTCCAAATACTGCGTCTACCACAGGCAGCCGGGACACACAGTAGATTACTGCTTCCATTTCAAAGATTACATCCATGATATGAATAATGAACATCAAATAGATTGGGATGAGATGAGACGATACGTCGCGGCTCTCAAGGCTAGGAGACCTCCTCATAGGCCACAGCAGCAGTTACAATAGCAACAGCAACAGCAACCACAACAACAACAGCAGGCTCAGCAGGCCCCACAACAACAGCCCGACATAGGCATAATCCAGAATCCATTACCGGAGCACCAACAGCCCAATCATCAGGTTAACCCCATCTCTTCCTTCCCGGAAGTCGGGAGAGAGCAGGTGTGGCACCAGGAAAGTACCTCCATTCTTTCTACCGCCAATCCTATCATCACGCAACACCCTTGCCTTGCCCAGGTAGCACCTCTCTCTCATCAACCCGCGTCAGTATCACCTTCACCATTTCCACTACCATTACGCCCTCTCATCCGTACCCCGATCCCTTATCAACCGACACTCTCCACTACGCCTTCACACCCTCTCATCTTCTCCCACTCCCCCACTTTACCATCCACCTCTACCACATTTACCCCTACGCCTTCTAAACCCCTTATCATCTGTCAACCATACATAACCCCGTCTTTCTCCACCGTATCACCACTAATGCCTTCAAAACCACTCATTACCCATCACCCACCTCAAAATCATTGCCCACTTCAAGCCCTACCCACTTCTACTTCGTCTCCACCTCCACCTTCCAAACCCCTTATCCTTCATAATCCGCACGATATCCCCTCTACCTCCACCATGCCTCCACCTAACAAACCCCTCATCAGAATCCCTGCTCCCGTCATCACCCCTGCTTCATCAACCATTCCTCCACTACTACCCCTCAAACCCCTGTTAAAACCCACTGCTACCCCCACAGAGGTACAAAAGCCGCAGGCAATGGTGCTCCGGAGTGGAAGGATTTTCCACAGGGTTTTCCCCCACAACAGTCAGAATCCCGAGCAATCTCAGCCCGAGAAGGATGATGCAGAACAACCAGAAAGAGCTATCCCTGGAACACAGTATGATCTATTGAAACACTTGGACAAGACGCCTGCTCGGATCTCCATCCTGGAGCTACTTCAAAGATCCACATCCCACCAGGCGGCCTTGATGGAATATCTTCAAAAAGTCATGGTTAATGAAGACCTCCCCGTGGAGAAGATTTCGACCGTCCTGACCCCAACAGACACACAACCGGCCATCATGTTCCACAACTACGAGCTCGCTCCCAAGGAGGCTCGAAAATATGCACTATGCATTTCAATAAAAATTAATGGGGTATCCATAAACCCGTGTCTTGTGGACACGGGTGCGTCCATAAACGTGATCTCCATGAGCACTCTTTAGTTGTGTGGGGGGTCGACGAGGAACAAATAAGACCTTCCTCGATCACGGTCACGGCTTATGACAATAGCAAAAGGCCGCCGCAGGGGATGATTATTCTGAAGGCAGAACTAGGCCCCATGTCAATTCCCACAGAATTCCATGTCCTCGACATGGACCCCACATTCAAGGCTATACTGGGTCGCCCTTACATCGAAGCCATGGACGCTGTGCCTTCCACCAACCATCAGTGCCTGAAGTTTCCTTATAATGGGAGAATTATTAAAGTGATCAGTACACCTATCCTTCACACAGTGGATGCTATCAACACCTCTCTACCCTCTGTTTGGCCGTCTCATCGACCCATATTGTCACTACTGGACGTACGTGATTCATCTCACCTTCCACAAGCACCAAAGGAGCCGGTCAGGACAACCGCAACATCATATCTCCCTTTTCACTCCAAAGGGTGGGAGATTATGAGGAACATCGGCTACAAACAGGGTAAAGGTCTGGGCGCACAGTTACAGGGTAGGCTCAAACCGCCAAAGGAAATTAGGCCGAACCGCAGGTTTGGCCTAGGCTTCAAAGGACCGTTCAAGGCAGATTGGAAGCCCCTCACGTGGACTCTATCAAACCACTTCAACAGAGGGCCCGTTGTTCAGATGGGAGATCACCCACGAGAAGCATATGGGGGATCACGTGCTGTATATTTGGCTGAAAAATGTCCGAGGATCACCAAAAGAGGCAAGATCAAAGATCCGGAATGCGAGTGGGACAAATGGTTCGACATACGGGACATTTCCGTTGCACTGGAAAGGATGTTCTCGTCTCCACAGCTTGAAGGACCACCATTGATCTCCGAAGTACCAGAGAATATTACCACTCTTGCCAAGGTTCCAAACTATCCTCGTCCTCGCCAGAAGGACCCTGTCATCGACGGATCTTCATCCGTCCTCAACATTGCCATTGACGGCTCATTAGCCGCCATCTTCTCCGTCCACTCGTCTCAGCCTTTGCTGATATCGTCTTCCTGGGCCAGATAATTGTCTGATGATCTTCCCAGGTCCCCTTCTCTGTTTACATACCTACGCGGGCTTTTCAACCCTCGCCAGGTCTTCAACCATGATCTGCTCTATGAGCCTCACAATCCTCTAGCCATAACCACTTTTCTCTCTCCTCCAATCTCTTTTCACTGCTTTGTCATTAAAAATGAAAACGAAAAAAAAACGTCAATTTTCAAACTCTCCAACAACACATCTTCGTTGAGGAAACCTCCTACATCTCCCACGGGTGCGTACCGCCTTGCGGACCACCCGTCCAAGGTCCGATGAGCGACCTTTTCTACCCCTCCTCTGAGGGGTCTTTTCCTGTACATTCTACACCATCCTCTTCGTCTTCCTCTTCTTCTGTAAATATTGTCAGTCAATCTAGAAATGATAGGCCAAGGGTAGTACCTAGGAAGAAATCCAAGGGTAGACAGATCCCTCGTCGATTCCTTCTGGATTTGGCCGCCAGGTGTCAGGCCCTTCTTGCCATCCCCCAGTTGTTAGAAAATCCCATCCAGCTACCCGAAATAGAATGCGAGGGCGACTGTGCATCTGATGAAGGGTATGGAGTCTACGAGATCACGGATGAAGAATGCCCCACTGAAGATGAGGGTGAAGAATATGAGGATGTGGCGGGCGCATACGCTAGTGGAATGAGGAGATTCGACGAGCCGTCAACCGCCGTAGAAGAATCCACCAAAGAAGTCAACTTGGGAACTGAGGAAGACCCTAGGATCATCCTCATAAGTGACAACCTACCACCCTCTGAAGAAGAGGCATTAATTGAGGTTCTCAAGGAATATAAGGACACGTTTGCATGGAGCTACGAGGATATGCCGGGTCTGGATTCAACCTTGGTCGAACACCGTTTAACCCTAAAACCAGGGTCCATCTCAGTAAAACAAAGGTTAAGGCGTTTCCACCCTCAGATGGTTTTGAAAATGAAAGAAGAGGTCGATAAGCTCCACAAAGCCAGGTTCATTAGAGTAGTTCTTTATCCTCAATGGGTGGCGAACATTGTCCCAGTCATGAAAAAAGATGGGAAAGTTAGGATTTGCATCGACTTCCGGGACCTTAACCGCGCGTGTCCAAAGGATGATTTTCCCTTACCTCACATTGATGTACTGATTGATAACATGGCAGGCTACGAAACCCTCTCTTTCATGGATGGATTTTCAGGATACAATCAAATTTGTTTGGCAGAAGAGGATCAGGAAAAGACGTCATTCACTACCCCTTGGGGAACATATTCTTACGTGGTCATGCCGTTCGGATTAAAGAATGCTGGAGCTACTTACCAAAGAGCGATGATGGCCATATTTCATGACATGATGCACATATATCTGGAAGTGTATGTGGATGACTTATTGGTGAAATCAAGGACTAGGATGGAACATCCAGAAGTTTTGGCTAAGGTCTTGCAAAGGTCAAGAGAGTTCCAATTGAAAATGAACCCGAAGAAGTGTGTGTTTGGTGTGTCGTCAGGTAAATTGCTGGGGTTCATCGTGAGTAAAAGAGGGATCGAGATAGATCCCGACAAAGCCAAGGCTATCAGGGATATGCCGCCTCCCAAGAATTTGAGGGAAGTCCGAGGTTTAATCGGGAGGTTACAGTTTATTCGTCGGTTTGTGTCCCAACATTCACAAAGGTGTAGACCTCTCTATGAGTTGACCAAGCCAGGAGTAGAATTCCACTGGAATTCTAAATGTCAGAAAGCTTTTGAAGGGTTAAAGGAATATCTGGCTAGTCCACCCGTTCTCATTCCATCCAAACCGGAAAAACCTCTGATCCTTTACGTCTCAGTCTTGGATGACTCCGTGGGAGCCATCCTCGCACAAGCTGATGAAGAAGGCAAGGAACGGGCAACCTATTACTTGTCCAAACTTCTCAATCCCTGTGAGCAGAAGTACACCGGCATGGAGAAAACCTGTGCTGCCCTCATTTGGGTTGTGCAGAAATTGAAGCACTACTTCTTGGCTCACGAGGTCCACTTGATTACTCGAATGAATCCTATCAAATTCCTTCTGGAGAAATCCGTCCTTACGGATAGGCTAGCACGCTGGCAAAGTTTTCTCTCTCAGTTCGACATCACCTACATCCAGCAAAAGGCGATTAAAGGCTATGCCATAGCCGAGCATCTCGCTCACCATCCTCTTCCCAAGTTCGATCCCATCCAATCAGTGTTTCCAGATGAGGAACTAATGTCCGTCAACCAATCAGATGAGCCAATGTGGACGCTATATTTTGATGGAGCTCTGAATTCTCAAGGGAGAGGAATCGGCGTCGCCCTCCTGTCGCCTAAAGGTCTCACATTCCCGTTGGCATATCAGCTCAAATTTTCAGTCACCAACAATATAGCTGAATATGAAGCCCTTCTAGCTGGCCTAGAACTCGCTCATTCTTTTCGTATCACTGAGTTGCGAGTCGTAGGTGATAGTCAACTCATCCTTCGCCAGGTGCTCACTAAATATCGCACTCGCGATCCCAAACTCAAGCCATACCAAGAACTCACTGCTGCCTTTTCCAAACTGTTCGCCAAACTGATCTTTGTTCATGTCCCTCGTCATCAGAATATTCTCGCCGATGCCCTCGCCTCGTTGGCATCATCCATAAGGTTCCCTCTAGGAAGATGGTTTAAGTCCATTTCCATCTACAAACTTCACGCCCCTGCAATCGATGATGCTTCCTACGTAAATATCAAAGACAGGATAGCAAGGAAGATCCTGCAGGAAGATATCCTTGAGAAGAGGGAGATCATGTTGGCAGAGGCCGAAGAAGAACTGGCTGATGAAGAGAAACCATGGTTCTATGAAATTGTCAAATACTGCCAAGATCAGTCTTATCCTGAAGGGGCCACCACAGAGGACAAGAAAGCCATAAGAAGGGTGGCTCAGAAATATACTTTGGTTGGAGGTCTACTCTATAGGAGGAGCCTTACTGGTATTCTGTTAAGATGTCTTGGTGACGATGAGGTTTGGAAATGTGTAGAAGAGACGCACTCGGGCGTGTGCGGTGGCCACGTGAATAGTCAGATGCTCGCCAAGAAGATCATTCGCCAAGGCTTTTATTGGCCCACTATGGAAGAAGATTGTGCTGTCTATGTCCGTAGGTGTGTCAAGTGTCAACTTCATGCCAATAAAATCCATTCACCATCTTCCTCACTTCATCCAATATCTTTACCGTGGCCTTTCTCCATGTGGGCATTCGACATCATCGGTCCCCTAGGTGATCCCAATTCCCTCACCAAGCAGAAATCTTTCATCCTTACTGCGACGGAATACTTCACCAAATGGGCCGAAGCTGAAGCTTACGCGAAAATCAAGGCGTCAACAGTATGCAAGTTCATCATGAAAATCATCCTCGCCAGATTCGGCGTCCCAAGCACGATCGTCACCGACAATGGGCCACAGTTCATTTCTCAGGACCTACAGGACCTCTGCAAAAGGTACGCAATTGCATTGCATCATTCATCGCCTTATTACCCACAAGGTAACGGCCAAGCGGAGGCCACCAATAAAACATTGCTCAAAATCATCAAAAAAACCTGCGAGTCTAGTAAGTTTTCAGACTGGCCAGAAAAGCTTATCGAAGCTCTATGGGCCTATCGCACTTCAATCTGTACCCCCACCGGGCAGACTCCATTTGCCCTTACTTATGGTATGGAAGCAGTAGTCCCGTACGAGACTCTGATCCCTTCTCTCAGGGTATAATTGGACGAGGAATTTCCCCTCGACGATCGTCGTAATTCACTCCTCGCCCAGTTGGAACTCTTGGATGAGAAACGGCTGGCCGCTGCCGAACACGCGCGTGTGTATCAAAATAGACTCGCTCGCTTTTACCAAAAGAAAGTCGTTGAGGGAAAATTCAAAGTTGGGGAGATGGTCGTAAAAAGAATTTTTGTCAAACCTGGAGGTCCGCGTTCTAAGCTCCAACCCAATTGGGAAGGACCATTTGTAATTCAAGCCGTGTACCCTGGCAATGCCTACAAGCTAGTCAACGCCGAAGGGACCGAGTTATCCCACCCTTGGAATGGGCTTTATCTTAAGAAATACTACCCTTAGCACAACAAACAAAAAAAAATGATGAAAAGATAAAAACATCAAAAACAAAGGAATATTGAAAACCACTAAAAATATGGAAAATTCAAAATGCCGATGCCCGACAGTTACCATGTAGTTAAGTCCCTGCATCTAACCTTCATGTTAGGATAGGGCCCATTGAGGCTTGGTAGGCACCGGGTCTTGGTTTGCCAGAACCGTGGAAATCCCTGTCCGGCCACGTCAGCCTATGCTCGCTCGAAGGAAGCTAACATGTGCTCACTTATGTATTTTACTCAAAAAAGTCGGTAGCATCACCTACGGTGGGGCCCCACCCAGAAGATCTCCGGAAGTTATAATCTTTATTCTTTTCCCTTCGACCAAATGAGACAGTCGGCGCCCTTAAAACGCTGAGCATGAGAAACCGAAACTCAAACCCCAAAGGCAAGAGTAGGATCCATTTCCTCGAGCATCGATCAGAGCACGAGAAGAGGGCAGTGTCCCCGCAGGCATACAAAAAGGGAGCCCACAAACGTCAAACGACTTTATCTCCCTCACAAAAAGAAATACAAAATCAAAATCAAGAGAAAAGCCTGGTCGTGTCCGTGCCTGTTACGATAAACGGAACCCCTCAAAGCAAAAGTCTGAATCCACAAAAGGGGTCGTGGAATGTAAATGCTCGAGATTTGGTCCGAAGTTGTCCGAAAGGAAAGAGTTAATGGGCCCTTATTCGCTCGCCGGGTTAACGGCTTTGCCGGTCCTCTCAGGAGGTTTATCCCCTACGCTCTTCCTTCTTCCTCTAAAGATGAAGGTTCGGTGGAGTTTCTGAAGGATGAAAACTGCCTAGGGTCTGCGACCTTATTTTAATATACACATTTGGTTGCCTACTTTGAAAAGCAAAAACTATCACTGCGAAGGAGTCTCTGTGTTTCTGGCTGGTCAAGACCCCTGTTTACCACCTTGATGTCTTCTTGTTTAACCTCGGGCTTAGGCCAATGCAAGCGCGTCACCTATGGGTGCGACGGCGTCTGATTCCAGGTCAGCGTCGCACGGTTGGTCGTTAGGGTTCCATGGTGTTCCATCATATACCATCTAGAGTTGTGAGGAAATAGACCCGGGTCGGGCAAATCATTTACCTCAAACATCTTTTGGGTGAATCCCTGTGGTCGGAAGCAACTAGGAGCCTAAGCATGGCATGACGGTATTATCATCAGGGTAAGTCTTAGTCGGCGGGATCATCATTCGAGGGATATAGAGGCCCAAATCGACCTAGATGTGCACTTAGGATACCTGGGAGGTTAGTAAGAAACCCCTTTCTCACGTAGGTTAGGTGCCATTTGTGTGCTTGCCAGGCGTTAGCAAAAAAAAAAAATTGAGATGATAAAACAACAAAAAAATGGAAAAGAGAAAATGTACATATTTGCAAGCAAAAAAAAATCTTTTTTATAAAATAAAAAATTGCCAAATATAAAAAAAAGGAAAACAAAAAAAAAGAAAACAAATCAATTTTGCATGATTATATTTGCGTGCAGCATCTCGCTTTAATACCGCTTGCATTCGTGTACTTGCCTGTCGCATTTATCATCACCACTTCTTTCCCTTGCCTTCGTTGAAATAAAGGCTTGGCCCCTTGACCAGTTATCAAGGACAGTCACAGTGACCATTTGCTTATTGAGCAAGGGGCCAAGTCAGAACAGAAATTCTGATTTGTTTGTTTCAGTGATGTGTGCAGGGATTCAGGCGACAGAAGCAAAGGTGAAAACCAAACAAACCAAACCTTGTGTTTTATTCCAAAAACTAAAAAAATTACATCAAGTTCTGCCCTCTCTCTCTGCATTACTTGTCCCACTACTCTCCAGGCAAAACACTCTCAAAGGTGCTACCCAACTACGAAAAGCGGTACTCCTACCGCTCTGTACTCCTCTTCCTATTCCCACGTCCCGGCGTTGATCTACGGAAGCAGCAGAGAAGCTACCAACATGAAAGCCACGCTCTCGTGCTCTTCGGTAGCGCTCCTCACCATCTCTCAGCCACTGTTCAGCAAGACCAAGGCTGATTCGGAGTTCGAATAGTTGGGCCTCCATGGCCCTTCGTTCCTCCCTTTCAGTCAATCTGTTGGCTCTTTCTCTCTCTGCGTCTCTTTCTTTCTCTGCACGTTCTCTCTCGCGGTCTTCCCTCTCCAACTGGAGAGTGATCCTCAGTTCCACAACATCCCTAGAGGAGTCGTCATCAGGATGACGCCGCAGTTCCCTCTCCAGTTCTGCTATCCTAACCTCCTTCTGCGCAGCTTGGCCAAGCGCTTCTTCCATCTCCTTTTCCTGCCAAGTGTACCATCTCAGATACACGATAAGGCATAAACAAGGAGAACTCAACACTAAGACTCTTACCTGTATAGAGAGCATCCCTTCTGCCTCCGTAGCACGCTACGTGGCGTGAGCAAGTTGCTCATGAAGCAAGTCAAGTTCTGAGGTGAGAATCCACAAGCTGGAAGAGGCACCACCTACTCCCATCGCTGGGGAAGCCGCGCCAATCTGGGCATGCTACGACCGTGTGAATTAGTAGCCAACATCAGGAATATGAGGATTTAATTAGGAACGTACTGTACACCTACCAAGGCGCTCGTAGCTCCACGGGCATCGCCCAACTGTTGTTCCATCTCTGCCAAGCGAGTTCGTAAATTCGCTATCATGGCATCCCGGACATCCTGCAGCCTTACAAGTCAGCATTTTCACCAGAAAACCAAGAAAAGGAGAAAGAAGAGAAGAGAAAAGGGGAAACCTACCTCCACAAGTCCCCGGGGTTGGAACCGTTCTGCGTACTTTGTCCTATATAGACGCAAGTAGTCCTCGCTATCCCGCGCCTGTGATTCTACAATCGTGCCACCCCGTTGCCAGTCCTCATACTGTTCGGGGAATCGCACGCGCCAGTCAATGCAGGTCGCCGGTCCCCGCGTCTTTCTCCCGACACGAGGTGGCGCAGCTGAATCCACCCATTCTTGAGCCAGTCCTAAAGTCCTCATAACTAATCATAGCCGAAGCGGCTCGATTTCATTCAGGCAGTGCATCCACAGTTCCCGTCCGAACCGGGCACGACTTGCTAGAACCCACGGCTGGTCGGCATCGACCATGTCTGAGTAGGGTCTCCAGTTTACCATCGCTGCAGGGAACTCCTGTAGCTCCCGCCTTAGCACCATCAGTTGGTAGGTTAGGGGTGCCACACTCATGATGGGTTCCCACCGCCTGGCTAGCGGCACCATCACGGGTCGCCAATGCCGAGCTCTCCCCATAGGGAGGTAATAATAGCTCCATAGATGCTCGGCACAGGTCATCAGTACTTTGCAAAAACACAAAAAAATACAAAACAAGCAAAACCAAAAAAATACCTGGATGAATGGTGTGAAACCACTCACAGTCATCTCACGATCCGTTTCTTGGAATAGGCCTGCAAACAAGTGTGCCAGCATGGCGGCTCCCCAGGCATAATACCCTACTCTTTCAAGGTCTGACAGCAGCTCCAGGAAGCAACATTGGATACCGTCCCCTTTCGAGCTCAGTACCAATCTCCCCAAAAGGAAGAGGAGAAATCTCCTCAAATCTATGTTGCATCTTTCCCAGTCGCCGAAATCTGTGCAGTACACGGCACGGCATCCTATTTCCATCCTTTCCATGAACTCTTCTGAGGATTCATCGTCCCGCCGACGAGTGTCGGTGAGCCCTAATGCATCCATGAGAGACACCCTAGCTACCGACCTATTTTTTCGACCATCTAGGTCCAAACCCAGTAACTTCTGGGCACCTTCTCTGTAGTCCGCGTAAGTGACTCCGGTCACTGCCTCGCCCTCTACCTTCAGGCTTGTGATCCGGACTACATCCTCCAAGCTGGGCACCATGTGCCCCCAGGGCATCAAAAATGCCCGACTCACGGGGTCCCATCTCTCACACAAGGCTTGGATCAGGACCAGGTCGAGCTGGATCGGCTCGATCCGAAGGAAGGTACCAAATCCCATCACGTCTAGCCTCGCCTTCTGAAAATCTGGGAGGCCCCTGTACGCTGCTACTACCAACTCCCATAAGATTTGTGATTTCATCACAACCTACACATACAAGGAATGGGGGTGAGGTTTGGTCAGAAGAAAGGAAGAAAGAATGGAAAAAAGGGCAAGAAAACTTGGCTTACGAGTTGTGATTGGGCCCTTTCGCTGAAGTGCCCTTCAAGGTCTGAAAGCCTCCTGGAACTACTACCACTGGACCTGCTTCTCTTCGAGGAATGGGAAGATTCGCCCTCCATCCAACTCTCAGAATTTTGAATTCCTCCTCTCCCGTGAGAACTTGTGCTCCTCGAGTTAGTCCTCGATATACCTGGGAAGATAAAAGGGACAAGAATTTATAGAAATGGAAGGAGTGCGGGCCAAGATTGCCTCCATCACCTGTTAATGATAGCCCTCGCAATGAGGCACCTGCCATGCGGTCCCGTGTGTCGCTTCACCGCTCGCACGGGGTGATTGACTGGACGAAGAATATGACGACTAGCCCCCTATGTTGTCTAGGGATACCCTATCATGATTTGGAGGACGTCCGCAAAATTTGACACAACTTTCGGGAAAGGGGCTAGGGCCGTCATTATTGACTTCGACGGCAGATTCCCGTGGAAAATGGTCACAACAAGACGCGATTCTCCGCTCGGGGCGGAGTCTCGGCAGACCTATCACATGGGAACAGTGCAAAGGAAAGGAAGTGTAGGGAAGAAGGAACGCACAAGAGAACAAACAAGCAGCAAAACATCAAATCATTCCATTCATAATTCTACATAAGCTGTCACAAACACTACAATCATAGAGAGGTGGCGGGTCCACTAGCTCGCCAGCTCTTGCCATTATTTCCATGCTCGTCCCTCTAGGCATCCCTCTCCTCTCCCCCGAGGTGAGGGTCCCTCAGAAGCCTCCGGGATCCCCGTGCAGTAGCACCTGCCTTGCCTCTTGGCGCCTGCTCCGCAGCAGTGACTCGTTGCTCCTCCCCTAACGTGGCGAAGAAGCCACTAGCGACAAAGCGACCGGACTGGCGGAGTCGCTCCCCGAACTCTCGCGCTCTCTCGTAGCGCGTCTCCATCCCTCCTAGCCTCTGCACGATGGCCTGAAGGCCCAGCTGGAGCTCCCTCACTTGGGCCTCCAAGGCCCTCCTCTCGGTCTGATCCCGCTGTCGCTCGGACCTTCTCTCAGCTTTCTCTCTCTCTGTCTCTCTCCTCATCATCTGCAGAAGAACCCTTAACTCCAGGATGTCTGGAGAAGGTCTCTCCTCACCGCGATGCCGCAGCTCCGCTACAGTCGCCACCCAGGCGTCACGCTCCTCTTCCGCCCGGGTCGCGCGGGCCATCGCACCGGCAAGTTGCTCCCGGAGGGAGGCAATATCGAGAAAAGGGGCCGAGGAACTGGAAGATGCGCCGCCAGCCACTCCCACCGTCGCTGTCTGCTGGGCACGCTGGAATAAAATAAACAGCGGGCATCAGTGAAACTCCAAATCTGAAGATAAAAGTGCGGCACGTAACTTACCAGAAGCGACAGCTCATGCTGAGCGACGGCCAGCTGCCGCCTAGCCTCTGATAGTTGGGCGCGGGAGCCGCCGACCCCACGCGTGTCCCCAGCTTGGGGAAGCCCCGCATAACTCTCTCTCTGCCGTCGCAGGAAGTCGGCACTGTCCTGCACCAGTACACCCCCTTGCTGTCCAGGGAGACGTACGGGCCAGTCCTGGAGCCTCGCCTTGCCGCGACTCTCCCTCCTGACGCGGCTCGGCTCGTCCGCACTCGCCCACTCATCGGCCAGGCCCAGGGTCCTTGCCATGTCCTGCACCAAGAAAGGGGTCCCACATCAGTCAAAAATAACGCGTCCCCTGTCTAGGACGCGTCCATCATTTAAGTGCGACACTAGCCGAACCCTTTCCCCCTTCGCACGGCTCGCTTCAAAACTCAAAATGAATTAAAAGAGGAAGAGATCGGAGGACCTACCAGACCGTGTTCACCTCCCTCCGCGCCATCGGGCCCCTCGGGTCCCTCGGGGGCCCGAAGCGGCCCTTCCTCCTCCATGGACGCCGTTCCGTGCTCTGGCGCGTCCCTCCTCGGGCGAGGAGTTCCTCGTCCCTCTCCACCTTCACCATGATCGGGCCCACCGAACTCCATCAATCAAAAGAGGAGGAAGACAAAAAGGGACAAGCGAGTTTCGGCGGAAGGCGGGCTCGTTTGCGGGTAAGGCACGGGAGAAGAAAGGCCACCCGACACTTTAAATTTGAATTCAAGGACTAAGACGTGTCCTCGCGCCTGGACGCGCCCAAAAGGGGAGAAAGGAAACAGAATCCCCCCGTGCAAAGCGTAGTTCCCCGCTGTTCAGGGCAAGGTCTCGTGGAGCGTGCCTCGAAGGACAACTCAGTGTAAAGAAGAAAGTGTGGGAGAGAGAAAAGTACACACAATACAAGAAAGCCATTTTCATTTCATATAATAGTCGAAAGTACATCATACAGTGAGAAGGGTGACGTGTACAAGCAACTCTCTAACTCTCACCATCACCCTCCTGGTCATCTCTCTCCTCCCTCCTCTGTCGGGGATCCCTAGGGGGCCTCTGCGAACCCTGAGAAGCCGTGCTCGTCTCGCCCTGCGGTGGCACTCCAGCCTCGAAGGCGCGACGACGCTCCTCGGCCGAAGAAACCAGATAGCTGCCCATGGAAAAAGAACCAGACTGACGAAGTCGTGCCCCGCGTTCCTTCGCCCTCTGGTACCGCTCCTCGCTCTCCCGAAGCCACCCCTCCGCCGTGCCGAGACTCAATCGGAGCTCCAGTAGCTGGGCCTCTAGAGCCCTCCTCTCGGTCTGATCCCGCTGTCGCTCCTCCCTCTCTCTCTCCTTATCCCTCTCCCTCTCTCTCTCCACGCTCTCCCTATCCCTCTCCCTCTCCTCTCTCTCCCTCATCGCCTCTCTCCTCGACAGCTCGAGGGCGATCCGCAGATCCACTACGTCGCGAGGGAGCTCCTCAGCCTCCCGTCGACGCTCCTCCTCCAGCTCTGCAATCCGGGTATCACGCTCCGCCACCCGAGCGTCGCGCTCCTGCTCGACACGAACAGCACGCGCAAGGGCCTCCCGAATCTCGGCCACCTGTCAAAGCACGCATGCACCATAAGAGAACAACAGTGATAGAAGGAAAGCAGCCAGAAGAGAGTCAAGGTCAGGCAAGCACTCACTCGAGCCTCGCGGTCACGCTCGACTTCCTCAGCCCGAGCCACCGCATACGCCAGCTGTTCCTGGAGGGCAGAAATCTCCGGAGGAGGGCCCCGCGAACTGGAACCCGCTCCACCAGCCGTCCCGGCTGCCGCTGTCTGGTGGGCCCGCTGAAACACGGGGCAAACGTCAGTCAAAGGCTAAGCATCAAAAATCCAGGTCACAAAGAATGCATCACATAAACTCACCAGGATCTCCAACTCCTGTCGGATGGCCACCAACTGTCGCCTGGCGTCCGCCAACTGGGCCCACAGGTCGGCGATCATGGTATCACGAGCATCCTGCATTGCACGTAAGTTAGTACCACATGCATATACATATAAAAGAGTGAAGCATTCTCATTTCACTTACCCCTGCCATACCACCAAGGAAGAGGCGGTCCCCATACGTAGCCCGGTACCGTCTCAGGTAATCAGTACTGTCCTGTACATGGGACACCACTGGGACCCCGCCCTGTTGCCAGTCCTGGTACTGTGCTGGGAAGCGCATACGCCAGTCCACAACTTTTGCCTTCCCCTTGGTCTTCCGCCCGATGCGGGCCGGCTCTTCTACATCAACCCACTCCTGGGCTAGCCCCAACTTCCTCATAACCAGCCTCAGCCGAAGCAGCTCGATCTCATTCAGGCAATGGACCCACACGTCCCGCCTGAAACGAGGAAGACCCGCTACAACCCAAGGCTGGCCAGCGTCGCCCATGCCCAGGTAGGGTCTCCACACCACCTGCATCACCATACATACATCATGTTAGTTACCATTCAGTCACATGCATAAACACAAAAAAATCATATGCATCATACCATGGCCTCGGGATACTCGCTCAGCTCCCGACGAAGCGACGCCAACTGGTAGCCATGGGGTGCTGCAACCACGACCGGCCTCCACCGCCGCGCCAGAGGCACGGCCCTCCTGTTCCCATGCCTAGCCCTCCCCATCAGGAAATAGTAATAGCTCCACACCTGCATCCATCATACATCATTAGTACAATAATTGCATATTTAACTGTGAGAATGCATAAATAAAATGTTTACCTGGAGAAAAGGTGCGAAGCCGCTGACTGTCGTCTCCTTCTCCGAAGTCTGGGAGAGATCAGCAATCAAATGGGCAAGCAGAGCCGCTCCCCACGCGTAGTGTCCCACTCTGTCCAGATCCGCCAAGATCCCGAGGAAACGGCTCTGGATGCCATCCCCCTTCGTCCCCAGCAGAAGGCGGCCCAAGAAGAAGAAAAGAAACCTCCGGAGGTCTAGATCCACCAGCTCCCTCTCGCTCGGATCCTGGGTGAAAGCTGCACGGGCATCTCCCTCCAATCGTGCCAGAAGCTCCGCTCCAGTCTCGCTAACCCGCTGGCGCGGGTCAACGAATCCGAGCGCCTCCATGATCTCCACTCGGCCAACTACCCTGCTGTCTCTATCAGTCACGCTCGTCTCTAACCACAGCAGGTCCAGGGCACTCTCTCGGTAGTCGGGGTAGGTGACCCCGCTCACCGCCTCTCCGTCAACCCGTAGCCCGGTGATCCGAGCCACGTCCTCGAGTGTCGGCACCATGTGCCCCCAGGGCATCAGAAACGCCCGGCTCGGCGCGTGCCACCGCTCCCTCAATGCCTGGATAAGAGGAAGGTCGAGCCGGAAGGGCTCGATCCTAAGGAAAGCTCCAAAGCCCATGGCGTCCACACGCGCCCTCTGGAAGTCCGGCAGCCCACGGTATGCTGCCACCACCAGGGACCAGCTGATCCGGCCCTTCATCACGCCCTGCACACCACAAAATCAACAGAGAACACATCAGTATCATGAATAGTAATAAACAATAACACTGCATATACTACTTATTCATTTTATTTTATTTTCCTTTTTTAAATATTTATTTTTTGTGGAGGCGTCCAAGCCCCTGGACGCCTCCTTTCCATTTCCTTTATTTTCTTTTATTTTTAGAAAAACCCAAAAACAAAAACAAAAACAAATAAAATATATATATATATTATTATGGAGGCGTCCCATTCCCTGGACGCCTCCTTTTTTTTAATTCTTTTTATTATTTACGAAAATAAATAAATTAAAAAAGAACAAAAAAGAAATTATGGAGGCGTCCAGGCCCCTGGACGCCTCCTTCCCTCACACCCGGCGTTCTCCACACAGCCTCTCGTCCGCCCTTTTAACCCAGTGAACCAATAGAATGGAGGTCTAAGGGGCTTACCGGATCGTGCTCGTCCTCTGCCGCGTCGCCAGCATCCACTGCAGCCTCCAAGGCCAAAGGAAGAGCCTCCTCACCTGCGGCAATCTCCTCCGCCGCAGCAGCCCCCTCGGCATCATCCCTCAGCCTCCTCGGACGACGAGCCCGTCGTTTCCGCTTCTCTGGACCCTGGCTCGATCCTCCTCGCTCCATTGGGACTAAGAATGGGTCGTCTAGGGTGACTGGGTCGTCAGAATGAACAGTAAATCAGCAAAAGGGGGGGCCAGCACTTATATATAGAAGCTACCTCATTTGGGGCGTCCAGGCGCCTGGACGCCCCCACAATTTTTTATTTTTTTCAAAATTCAAAAAAAATTGGGGCGTTCAGGCGCCTGGACGCCCCCAAAACAAAAAAAAACCAAAAAAATAAAAAAATAAAACATGGGGGCGTCCAAGACCCTGGACGCCCCCAAAACAAAAAAAACCAAAAAAATATTAAATAAGAAGTTGGGGCGTCCAGGACCCTGGACGCCCCCAAATCAACAAAATTAAAAAAAATCAAAAATAAAAAAAATAGGGGCGTCTAGGCCCTTGGACGACCCCAAGACAAAAAAACCTAAAAAATCAAAAATATAAAATTAGGGGCATCCAGCCCCTGGACGCCCCCATAATAAAAATTTTTCAAAAAAAAGTATATATATATATAATAAAAGTAAAAAAGATAAGAGTATGTATATAATCCAAACAAAAGAAAAAACACAAAGAAAAAGAAAAACCACAAAAAAAGATAATAATAATTAAGTGGACGGGGGTCCCAAAACATCAATGCCAGATTTTATTCCATCAGAAAGCAGAATGAACTACATCAGGGGCTTAGGCGCCTTAGGCCTTAACTTCCCCAGTTCGGTTACATAAGCCCTCCACGGCTCGCATTCTTCCACCACGTGCGCTAAGGCCTTTCCCGCAACACTTGTCTTCCAGGGAGCTTTAATGGCCTTCGCTTCCTTCGCGTCCGCTTCAGTGCCCAACTCCCTTTTCTTCAAAGGAACGATGCCAGTCGGTGGCGGGAACGAATGGCGTGGGATGCCAATCTGGAGGCAGCACCGATGCGCATTATAAAGGACGAACTCGGTCGCGCCGATCAGTTGAAGATCAACTTCGGGAGAAGGCCTCATGAGGAGATCTAGCGAAAGCAAACATGCCGGTGCGCAAGTAAAGAAGCCTTGTGTCACGGTGCGGAAGTGAGACCGCCAGTCTTCACATTTCTTCAGTCACGGAACGCGGTTCACTACAGTACCACCGAAGCCTAACACGTCGGCTATGTGGTGAAGCGGGCTTTGTTGGAAGAGCTTCGAAGCAGTTGGCATTCCCTCGCGGTGGTCAAATTTGAAGTGCAAATCAAGCCAGCAATTCAAGACAAGTGCGCAACCAAAAGGAGGCTTACCCATGCTCGAGGCAGTAAGGCCGCTGTAAAGATAGGCAAGGATGGCGGGTCCCACCCTCTTTCCACTCCAGATCCCGCGAATGGCACTTAGTTGATCCTCCTCCACTATGTTGTCGGTATGAGGAAACAAGAGAGCACCCGCCAGACAGATAGTGAACCCCTTCATGATTCCCTCCAAATAGTCATCGTCTGGTGACCCTCTCAGGGCGTCCATAACCCACTCCGCGAGCTTTTGGAGATCGATCCCCTTTTGAGTACGGACCTTTCGGGCTGCGTCGGGCGGCATGAAGCTTCCAAGGATGCTTTCAGAAGTCCCCCGTGTCAGCATCCACATAGCCTTCACCTTCCCGTCACTCTTGAATTTCTTCAATCTGAGCAGAAGTTCCACCTCCTCGAGGAGGATGGTCACCTCGAAGGTCGGGAAGATAAAAGTGTGGGTCTGGGGATGCCAGATCTCCACTAGTGCGCCCATAGCCGCCCAGTCCATACGAATCTTCTCGTAATGCTTGGCGTGAATAAGGAGCCCCTGCAGATGCCACTTCGAGAGTATGGCCCTCATGCCAATGGAGATATTGGAAGTTAGCTTTAAAAGCCATGGCAGTTTGGAAAACTTCCTCGGGCCTGGGAAGAGTGGATATGGCTGGAAGAGGAAAAAAAGAAGAAATGAAGGAAGTAAGAAGAAGGTTCACATGGAAAATTTGAAATGAATCAGCTTACCATATGCGACATGATCGTCCCACTCAAATGACCCTCGAGGTCGGAGAGTCGCCTGATCTCGCTGCTAGGCCTGCTCCTCTTCATAACGCGGGAAGACTCTCCTTCCATCCTGAAAATCTCTAGATTCTCCTCTCTTTCCTCTCCTGAGCTTCCAAAACCCACCTTGGTGCATTTGAATGAACTAGCCTAAGGGGAGTTCTTATAGGAAGGGAAGATCGCTACAGGACGGAACATGTCACATCAGTGGTCATTGTCAAGATTTTGTCTGGATCTCCTTTGTACTGTGGTGCGATTCTGCTGTGATTCTGCTGCTTTCTGATGTTGCTAACCTTTGCTAGTCTGTGCAGGTTTTACTAACGGACGTCTTTGTCCAGTCTCCTGTCCCACCTTTCAATGGTTGGTCCCACCATGTCATGCATCGTAGTATATGATACCTACGCTACTAGAACATGTCAAGGACCTTGCGGCCCGAACGAATCTGGGATTTGAGTTCCCCTTCAACAAAAACGATGATGATCCCGGGAGAAT
Organism: Amorphophallus konjac; assembly: GCA_022559845.1. NCBI lineage: Eukaryota > Viridiplantae > Streptophyta > Magnoliopsida > Alismatales > Araceae > Amorphophallus > Amorphophallus konjac. The sequence goes on along the minus strand of CM040121.1, from coordinate 275,117,321 downwards.
TTGGGTTGTACGGATAGGCCGTTAACTTGTGGTAGCATGGGGACGACGGTTCCATTCAGTGAGTTGGTGCGCGGATAAACGGGCCCCAGCTCAGTGTCGGCTCACCGGATCGGTATCCTGACCCGTTCTTAACAAGTTGACAATATTATCCTTGGCTATCTTCTATTTTAGTTTGTTTTAAATTTTTATTTTAACCCAGCATACATTCATATAGGATTTTGATTTATTGCGGAAGATCATTCAAGTGATTCGATTGTGAAAGCCGTTGTGTTTCAATTCCCACAAATATGAGATATTCCACTCCGAATGAAATACTGAGTTTCCTTGAGACAGCCCTACGCTGCTCTTCCAAAGGAGACCCTTGTTTGGACAGACCCTCAGATATTCCTTTACTTTTGACCTTGTTTGACCCACCTTGGCCGCAGCACTTCCACATTGGCTGGTAACCGCTCCCCAAAGGTGAAACCTCCGGTTTATGACCCAGGTACTTCCACACCGAGAAGTTGGTCTCTTTTTGTTTCGTGCCTGAGCGCACATCTCACCCTCCCTTATTTGATCTCCGTCCAAGCAATCGTCAATATTTGAAAGACCTTCTTCAAGGTCGCCTCATTGAAACTTTAGAAAAGATTCCAAACAGTAACGTCAAAAGCGTGTCTCATCACACCTTGGCATCAACTTATCAGTCCGCTCCCACTTCATTTCACTCCACTTCGATACCATTCCATTACGTGTCGCTCCCTTGCAAAGCAGACGCCAAGGCGGGGCAGGTGTAGACACGCCATTCTCGACGTCTCTTGAGAAAGTCTCATATTACTATACGACGTCCCGCGACGGCTTACGCATTTCGAATCACTTGAGTACTTCCTTTTCTTGGGTCTTCTTCTACCTTTTTCGGCATCCAGAATCGTCTCGTCACGGCATTCAGACGGCATCAACACCAGTCAGACGCATCAAGAGGTTCCGGAACCAAGAAGGTGTCTGCCGGGCGGCCGCCGATTGAGGACCCGGGTGGGTCTTAATGGGGGCATCCAGGCCCCTGGACGCCCCCATCTTTTTAATTTATTTTATTATTTGCTCAGGGCCCAAAACCAAATAAAAAATTGATATATTAATGGAGGCGTCCAGGCCCCTAGACGCCTCCATAAAAAACAAAAATAAAAAATGTGTGTAAAATGCCAGTTGGCATAAAAAATAAAAAAATATATATATTAATAGAGGCGTCCAGGACCCTGGACGCCTCCATATAAAAAAATATAAAAAAATCAAAAATGCCAGCCCTAGCATAAAAAGACAAAATAAAAATATATAATATATTTTGGAGGCGTCCAGGCCCCTAGACGCCTCCATCAACTCTCTCACGGGCGCCGGCCACCGAACGACGGTTTGTCGTGTATGAAAAAATCCAAATTTTGAAGACGTCCAGTCAGCTGGACGCGCCCATTTCTGAATCACGAGACGCTGCTCACAAAACCACGCGTTATGCCAAACCGCGTGCGGCCGTCGGTGGTGTTCGGTGGACCTGTTGGAGGCGTCCGGGGCCCTGGACGCCTCCACAAAAGTATTCCAAAAAAATATATAAAAATAGAATAAAATATTAATTCGGCCCTGATGGAGGTGTCCAGGGTCCTGGACGCCTCCACCCTCCAGAGCCCTATAAATAGAGGCCCACCCCCTCAGTTCTGAAGGAGCTTCGAAGTGATCCGATAGGCTGCCGGAGCCCAGAGGCTACGGAGTCATTTTCTAACCTGTGGGTTCTTTTGTAGGTGGAGGTTCTGCCGGCTTCTCGGGTGCTCACGCTCGCGAGAGGAAGGTCGTCTTCATCCACCGCGCTTCCACGTCGTCCCCACGCTGCCGGAGCTCCGCCGGATTTCACCATCGGCACATGCAATAAGCCAATTCTTTCTTTTTCTTCGTAGTTCTTTTACATTCATCATCTTGCATCCCCTATCCCCCTTCATAAGGGCGCCTTTTCTTATACACTTCTTACATCCATCATCTCATTTTCCTCATACTCGAGTCCGAGAGGGGTTTAAAAGATAACACCAACCAGGTGTGTGTCTTGCCATCATTTCATTATTTTTTATCGCAAGGATTTGAATACTACACCTCCATCTTTCTAATCCACTTGTCATTTGTTTGTCGTTGTTTTACAAGGGTAGCCGAGGAAAGCCCTCTCCGTCGGTCGGCCGGAGGGAGAGGAAGAAGCAACCCGCCATCTCCCGCTCTTGAGGTAGGCGCGATCACTTTCTTATTTTGGGGTCTTTCGGCCCCTGGCGATCACATCTTGTTTTCGAGGCCGCGGCGAGTCACTTCCCCAATGGCCGTTTAAATTTTCGTTCTTATATTCTCTTTATATTCGGTTATATTCTGCTGATATTCTCGAGGCCGCGGCGAGTCACTTCCCCAATGGCCGTTTAAATTCACGTTCTTATACGTTATATTCTTATCTGTTTATGCTCTCGAGGCCGCGGCGAGTCACTTCCCCAATGGCCGTTTAAATTCCCGCTCTTTGTATCCTCTTTATATTCTGTCATCTTATTATCTGCTCATATTCTCGAGGCTGCGGCGAGTCACTTCCCCAATGGCCGTTTCAATTCTTGTTATTTAATTTCTGCACCATTCCCGTCCCCCCGAGGCCGCGGCGAGTCACTTCCCGCTATGGCCGTTTAACCCCCATATCTTGCTATATCACACTTGTCCCACTCGCCCCGCTGGAGCAATCTCCCGTGGTGGCCCCTTCTCTCTCTTCTCTTATTTCTGTGTTGCAGCAAACAAACACCAAAAAAAGAGCAGCCCGCGCGCTCCGCGTCTTCTCCGCTCTTCCCCGAACCGCGTGACGTCGCTCACAACAGGGGCTTCAATTAATGTATGCCCGCTTAGTACCCTCCGAGCTTGCAATATATCTGAAGGGCTACTGCGACCTACCCCCACCACTATAGCAGCATATGACAACTCGAGGAGAGCATGCCACGGGGTAGTCACTATTCAAGCGGAGCTCGGGCCCCTCACTATGCCCGTGGAGTTCTATGTGCTAGACATTGACCCCATGTTTAAGGCGATATTGGGTCGTCCATGGATTGATACACTCGGTGCCGTACCCTCCACCGCACATCAGTGCGTCAAATTCCCTTTCCAAGGGAGGGTCGTCAAAGTCAAGAGCTTGTCCACGGTTCAATCGGCTAAGGCCATTTCAGAACAAATTCTTCCTACACTTTGGCCAAGCAGCCGACACATCATATCAGTGCTGGATTTGAACTTTCCTTGGGCTTATACACCTCCTAGGCCCGCCACTACTCCAGTTAACATAAAGATGAAGCCCCAGATCCGAGACTCAAAAGGCTAGAACATTATACTGAAACTGGGCTACCAACTGGGGAGAGGCCTCGGTGCACAATTACAAGGAATGACCAAACCCATACCCAAGGGAAGAAAGATGGGCAGGAGAGGTCTTGGCTACAAAGAAACCGCATTATCTATGATGGGTGATTCTGGGCCACTCACCTGGGACTACCGTCAGCACTTTGTCCGAGGGCCTTTCCAGCCCGGCACATTAGCTCTGCAGCCAGCTCCGTCAGAGAGAAATACAGTATGTCTGATTGCCAGTCCTCCGCCAGTACTAAAAAGGCTAGAACATGATATGCTTGATTATGGTCAAGCCCTTCAGGGGTTGTTTCATGAAGAAGACTGCCGAAAGAAGCAAGAGGTTCGGCTCATGCAATGGAGACCGAAGAAGCGGCCAGTCAATGATCCACGGGAGGAGGGGAGCTCGCCGATTGTCTTTTCTTGGTCTCCCTCCCGCTTGTAATCTCTCCTCCAGCAATGGGAGTTCTTACCCCGTCTTCCTCCTATCATGGTAAATCCATCCTTCGTTGATCCGCCTGAGATTCTATTTGTTCCTTGCGCTTGCGGGCACTGCCCGCCCATTGATCTATCCACTCTATTCACTCCTCCTCCTCCCAACGCCCAACTCCACGAGATGTGGTTCTCATCTTCCGATCCCTTCTTTGACTGCATCTTCCCCGAGCTATTCCCTGTGCAGCTCCCACCTCCTCCATCTTGCTGTATAGTCTCTGCTGATCTCCAAAAAAAAACATCAAATTCAAAATGGAGATTTCAGTGGAAGATTATGCTACCCTGTCTCCATCTTCATCCCAAGGGCACGAGTCCCCTACTCCTTCCCTTCCACTAGGTCTCCTTTCTCCTAGGTTAGGATTAGGGTCTATCGAGTCTAGGGAAATAGAATTAGTTAGATCTAAAGAAGTAGGGTCTTGTTCTAGGTCATCCAACCCTTCCTCCTCTGAGCTGCGCCCGTTTGCGCGTCCTCCCAAATCTGTTCCTGATAGGTTCTTGCAAGACCTAGCTCAGCGCTGTCATGCCCTTTTAAAATGTCTGGAATTTGTTGCTACGGCAATTACGATTGAGGATGGAGAAGAAATAGAAGGGGCGTGGGGCGATGACGGACTTGGCGTCTATGAAATCCTGGATGAAAAAGATCCGGTTAATGAGGACAACGACGTAGATGACACTGCTGATCTGTACGCGCAAGGACTTAAGAAATTCGACGAGCCGTCATCAGCAGTGGATGAACCTACGAAAGAAATCAATCTGGGAATCGAAGAAGACCCCAGGCCCATCATTATTGCTGCTAATCTCCCTCCACAAGTAGAAGAAGATTTGATCAAAGTTCTAAGGGAGTATAGCGATTCCTTCGCCTGGTCTTATGAGGACATGCCAGGTCTTGACCCCTCTTTAGTAGAACATCGACTCGTGCTTAAACCAGGGGCAACACAGGTGAAACAACGGTCAAGAAGATTTCACCCCCACATGGCCTTAAGGATTAAGGAAGAAGTTGACAAGTTATATAAGGCCAGATTCATTAGAGTTGTCCTATATCCTCAGTGGGTGGCAAACATAGTCCCTGTCATCAAGAAGGATGTAAAGGTGCGTATTTGCATCGATTTCAGGGATCTCAATAAAGCATGTCCCAAGGATGATTTCCCGCTGCCTCACATTGATGTCTTGGTCGATAGTACCGCCGGGTACGAATCGTTGTCATTTATGGATGGTTACTCAGGATATAATCAAATCCGTCTCGCTCCAGAAGATCAAGAGAAAACCTCCTTCACCACGCCCTGGGGCACGTACTGTTATGTGGTTATGCCATTTGGTTTGAAGAACGCAGGTGCCACCTATCAAAGGGCCATGATGGCCATCTTCCATGATATGATGCATATCTATATGGAAGCTTATGTTGATGATATTTTGGTGAAGTCAAGAACCAAAGAAGAACACCCCTCTATTCTGGCTAAGGTGCTGCAAAGAGCACGGGAGTACAAGCTCAAAATGAATCCGAAGAAGTGTGTATTCGGAGTCTCTTCAGAAAAGCTGTTAGGTTTCATAGTGAGCAAACGGGGGATCCAGATTGATCCTAACAAAGCACAGGCCGTCATGGACATGCCTCCGCCTAAGAACATTACGGAACTTCGAGGATTGATCGGTCGATTGCAATTCATTAGAAGATTCATATCTCAACATTCTCAAAGCTGCCGTCCATTTTATGAATTGCTTAAGGCGGGGGTTAAGTTTGAATGGAATGAAGATTGTCAAAAGGCCTACGAGGACTTGAAGGAATATCTATCCAATCCCCCGGTTTTGCAACCTCCTGTCCCTGGGAAACCCCTAATCCTATACATCTCGATTATCGAAGACTCCCTAGGGGCGGTATTAGCACAAGTAGACGATGAAGGGAAAGAGCGGGCTGCGTATTACCTCTCTCGGTTATTCAACCCAGCTGAGTCCAGATAGACCGCTATGGACAAGACTTGTGCCGCCTTAGTGTGGGTAGCTCAGAAGCTTAAACACTATTTTCTTGCCCACCCAGTTAGGTTGATCTCTAGAATGGACCCGATTCGCTATCTCTTAGAAAAGCCTGTCCTTTCTAGTAGGTTAGCTCGCTGGCAGAGCTTCATCTCCCAATTCGATATCACATTCGTCGTTCAGAAGGCGGTCAAAGGATACGCCATCGCTGAGCATCTTGCCCATCTTCCTATTCCTCACACTGACTCCATTCAGGACGACTTCCCGGTTGAGCATCTCTCAGTTCTCTCTCACCATCCCTTCTGGTCTCTGCTCTTCGATGGCACACTCAATTCTCAAGGCCGAGGGATCGGCGCTGTTCTGCTTACTCCCGAAGGAGTAACTATTCCCTTTGCTTATCAACTTTGATTTCCTGCTACCAACAACATCGCTGAGTACGAAGCTCTCCTGGCTGGACTGAAGCACGCCTATCTCCTAGGTGCACGTTATTTAAACATCATCGGAGACTCTCAGCTCGTCTTACGGCAAGTTCTATCCACTTACCGTACTCGTGACCCCAAACTCAAGCCCTATCAAGATTTGGTCACGCTTCTTGATAGGCAATTTCGTAAGCTAATCTATATCCATACTCCTCATTCTCAGAATATCCTAGCTGACGCTCTAGCATCTCTTGCTTCCTCTCTATCTTTTCCTCTCAGTCGGAACACTGAGACTATCGTCGTTCAGAGATTGGACGCACCCTCTCCTCAGGACCCTTGGTTCATCAACCTTAGGAAGGCTGTAGAGGCGAGGGCTGAGAAGGAAGATCTCAAGGAAGTATCTCTAATGGAGTTAGAAGAGATTCTGGATGAAGAGGAGTTGCCTTGGTATCATGAAATCGAGTTGTTTTGCAAAGAAGGATCATTCCCAGAAGGGGCAAACGCTGAGCAACGCAAGTCAATAAGGAGAGCTGCCGCAAGGTATACTATTGTCGCAGGAGAACTGTACAGACGCGCTACTAATGGAATGCTCATGAGATGCTTGGATGATAATGAGGCTTGGAAAGTGGCTGAAGCAGCCCATTCTAGTGAGTGTGGAGGTCATGTCAATGGCCAGGCTCTAGCAAAGAAAATCCTTAGGCAGGGCTACTACTGGCCCACTCTAGAGGAAGACTGTTCCCTCTATGTCCGGAGGTGTCTTAAGTGCCAACTTCATGCTGATAAAATCCATGCTCCAGCTTCATCTCTCCACCCTCTCTCTGCTCCTTGGCCATTTTCTATGTGGGCTTTCGACGTTGTCGGCCAGCTCGGTGATCCTAATTCTCATACCAAGCAGAAATCCTTTATCCTTACCGCCACTGAGTACTTCACCAAATGGGCCGAGGCCGAGGCGTACGCAGAGATCAAAGCTTCAACGGTGTGCCGCTTTATCATGAAGAATATCGTCTCACGGTTCGGAGTGCCAAGCAGCATCATCACCGACAACGGGCCCCAGTTTGTATCTCAAGAGCTCAAGGACCTATGTAAGAAGTTCAATATTGCATTGCATCATTCATCTCCATATTATCCTCAAGGCAACGGTCAAGCCGAGGCCACTAATAAAACCCTTCTTAAAATCATCAAGAAAACATGCGAATCTCATAAGTTTTCCGATTGGCCAGAAAAATTAGTGGAAGCTCTGTGGGCTTACCGCACCTCCGTCCGTACTCCCACGGGACAGACTCCCTATGCTCTTACCTACGGGATGGAGGCAGTGCTCCCATATGAGATCCTGATCCCTTCCCTTAGAGTGCAGCTCGATAAGGAACTTGATCTCGATGAACGTCGAGAGGCGTTGCTGGTCCAGTTGGAACTCTTAGATGAAAAGAGGATGAATGCGGCCGATCACGTATCCGTTTATCAAAAGAGAGTTTCGCGTTATTTTCAAAAGAAGGTAATCGAACGCAAATTTCAAACAGGTGATATGGTTTTGAAACGCAAATTCATTCGGTCTGCAGGTCCTAGGTCTAAATTGTAACCTAACCGGGAAGGGCCGTTTGTCGTGAAAGAAGCTTATCCAGGGAATGCTTATCGTTTAGTGAACGCGGAAGGTGAGGAGCTCTCTCACCCGTGGAATGGGTTGTACCTTAAGCATTTCTTTCCTTAGAGTCTAAATCAGTGCCACCCCAGCAGCAAGAGGTTCCTCCCTCCACTAAAAAAAAGGGTCCCGAGTAAAGGCAATCACACACTACATGACATCCCTGGTCGGGTTTCCCGCTTTAAAAGACACCGTTTCTCCTTGGCCATGCTTTGGGGGAAAGTTGAAGTCCCTGTCCGTTTCTTCCTTCGGCTGAATGCAGGGGCAAGAAGTAAATAAGGAGGCGGCAACTAATCCAGGCACCTTGACGAGAGGAGGTCTCAAATAGGGGCAATCCGTTATGACCTGACGCCACGAGAAACAAGAAAAGAAAGCAAAGGATTAATCTCTACGACAAAAAATCAAAAGTATCATCTCGAAGGTCTATTGAGTATAAATTCCAAGCGCTTCAAAAAGTAAGAAAGAAAAAGAAATCTAGGCATGACAAGAGTGGCAGTACAGTTCCCCGCGGGACAAATGAGCCTGGTCGCACGCATGCCTAGAGTGGACTAAGGTTCGATGACGGACACAAAGCCTCGGCGCAACAGACCAAATCTCTAATGGGTTGTCTGGAAAGGAAATCAAGTCCTAAAAGCTTCTAAGTCTGGCCTAGGCTTACCCCGTGTTCTATTTTCCTTTTTCAGGATTGAAACTAATACCCTGGGTATGGCCCTGGAAGAAACACTGTCATGAAAAATCTGGGCCTTGGTCAGGGGTATCACCTCATTGCATGCCAACCTCGGGATTCTTAATACAACACGGAGGGCCCGCGTTGCTAGGGAAAGCACTGGTTTTCAAAATCCAAAAACATCATATATTCCAAAATCCAAAAAAAACATCATATATTCCAAAATCCAAAAACAACGTATTTCAAAAAACCAAAAAAACAACATATATTTCAATAACCAAAAACAACATATATTTCAAACAACCAAAAACATCAAATATTTCCAAAACTCACAAAAATTCAAATATATTTTCCAAAATCCAAAAATACCATCATCGCATTATTTCTATTATGTTTTTTCCGCCTATTTAATAAGGCTCCACCCCTTGACCAAATATCGAGAAACGGTCATTATCTAATTCGCTTCGAGGCAAGGGGTTGAGTCTAAGAACAGATCTAACTTACTCCATGTTTAAGTATGTGCATAACGCGGGACCAAGAACAAAGCTGAAATCTCACAATCATGCAGGCTCAAGTCTGTAACGCGCCAGGTACAGGCCGTCACATTCGTTTAACGGTCCATGCTAGCCCGTTACATCTCTTCAGGCCTTCACTTTGACTCTCTCAGCAACTCTCTCTCTAACGGCCTGGGGCACAGCCGTTACTACTCTTAACGGTCCATCGTTGGACCGTTACTTCCTCCAGAGGATTTAGTTCTCAGAGCATACACTATAACGGTCTGTAGCCTCACCGTTATCTCCTTGTAACGGCCCTTCTCGGATCCGTTACTTTCTCCAGAAGCTCTGTTCTGCTGGTCATGCTAGCCGATCAATCCACGAAATGCACAACCATTCAACTAAGGCAATCCCATCTTATTCAAGTGAACTTAATGAAACATGAGATTGATAAAAATTCCAACTCTGATTGTCAAATCACAATCGTTCATAAAAAGAAAATCAAACTACATTCAGCCTCTTATCCGCAAAAGGGCGGATCTTCTTCAACTCTTTCAGGTAGCCACGGCGTGCTTCGTCGTTCTCTTCTACTTCTTCTTGCCACGGGCGCACCGTGCTGATCTCCCACATGGTCAGCGCGTTCCGTACTGCTCTCTCATCGTCCTCGGTCCCCGTCTTCCTAGGTAGAAGGGGAGGGTAGTGTGATAGTGTAGAAACTTTGGTTCGAGGAAGCCCGATCTGAAGATGGCACCGGTGGGGGTTGTAGATCGCCATGGTGGTGTTTCCCACTAGCTGGAGGTCCAGGCCTTGATGCCGCGGTATTCTGAGAAGAGCGCTCCGAAGGATCCTTGGTCGCATGATGAATTTGTCCATTGGAAGGGTGTTGAAGAAGAGGCGCCATTCATCCTGAGTTTTCTTGTCCGCCGTCCTACATTCAACCTGCGAAGAAAATCCAGATGCCCCTCCAATGAAGAAGAGAGGGTGGCTCCCGAAGATCCGGCTAGCAGAACTAATATCTTCCTTTGGTTGGAATTTGATTCTCACTCCCATCCAACATTCAAGGAGTATCATGGAGCCGAACAAAGGCCCTCCCAAGCAAGCCGAGCTGAGTCCTTCATAAAGGTACGAGAGGATCGCTTGAGAGATGGACATTCCCCGCCACAAGCCACTAATAATGCTGAGATTTTGGATATCTAAAAGGTGGTTGGTTGTAGTGAAAAGGAAAACTCCGCATAATCAAACCGCCACCGCCTTGGCTATTGCTTCGTGTCTCTCCCACTTGTTTTTACAATGAGACACTATCCACTGTGCTAAGGGTATCAAGTGAATGTGCCGTGGGCTGATCATGGTCCTCACGTCCTTTGGATTATGGATGAAATCACTCAAAATTAAGGACGGGTCGATAGGCTCAATAGTGTAGCAAACTAGGTCTTCATCCCCCACCTTAGTCTTAGGAAGGGTTAGGTAGGTTTCTACCTCCTCTAATAGGACTGTTGCTTCGAAGGAAGGGAAGATGAAGGTGTGGGTTTGTGGATTCCACAACTCTATGAGGGCTGAAATACTAGGCCAATCTAATGTCAATTTCTAGAAGTTCTTGCCTAAAACCAAGAGAGGTTGGAGGTGCCATGCTTTGAGAATTGATGTGACCTCTAAAGGGAGTGCCTTTACCATGGGAGCCACCCACTTCAGATTAGAATAGCATCTTTGACCGGGGAGGGGCTAAGAAAAGAAGAAGATCATGAGGAAGAAGATGAAGTGCATGAAATTCTGAACTTGGTTAGGCCATGGAAGCTTACCACTCTTTGAGTATTGGAGCTTAGGTGCTTGGGAATTGAGGTCAGCCTTTGTAGCTCTCCGTACTCCTTTCTTGCAGCTTTGGGTCCGGTGTAGACTTTCTCCTCCATAGCCATCACCCCGAAGCTTCTCTTCATCTTGTTTCCTGCCCTTAAGAGAGGTTTTTTTAGCCCTTCTAGCAGAGAATTCAGAAAGATACGATTTTGGCTAAGTTTCCAAGTTTTAAAGGTTTGGTTTCGGCTTTAAAGAGATAAGATTCAGATTGGAAGGCTTTATCTTAAGTCTGGGAGGAGTCTAGAACGAATTTAAGGCTTCTTATCTCGGGTTTTGCCCCTTGCGGCTCAATCCGTCTCGGAGTACAATTCATTATCTAACGGTCTGTCGCTAGACCGTCAATTTCCTCTGACGCGCCAGATCTGGGCCGTCACATTTTCTGTGGGTTTAATTTGATCAAACCTGTTCTGTCAAGCTTAATGGTCTAGGATTAACCGTTATATCCTTATGACGCGTTCTCTCTGAGCCGTTATATTCTCTGCTGATCAGTTTTGGCCTCTGCTTGGTCAATCATTTTCAATGGTCTTGCTCATGGCCGTTATCTGCCTCTGACGCGCCGCGCCTGAACCGTCACATTTCCTGCACATTTGGTTAAGTCTGTACATCCCCTTCATCATCCCAGTCTGCATTCATTTATCATATTAAAGTCTATACATTCGCTTAAGTCCATGCACTTTTGAAGTCCATACACCGTTGATGAAGTCTGTACGTTCGTTGAAGTATGTACATCAGCTTCAAGTCCATACATCAGCTTCAAGTCTGCACATCAGCTTCAACTCTGTACATCAGCTTCAAGTTCACCATCATTTTCGAAGTCTATACATTCTTCACCATCGTTGCCAAGTATATACATTCCACATCTTCACCCAAGTCTATACATCCCTGTGGAACGCACTAAGTTTCGTTGGACGAAAATATCGTGGGATATCGGTGGTTATATCGATTCGGGATCATCTGTCCCACCGGGCGTGCCAACTTGTGGAACGCACTAAGTTTCGTTGGTTTCATGAAAATATCGGGATATTCTTTTATCGGTCTATCGGTTTATCTAGTGCGAGGGCGTGCCAGTCACCTAGGTGACAATGTGTTCGGGCTTCAAGACTGGAGTGGTCCGAAGCCCGGGGTGCGCTCCATCTGACTAATCAGACGATTGTGTAGTTCGTGTCGGGATCAAAACCTGCCATGCCGTAAAGGTCACGACGTTATTTACATCCCCTCGGAGAGGGGAACACCCTTGATTAATCGTCGGGAATCGGGGCCTCATGGCCAAGAAACTATATCGAGAGAAACAAGCCGATAGCGGTCTCGAATCAGTCGGAAAGCCCTATGTCTAGGGAAGCAAGCATTCGGAAGATGTCGGTCACTCAAGGGACCATTTTGATATTCGGACGAGCGTCCGGCTTCAGAGAATCGTGGTCGTCACAGGGAAAGCTGGAGCATATGTATGCCGGGGTATGGCAAATTTATTGTTCAAAGGGACGGGAAACGTTCAGTTAAATCCTGGTTAGAGCGGTCGGAAACCGACAAGTTTGTCGGCCCAGTGCAAGATCAAGCTACGACCATACTGCAGTGGGCCCCCCGCGGTCGAAGTCGGGCTCGCGTGGGCATCGTCAATGTTTCCGGTGCCAAGGGGGCAACGGGAGGATGTCCTGGGACAAGATCTGAGAACCAATATGCGTTCGAAGAGAGCGGGCTATAGACCGAGGATATGGGTCAAGCAATGACCATGATCGGGGCAGACCCGAGGTCTAAGCATGGCCCACATAGGCCTTATTGATATTCCCATGTATAGGGTCCGGGGATGACGAGATCCTTCTCGTCCCATTCAGATTTTGTCGGTCACTCATGGACCCCTTTATGTTCGGACAAAGGTCCGTGTTTGTAGCATAAGAGACGGTGACAAATCGTACAAGTACCTACCGTGAGTACGGCAAGTTTAATACAAATGCGGGATCAGATCCCAGTATATGCATGTCGGTCACTAACGGACCATTCAGCATTCGGACGAAAGTCCATATTCGAAGCATCGAAGGTAACAATAAAGACATTCAGATATCTGCCGTAGGTACGGCACATTTCATGTGGGTGCGGGATCGGATCCCGGAAGAAGTGGGTCAAGTTGATGAACTATCGGCCCAAGAGGTGCACGGATCATGACCATGTCGGGAGTCCCGAGGTCCACGTCCGATACCACAAGGCATCATTGAGTTTCTCTTCGCACTCAGTCCGGGGGAGCAGGTTGTTAAGTGTAAAGCCAAAACTCGGCAACATGCGCCCTCGCACGCGGATCGACCTGTGCAGTCAGGTCGCGGGGTTCGACCTGCCCGGTCAGGTCGTGGGGGTCAAGGGGGCAACGCCCCTTGCGGGGGTTTCCGGGGGCAGCACCCCCGGAACAAAATTTGGATTATAGTGGAGGGGAGACTTTTGATTAGTTTTCTATTAACTTGAATTACATGTTTTCTTTTATTTTCTTGATCACCTTCTTTCTTCCAGGAACGCCGGATTGAGGAAGCAAAGGGGATGGGGCGCCGGTTTTAGTGTATTAAGAGGGGCGCGCCGGTTAAGGATGTTAAGGGGGGGGGGGGGGGGCGCCGGTTATATGGCAAGAAGGAAGAGGTTCCAAGGATGCGCCGGAATAGGCAATGAACAGTATAGCGCGCCGGTTTAATGGGCTAATGCAAGGGGGCGCGCCGGATAGCTGCAAGGAAAATAAAATGGGTTTTGAGTGTGGGGTTAAACCGGCGCGGGGGGGTAGCACGCCGGATTAACCCACGCCGGATTAGGGGGCGCCGGATTAAGCATTGTATAGCTTCCTTTCAACCCGTTTATGCTCTGTTTCTTCTTTCCTTCAACTGCAAGTTGATTTATTGATTGGTTTATTCATCTTATTGATGGATTATGTTTGTGGAAAGAAGATTTAAGTGTTTGTTCAGGTGGATTGTCATGATGATCTGTGTGTTTTATCAGAATAGTTTGTGCAGGAGCTCAGAGATTCAGTTTGTTTCAGTGGTTTCGAGCATATGGTCTTCTTACTCCTAGAAAGCTTAACTTGCTCGTTTGTTCTTACATGTTCTTGCCCTGGCGAAATTTGGGCAGCATCTCCCCCTGACTGAAGCTTGCCAAAGAGCAATGGGGAACACCAAACGGATTGCTCCGGGGTGAACCTCAAAATGTAGACCTCACGGCGGTCCGATAACCCAAGTGTGAGTGTGGAAAAGCTCGAGGACTAGCCTTCAAGAGCTCTCACGACTCACGGGCAATGATCCCTCAAAGGGGAACAAGTGGGGAAGGAGATCAGAAACATATCAAAAAAAGGATCTCCCGAAGGATCATTTTCATTTCACCACAAGGGGGTGCAAATACATGGGCTCTTCATGCATCTAAAGAAAGGAACCAAAGGAAAAATACATCGGAGGAAAGAAAAAGAAACAAGGGGGGAGGGGAGATCTGTATCTCCCTCACCTCACTCTCTGCTCTCTCCTTCTCTTTTCTCACTTAACTTCGCTCTCACAGGAACGCTGGCTTCGGGCTTCAAGGGGTTTCTCTCAGAAGAAGACTTCCACTTTTCAGGCTTCCGAGAGTTGTTCAACCCTTCCAACCCAACCCATTTAAGCTTCACCTGGGCGCTCCTTTTATAGGGGCCGGAGGCCCTGTTTTTGGAGGGATGTCCTCTGTATTTTCCTTCCTTCCGTTGGTTCCTTGTTTCCCGCAACCACCACTGCTGCTGCTGACGTTGGTGACGTTGCCCTGCTGCTGCTGTCGATGTCGCCTCTGGCGAGGCTATGGTGTGATCGGGAGGGGGGGGGCAGAGGAATAGCCTCTTCCTCCGCTGGCACATCCACTGCGAGCCATGTTGCTATCATCATTTGCCGGAGGATGGGCGGCCGATCGACGGAATGAGCGTTCGGCGGGATGGGGCTCGAGGACTTCCATTCACGGCATATGCTCGGTTGCCCGCCGGATCGAAGTGGGAGCTTTAACCATTTTAGGCTTGCTCGTCATCATGCCGTTCCCAGGAAACAGGGGACCGCATTGATGACGGGATGGCTTCACTGCGCGCCGGATAAAGGCCTCAGAGAAAGGCTTGTTTTTAAACTAAGCACGTCGTATTAGCACTCCAAAATGGGCGCGCCGGTTTAGTGCATTCAAAGGGGTGGCCCTTCAACGGGAGCATGCCGTTTTAACACAAAGCAAGGGAGTTCATGGGGCGCACCGGACTAGCATCTTGTAAAGGGCGCGCCGATTTAAGGCCCCCTTAGGGGCGCGCCGGTTTAAGGCTATGCCATTTCGGTTTAAGGCTATGCCACGCCGGTTTAAAGCTATGCCACGCCGGTTTAAGCGTCAAAGGGCTCCCCCCCAGCTTAGTGGCGATTCGGACAGATGCTTGCCCTCCTGTGTTCCTTTAGTTGTGAGCCTCCGAGTCTCGATTCAGGGCTTTGAGTGATTTCCGGTGTATGCCGAGCAGGCGTTCGGACTCCTGAGTTTCTTTGATTCGACCTTCGGCATTGCCGACTTGGGAGTCGTGGCTAGCTCTTCAACCCGAGGGGCTTCTTTGTTGGGTGGCGGAGCACCGGGTAGGTATTCGTCCTTCTTGGAGGGGGCACAGGGTTTATTCAGCCTTTCCGTCTTCGACTCGCTCTCGAGTGCTGAGACGTGCATGTCATATGATCATCATCATTTTTTGACGTCCACAATCCCCCATTCTTTGAAGTCTATACATCATTTTCGAAGTCTATACATCCTATTCGTTGAAGCCTATACATTCCATTTGTTGAAGTCTATACATCCCATTCACTTTGAAGTCCATACATCAGGTGCAAGTCTATACATCCGTTGAAGTCCATACATTTGTTGAAGTCTATACATTCCCATACCTTCTCCCAAGTCTGTACAGCCTTCGTCCAAAGTCTACACGTCCCTCAAGTCTGTACATTCCTCATCCAAGTCTGTACAGTCCCTCAAGTCTGTACATCCTTCATCTAAGTATGTACGTTCCCCAAGTCCACACATTCCATGTCTCCCCAAGTCTGTACAGTCTTCATTCGAAGTCTACACGTCGTTCAAGTCTGTACAGTCTTCATTCAAAGTCCATACATTCGCCAAAGTCTGTACAGTCTTCATCCCAAGTCTATACGTCCACACCGCTTCATGTCTGTACATTCTTGATTCAAGTCTATACATTGCCCAACGTGAGCACAAGCCCCAACTCTGTACATCCCTTGTCCAAGTCCATACATCCTTGCTGCTGTATGCATGAAGTCTATACATCATCTGGACGCCTGGACTCGAAGTCTACACATCGCTTGGGCAAGGTCTATACGCACTGAGTACATTCAGTACGTTCATAGTTCAACATTGCTCTGCCATCTCTAACGGTCTAGCATTTGGCCGTTACTTGTATATAACGCACCATCTCTGAGCCATTACTCTTCCTGCTGCTCAGTTCTGCAAAATTGGGCACTGTCCTTTCTAACGGCCTCCACCCGATGCGTTACTTGATCCTGACGGTTTGGGTATAGACCGTTACATTGTCTGCTGCTGTGACTTGTGCTATTTTCTATCGGCCTCTGTTTAGACCTGGCGGTCTGACATGTTTTTCATTTTCTTGCCCATCCACACAGTCTCATCCCCATCGTTCACATTTCATCTTCATGCAAACATCCATTCGTTAACATACACTCATTCTCATCTATTCGTTAGCACATCCACATACATTTCCTACATTCCAATCATACTCTCACAATACATTTTCTTGCATTCATTCCCATTCATTTTCACATGATCACCTGTTTGCATACACATCCACTCATTCACATAAAAATTATAACAAATCACAAAAAAAGATTTGCATTTCCATTTTTCATCTCCCATATAAGTCATGTACAAGTAATAAGAATAAGAAAACCAAAAAAAAATGCATCACTCGGCCGGCTTATCCGCCGGGCCGCCATCATCATCTCCTCCCTCAGGTCTCCTCGCAGGTGGTGCTATGGAGGCGCTCTCCTCCTGCTGTCCTCTCTCTGCCCTCTCATTCCTCCGCTGGCCAGAGGAGCTGGCAAGGAAATCACCTATCGAGCCGCTCGGGGCAGCACTCCTTTGTACTCCACTCTGGGAGGCACTCCGCTCTGGTCCCCGGCCCATCATTCTCACCGTCCGCTCCATCGTCCGCAGCTCAATCTTCAGCTCGAAGATCTGACGCCGCGTGTCCCGTGCCTCGGTCCAGTAACGATCCAAGTCCGCCGTCCTGGCTCGGAGTCTCTCCACCTCAGCTTGTGACCGAGCTAGCTCCATCCGGAGTTGCTCCGCCTCCGATCGTCCTCGCTCCATCTCTACCTGGAGACGCTCTGCCTCCGTTCGAGCCAGCCTTGCCTCGGCCATTGCTGCGGCTAGCTCTCTCGCCTGTAGTTTGCGTTGCATATAGTTAGTCACATGAGCATGTCATTTTTCAGGCATTTAATTTTCATAAGCATTTAGCATCTTACCCGCTCCGCGAGGGTGGCCTCCGCCTCCTCGGCCCGAGCAACTGCTCGAGCAAACTCGGCGTCTCGCTCAGCCCTGCCTCCGGCAGGCTGTGAGGATGACGATGGGGCATCCGGTCCCGCTCTGTGGGCTCCCTCGGCCCGCTGCATTCATAAGTCATGGTCAGTCAATCACATTTGCATCATTAGCATCATAAAGCATAATCATCTTGAATCCAAGGTTTTGGGAATCTTACCAGGAGCTCCAAGGCAGTCTGGTACTCGTCCCGTTGCTGGACGGTGGCATAAAGAAGCCCCTTGAGCTCGGCTATCCTTCCCTCAGGGTCTAGCTGCATTTTTAGAAGCATGTGAGTCAGTGCATATAGGATAAATTTTTTTATAAAAGGCATTCAGAGTTTTGAGTTTAGAATTGCATACCGGTCGTCGGGTACCTCGGTACACCCGGTCCCCGTACAGTCGGGCGAAGGCTTTCAAGTATGCCTCATCACTCTCGTCCCGCTCCTTCACTGCTCTGCCCCGCTTGTTCCAGTCGTGGACGTACTTCACCTTCCGCGCGCACCAATCTATGTCACCGCTAATTCCTTTCGCTGACTTCCCCGGGCGGTCATCGCTGTGGCGTGGGAAGGTCACCTCAGGCTGATGTAGTCCCCGAGTCCTCAGAATCAGCCGATAATAAAGAGGCTCGATGATATGGATGCAATGCAACCATATGTCCCGTCCCCGGTATGAAAGGGCTGCCTTCACCCATGGCTGTCCCTCTTAACTCTCGCCTCTGTATGGGGTCCACCTTACCTAGAAGCATGATAGTCCATTCATCAGCATATAGGTTCATTGTTTAAGAAGCATATAAAAGCATTTAAATCACTTAGAAAGCATTTTTTGAGTTCAGGCTTACCCCCGTGTGCGGGAAGGAATCCAAATCATCCTGGATCGCCCGGGTCAATCTGATGATCGACCCCGGGTCCCTCGCAACCACCCATCGCCTGGCGATCGGGATGTGATCGGCATGGAGTAGTGTGCCCCGTCCGATACCCGGGGGGTACATGTAGCTCCAGAACTGCATTTAGAAGTTAAATCAGTCAATTGCATAATCATTTGCATAAACATTTGCATAAATCATAGTGGAAAGCATTTAAATTGCATTTACCTGTAGAAAAGGCGAGAAGCCGCCCAACATCGTCTGTCGGTCCGTCGTGCTAAGGGACTCAAACAAGAAGGCCAAGACTGTCGCTCCCCATGCGTACTTTCCAACTCGGCCCAAATCCTCGATCATCGGTAGCAACCTGCAGCTAATCACATCTGCTCGTGTCGCGAACAGTAGCTTCCCGAACAGTAGCATTAGGAACCGCCTCAGGGTGCGATCTCCCTCCGGTCCCGCCTCTGCCGCCACTCGTGGGCGCACCTGGTCAATCACTCTACCCAGATGCTCCTCTGGTAGCTCGCCCATGGCTATCGCCGCTCCCCTCAGTCCTAGGCTCTCGTGTAGTACTGATCTCGAGAGCTGGGATGACGTCTGCCCCGGTCTGATCAAATCTAGCCCCAGCAGCTCCTGGGACATCTCTCGGTAGTCTCGGTATGTCCATCCTATCACTGCGGCTCCGTGTACTCGCAGTCCGGCAATCCTCGCTATGCCTTCCAGCGTGGGGATCATGTGACCCCACGGGAAGATGAATGCCCTGCTAATCGGATCCCACCTCTCGTGCAAGGCGTACAGCAGAGGCGTGTCCATCCTGGTCACCTCGATGCTCAGCACCTCGGCGAATCCCATCCTAGCTAGCCTCTCTCTCTGGAAATCGGGTAGTGCCTGGTACACCGCCCAGATCTGGAGCCAGGAGATCCTCGTCCGTCTTTTTCCCTGCATCCATTTAAATCATGAATTAGTCAAATGCATCATAAAATCATTGCATAGCATTTATAAAATGAAAGCAAAACAAAAACTGAATAATTGAAAAACCTAAAAAAATAGTTCTAGCCTCTGGTGGATGTAACGGCTCTGGTAAGGGGCGTCACATGTCTCTAACGCATCTATGGTGACGCGTTAGAGATGTGACGGTCACTGGAAGGACCGTCACATTCCCTACTACAGGGCGTTTTTTCTTTTGCATTACGTGGCTCTCCCACTTTGGCCAAAAGGCCTACAGATGATCCTAGTGGGTGTATAGACCCATTTTCTACCCCCCATTCTTACATACATTCATACAAAAAACACAAAAAAATTAAAATTTGAAAAAATTAGGGCGGAGGCCTACCTCATGGTCTTGGCCCCTCTTCCTCTTCTTCTCCTGTTCCTTGGGTTCTCCCTCGTCCAGGAAGGTTTCCCCTTGGTCCTCCTCGGCCATTGGAGCCTCTGCTTCCACCCTTGGAGCTTTCTTCCTCGTTTTTTCTTCCTCCGGCCGTCGTTCCACTTCCCGCTCTATCCGGCGGTGGAGGCGGCGTATCACCTTCTTCTTCCCTCTCTCCCTCTTCTTCGGCGGCTGTGGGGCCTCGTCGCCGGCCATCCTTCTTGGGCGGAAGACGGTGGTCACTGGTGGCTCTCGATTGGGGTTTCTTTTGGGCGTTTGGGTGATTGAGTGTTGAATGAATGGGTTTGAGACCGTTCGGTTGGTTTTTTTTGAACGCCCAGGAAATGTGACGGTCTGTCGTCTGACCGTTACATAATCTAACGCGTACTCTTCGAACCGTTACATGAATTTGAACTGTTTCGTTGGAGAATATGAACCGCCTAAATTCTAACGGCCCAGGGCTGGTCCGTTACTTTATGTAACGCCCTCTCAGTAGACCGTTACAAACTTGCAAGTTTCTTGATGAATGAACTAGTCTATTTGACGTTTAAGTGATTGCAATTTTTTTGCCATAATGTTCATTATTGATGATTATCACATGTACAAATGGTATGCCTTATTTCATGCTCATATTTATTATTGGCTAACCTCTTTCTCATGGATGAAGTTATGAACAACATGCTTTACCGTTCGTCAGGCAGGTAAGTCAGGTATTGTATCTCTTTCCCTTATCCTTTAATGCATTACTATATGTTATCTATGATATATTATCTCGAGAACCGGCTGGTCATTCGTGTGTTCCAGGATCTGATGTTCCCCTTAAACAAAAATGATGATGATCTAAGTTCACATTTTTAATCATTGGATAGGCCGTTAGGTTGGAAAAATTTGGGGACGATGGTTCTATCTTGCACGCCGTGATTGCAGATGGTGTCCTGACCCTGATTTCTCCAGCTTAGCAATATTATTCTCGAGTATCTTGATATTTTATCTTTCTTTGTATTCGTCTTTGATGATTTCTTTTGCTTTAGCCCAGCATGCATCATACGCATTCTTTGAGCATTCATGTGCTTCATCTGTTCAAGGTATCTCGATGTTGGTGAAAAGCTGTATTCTTGATCTCGAATGAGGAGAATTATTCCACTCCGAATTAGAAGGTTTCCTTCGATCTCTCGCTTGATTTGGTTGGCTGAAGATTCCTGTCTGGAGTTTAGTCAGTTCTCTTTCCTTTCCATTGCCTCCGGCGGCTAGCCGTGTTTCCTTTCCTTAGTTGTTAGTTCCTCCAGACATGCGTCCTTTGGTTGGCTATTTCCTTGTGATCAGTTCGAAGTTTTCCAGAAAATTCCTATCGCTTGTTGGTAAAGAACGGGTGTCGTTTTACCTTAACGCCCACTTTTTGGTCCTCTCCGCTTCACTTCCGCTTCATCTCCATGTTCCATTTCATTTTCGCTTCACCTCCGCTCGCTCCCCTGCAAAGAGGGCGTTAAGGAGGGGCATCTGTTGACACCCGTTTTATGACCAATAAGTTGGGTCATCTCCTTGTTTATCCACATGATGCTCCGAGTTGTTCACTCTTCATCGAGTCTCCTGATCAGTTTGAAGCATGTTTCTTGGGTCTTCTCTCCTTGGTTAAGTGTGGTTCCTTGTTGGATGAAGCTTAGCAAGCTCTTATCAATTTTGATCCTCATTGTTAATAACGGTCCTCACTGGGGGCGTTACTTCCATATAACGCATGATTCCTGAGCCGTTACTTATTGAAGAGTCCTAAAGTTTGAGGCCTTTGTTCTAAAGTTTATCCTCTTGCTTATCCGTTGAATATAACGGTCTGTTTTGCAGCCGTTACTTTCTTCCAACGCGTCCAGCCTTGGCCGTTACTTTCTTTCAAGAGTCCAACTTGTTTGATCTTCTTCCTGTTGATCTTATCTCTTTTGAGATAAGGTTAAATGTAACGGACGTTCCCTGGCGCGTTATTTTCATGTGGCGGTCTGTCGACCAGCCGTTACATCTAACAGAGAGTCCTGACAGTTCAGGCCTTTTCTCTGCTACTCCGTAGTCGAGATAAGAGTTTGAATTGTTGATTTCTCTTCCAAATCTGATCCTCAGAACCTTTTGTTTGTTTCTATGGACTCTTGGTGATATTATCTTCAAGGATTTGCTAAGAGTTATCCTTTTATCTTGCTGGATTATCCTCTGCTCGACCGGAGAGTTTGAGGGTCTATAAATAGCACCCTTAACTTCATGGCCCGAGGGGGGAAGATCTGGAGTTTACATCGAAGTGCTGCCGCTTTCTGGAGCTACATCCAATCAAGGAGAATTGTCTTTCACGTCCATCTGCTTCACGGTGAAGGGAGTATTCGTTCTATTGAGTTTCAAAGTTCATCATTACATATTGTGTTCTTCCTCATCTCCCTTTCATTATAGGCATTATCTCTCTCCTTTCTTCCACGTTCTGCATCTGCTTTTCATCATCTAAACATCCTCTTATCTTTTAAAACACCCAGAGGGGTTAAAAAAACCAAAACTTCCCCGGTACTTCCCTTTCCTTTTGAATGATCTTAAGTTCTTTGAGAGTTGATATTACGCTTGTTTAAAGGGCTAATCTGGGTTTGTTTTCTTGTGTTTTCACGTTCTTTGGCAGGTTTACAGGTTCACCATACGAGGCCCAAGTCTTCTGGCCGGCTGGAAGAGTTGGAGTTAAAAGAATTCACAAACTATTACTGCAGGTTATTTGACGGTCTTGTGGAGGCGCGTCAGATTCATATAGCAGTTTATCGAGTGACCGTCACTTCTAAGTGACGCGCGGAGTCTGGACCGTTACCTTCAGTTGATCTGCAGATTTCTCTGGTTTTCTCTCTCCCGTGGGTGGGTGTTTCATCCACCTATTTCCAAGGTATTTTCAAGTCTTTGGCTTGTTTCTACTTTGGTGGCGATCACGTTCTTTCTTGGTATTGCGCATTAACTTTCTCTTTCTCTCTCACATCTCTTATTCTCTTTCCTTGCTCCACCCTTGCGGTGTGTTTTTATTTGCTTTTGCTCCACGCCCGGCGTGTGTTTTTCTTTATTTCCTTAGTTTATTTTGATGATTGAGATAACATGCCCATGCTAGAGCGTACTTTGGTTGCCTAGGTTCATGATTCATATGTTCATAGGTTGATTGAAATCTTTGATATTTGCTTGTCATCTTATCACATCATAAAAACCCCAAAAGAAGATAGGCAAACAAATCAACAGTCGGTTTCCCCTGTGGCATGAAGATGACTCGCTTCGATCTGCAGTCTACCACGGCACCGTACTTCTCAAGCCAATCCATGCCCAGAATAGCATCGAAATCGACCAACTGCAGCGCATACAACATTGCTGGCATCTGTCGATCATTGATGACAACTGGAGAATCTTCTAGGCACACTGGAGTAGCCATGAAATCACCCGATGGTAGCTCGACAAGCAGGTTACAGGACACTTCCACTAATGGTTCCTCAACTTGGGTAAGAAAATCCTCAAAAATAAACGAATGAGTAGCACATGAATCGAAAAGAACATGCGCTGAACGACCAAAAATCAAAACTGTACCTTCCACCAAATTTGACGCAATAGCCTCTGCACGCGTGATATGGGTAACTCTGCCTCTTGGCTGACGGCTGGGGGCAGAAGACTGCTGCGAAGGCGCTGGCGCTTGCTGATAGGACGGCGGAGGTAAACAAAACTGGAACTACTGCTGCGGCAGGGTAACTTGCAAGAACTGCACTGGCCTCGGCCTCTGCGGACAGTCTCGAGCAATATGACCCGGCTGACCGCAAGCATAACAAACCACCGGTAGAGAACACGGAACACCCGGATGACTTCCACCACACCTCGAACACAACCTCGCCTGACTAACAAAGGA
The DNA here is from genome assembly GCA_022559845.1 of Amorphophallus konjac. Lineage (NCBI taxonomy): Eukaryota > Viridiplantae > Streptophyta > Magnoliopsida > Alismatales > Araceae > Amorphophallus > Amorphophallus konjac. The sequence goes on along the minus strand of CM040121.1, from coordinate 275,093,796 downwards.
TCTTTGGCGCTGTTGAAAAGAAGGCGTCTGCTGCACAGTGCCTAAAGGAGCCTATTGGTCAAACCGCTTCTTGGACTTCTTATGCTTCCACGAAGAACTCGGCTTAGAAAAAGACGAAGAACCACCGGTATCAGAAACCACAGACTGAACTCCTGTTGTAAGCTGCTGACTGCCTTGCTGAAATTGCACGATCGGCACAGTCGGCGGAACTGCAACGGAAGCTGCCCTCGAGATCTCGCTAACTCCATCTCTAAAGTCACGGTTGCCTGATACGCTCCATCCAAATCAGCTACACGAGTCACGTACAACGGCAACCGTAACTCTGGCCTTAATCCACGCAAAAACGGCTGCGTCTTCATAGCTTCATTCGCAAGGATATGAGGCGCATATTGACCTAACTCCAGAAACTTAGTACGGTACTGCACCACGGTCATATCACCCTGAATCAGCTCCATAAACTGGTACGCTTTAGCCATCTGGAGACAAGCCGGGGTGAAAGCACGTTCAAATGCAGCAACAAACTCTGGCCAGGTAATCTGCCGAAGCGGCTGAGAACGGAAAGCAACTTGCCACTCGGCCTTCCACCATGTCAAAGCTGCACCTTGAACTTGAAAAGTTGCCAACATGACCTTCTCGTCCTCCGCGCACTCCATTGCTAGAAATACGCGCTCCGTCGCATCAATCCATTGCCTTGCTGCCTCGGGATCTGATTGACCGTCGAACGCTGGTGGATTAAAAAGCAGGAATTCCTTGAGAGCTCTGCCACGACCACCCGGCGGATTAGCTTGCGGGACAGCAGCTAGGGCTGGTGCAGGAACAACAGGAGGATGAGAGGCACCGCTTTCAGCTCTTGGGATATCCCTCGAAACATTTTGCGGCACATTCCTTGGGACACGAGGAGGTCTTCCTCGACGAGGCGGCATATTCAATCTAACAAAGCAACGAATAATCTATTAGTAAACACGGAAAACATCCTAAGCCAGCAATAGACGACTCGATGGACTTGTTCTGGACTTGCTCAAGCAATTTCAATTCCTAATACAATTCCCCAACACATTCTCTGATACCATCTGTGATGTCCCAGAGTTCAGGATACCGATATACCGATAAATCGCTATACCAATACCAAGAACTGGGGAGGCCACCCAAGAGGCTGATGAGGCCCCTGAAGGGTTAGTGAGGGTTGTTGAGGGATTGCATTACGAATTGGAATTACAACGCGCAATATTGAAAATTAGCAACAGATATTAATATTAATGCGAAAGCAATTTAAAATATGAGAGTGGTAAATATATACACTAGTCCAGAATTACAACAGAGCACAAGTCCACTGCACAACTACACGGGACATACCCCGGCCAAAATCACAACAAAAGACAAACGGACTACAGTTGGCGACCCTACACGGAATCACCAAACAGACGCGACGACGAAGCGGCGGGAGGCTGGGGCGGCTCACCTGCAAAAGTGAAGGGTGAGTCACAGCCAGACTCAGTAGGGGCCACGCGGATCCCTACAACGCACTAACACACAGGCATGCAAAACGTAAAGGCAACCAACATGCAATAAGCAATTAAACAGGCAAATGGCATAATTAAAACAATAATAAAGCTGTAAATCTAATTACGTAGTAAAATAAAACAGCTAACACCAAATCTCACAAAACACCAGTGCTGAAAATAAATCTACTCACTACTTCCAAGTGACAGGAGAAGTCTACTCCGTCGTAGAACAAGAGAGCCTCACTAGTAGAAAGAGACCAGATGCGTCCCTGACGACTTACTCTGCGGCCTCCAGCAACTCACGTGTAACCGTCTACACGGAGAGGCGTAACAAAACCGGTACCAAATCGAGTAACTAGTCAGAGCGACACTCGTCAGTGACAGTCCCTATCTCTGACCACGTGTGCACACACTGGCTCTTGCCTGAACCAGGTCCTCCAGCTAGTTTTCCCCCTCCGCAGGATGCTACGGCCAAGCCGGGGGCCCACAGGAACTAGCTTAAAAACCGTTGATTAGGATACCCTACCACCCCTCCCAGGTGGGTCAACCCGCGTCGTAGGGCTACGACTAGTGGCTCTATCACAAGGAACGTGAGGGAAACATCCCTATTCGCATCATACAATACATTAAAATCCATTTCAAACTCTGCAAAGAAGGGCGGTCCAACCTTGGCCGCTCAACATATATACGGTCCTCCTTTAACCGCTCAAAGGAGTTAAACGGTTTACATTCAACCGCACGAATCAACATAAACAGCTGGCACTTAGCCGCAAGACTAAACGCTCTAAAAGAAGGGCGGTTCTGCTCTCACCGCACAAACCACATATACGGTCACCACGTGGCCGCATAACATGTCGAGTGGTCGGCCTCCGGTCGCTCGAGCCACAAACCGATTTAACCGAAATTGCAGAAAATAAATAAACCTAACAGAAAATACATATACGGTCTTACGACAGACCGCACAAGGGGTAAGGACGGTCTAGTCAAAGCCGTTCCGATGAACCGCCATAACTGGTCAAAGGGATATACGGTCCTGGCAGGGCTGCACAAATAGTGAATACGGTTTAGGTCAAATCGCACACTAGACGAACGGTCTGAGGTTGACCGTTGGGCAAACCACTTCACAGAGGTTCCCAAAGATGGATGGTCTACATTATACCGCCTATGGTCTTGGACGGTCGGGCTTCTACCGCCTAAAGGGGATATGCGGTCCAATGCTAGCCGCACAACGATGGACGGTCTCCCATCAGCCGTATTGACGGCGTGACGGTGGGTCGGGTTCGGTCTCGGCCGAAACACCGCCCGAAAGGGCCTAAACCAGCAGAAAACAAAAATAAACCAATCCACACATGCCGTACAACCATTCTACAGCTAAACATGCAATCCAAACTCAAAAGAAAGCTCAAATCACCGATTTTCCCAAAATCGGGCTAAATTACACTAACATAGAAAAATGCACGGAAACCTTGGCAAACGACCTCGGATGCTGATGCATGTTCTACCTGTGCGCTCCTAGCGAGGTAAGGATTCCATCCCCCTACCTTGTTCGTGGAACCGACGACAAACGCGGCACGAACTTCGAGAAATCACCACGGCGATCCTTCACACCTACACGACACCACGGCCGACGAACCACGCCCAGGCTAGCACCAACGCGATCCTCGCGTCGAGCCGGTCCTGTTGACTGCCCCTGCACCTCGATCCGAGGTCCGCACGCATGAAAACCGAGAGAGATGGGGGGGTCGTCGCCGTCGCGAGAGAAAGAGAGAGGGAGAAAGAGAGAAAGTGAGGAGAGAGAGAGGCGTACGAGAGTTATATAAAAATTTTGTTTATTATTTTTTTTGAAAAATTAACTCTAATTACAAATAAACCTCATAAGTTTTAAAAATCATGAATATGTCCTTATTTATTCAATTAATCTTAAACAAATTCCTATAAATGCCAATCAAACGCCTAAAAATCCGCAAAAATAGTCAAAATGCTCTTAACAAAACCAAGATCCAAACTGCTAAGGATCCAATTAAAACAAGGGCGCTACAACAGGTAAATTCTGACTCAGAACAAAATTCATTAGATGAACTCATTGAGATGTATGATAATCTGCTGGAGAGTTATAAGGCTGAAAAAAGGGAAATGAAAAAGATGAAAAAGAGCATGCTGTATGAAATAAGAGAGTTGAAGTGTGAAAACGGCAATCTAAAAGATAGTTTGAAAAGAAGTGAAAATTCATGCAAAAATTGTGAGTTTGTGAAAAATTTGAATAATGATCTTTTGTCTGAATTAAGGTTGCAGGAACAACAAGTTGAACCTCTTAAAGAAGAGTTAGAAGATTTGAGGAATAGGAATTCTGAACTAAAGCTGTCTGAATAGAAACTAATTGAAAATCTGAAAGCTGTGAATCAAAATAATTTGATTGAAGACAATAAAATGTTGAAAGAACAAAACAAAAAGGTTATGGTGCTGAATATTGTTGCTACTGAAAGATGCTTAACTGCTGAGAGAGAGAAATGCACTGAAACTAAAATCAACAATGAAAAGGAATAAAAACTTTTGCATGAAATCCAAACTCTGAAAAATCTGAATGATGCCATGCAGAAGCAAATTGTCACCTGTGAAGGAGATTTAACAAACTCTGGAATGCTGATCTCTTCACTCAAATCTGAAATTGTTGATTTGAATAAATCTCTGTCTAGTTTTGTTAGAGGTAAGGAAAATCTGGACAAGCTGTTGGGAAACAAAGTTAACATTTAGAAAGAAGGCCTAGGGTACAGTCTAGATAATAAGAGGAGTTTAAAAGGAAAAGAACAATTTGTCTTTGTGAAAAGTTCAGATTGTGCATGCTCTTCAAAAACTGTTTCACCTAAGAAGTCACAGAATTCTCACAAGCACATATCTGAACAAGCAAAAAATTACTGTGAAAAATCTCCTCATAGAAGTCAGTTTGAAAATAAGAAGAATGTGCAGTGCTTTTACTGCAAGAAATCGGTCATATGATGCATGAGTGTAAGTTACTTGAACTTGATAATCTAGCTCCTATTACTGTTCAGAAAATTACTGGTAGAAATCATGTTGTGTTTAAGAAGAAAATTAATTGTTTCCATTATGGAAAGTCAGGCCATATTGCAGCTCATTGCTGGCATACCCAGAGAAAGAAAGTAAATTTAAAACCAGTAAATTTCTCTGTAAATAAAAATGTTTTTGGTAATAAAAACTTTGCATGCTTTGAATGTGGAAAAATTGGCCACCGTGCCTCTGAATGTTGGCATGTGAAAAGGAACAATAATCTTTATGGCGAAAACAACTTAACGAATATCCACCCACAAAAATTTCATGTTTATCCTGTGAAGAAAAGTTTGAATGCTACTATTCATTGTCATTATTGTGGGAGAATGGGACACATCATGAATGACTGCAATGCTATGGAATTTGATGAAAGAAAGGTTTGAAAATCCTAGAGTGCACCTGCTAGAGGTGTTACTCAACTGACAGGACCCAAGAGCTCTTGGGTCCTCAGATTTGCAAAGTGATTTTAACTTGCAGGTGTGGCTTGAAGAAGGAAATAAAGGGGTAATAAAATCAAGGCACATAAAGGTTAGTTAACCCCACTCTCTTCTTGTGTTTATCTTGTCGTCTCTTCCATTAGTCCTGCATGCATGATCAGATTGCGTATCTACTGTGATCAATGTCAATTCATCAATTCAAGCTGTTAATTGATGCAATCTCGTGATGAATGCTCGACATCTGATCATATGTTACATAGTGAGTCTCACTCTGAAATTGCTCATGCTGAAAAATCTGTTTACACTCAATCTGTCATGCTTATATCAGTTGCAAACATCTGCATGTTCCTGAACTTTGCATATAGGTTTGATTTATCATGTCCATACATCTTGCGACATTGTCATGTTCTTAAGAAAATAATTGTTGTATAATTAAAAATCACTGCACCAAGTGAGTGGGAGTTCAGATAATCTGAGCCAGTTGGTTTTCAGAGGTATATTCTTTTGAGAGAGAGAGCATAAGATTTGGTGCTTCACTAGCTGCCGAGCTTAAGGTGTCTGGACTAACTGTGAGCTGATCATTCCTCTAGTGAAGTGTCGCTGGTTTTGATACAGTGAGGTAAGTGCTAGCCTTTGGATGTTTAAGCTCTTGAAAGGTTGTGATGTGCATAAGTGGAGAGACAAATTGTGGTTTGTTTAAGAGTCAGTGAAAGTGGAACTTTGAGTGGTTGGAAAACCCTTCCCAATCTTATCTCTGCTCTCGCTTGGCATTCTCTCTCTAACACCCATGTCTATCTCTACTATTGTCTATCACTCTCCTCTTTTCACTTGGATGACCGACTCTGTGATTCAGGGAGAGTAAATTTAAAACGGATCACCTTACCTGTTTTCAATTGAATGGCTATCAAAGATTGCTCTGAACTGAGAATAAGGTTGCTGACTTTTACTGAATTGTGATTCTCTGTCTATAGAGATTAAATTAAAAGGGTAAATTGATTGCAATTATTCTTGAATAAATCTTAATTATTTTGAAATCAACTAAAAGTTAGAAATGCTCAAAAGTTCTTCCAAAAATCTGAACATCACTAGTAATGAGCAAATCTGGTCAGAGACCTACGCTTATATGGCTCTTATGCCATGATCTAAGAAAAATGTATAACAGACCAGGGAATACGCCATAAAATGAAAAATCAAAGTTGGCAGAGCAATGACATTTCGTTTGAGAAACTGACTGTCTATATCGTCGAAATATAAAAGTTATGTCATGACAACGAATGTGTAACTCTGTTCATAAGAGTGAAGCATGATGGTATACCTCACTGAGTAACCAGGGAATCCGGTGTCTAATCAACATGTTTCCTTGAGTAAAAAGGTGAAGTATTACTAGATTGCTCGATTACAAAAATAAAAAGTGATTGGTAAAAATGGTTGACTCTACGTTCTTTGCAATAACCTTAGACATGTATAAGTTCAATATAAGAAAGGTTTTTAAATCAGATTTCTTATGAAAATGTTTTATAAGATCTTTGGGTTAATGATTGAGCAAAATATTTCTTTAGATTATTTCAGCTCCATTTCCTTATTCAAAGAATGATCGCAAACTGTTTTCGGTTTTCAATATAATCCTGATAAACAGGATATCATGAAAAAGTATAAAGAAGGCATTTTTATTTAAAGGAAGGGCATTCTGGGTATCCGTATTTTGAAATAGGGTAATGTTTTAAAAGAAAACCCTATTTATAGAGTCTTTCATTTCTCTTCCCTCCAGTTTCGAAGTGTTCGTCTTCTGTCGCGAACTCTTCATTCTTGCTATCTATCCCAGTGCTCCTGTCCTCCACTCCTCTCATTCAGCGTCTCCTTCACCATAACCACCATGTCTGATGCGGGACGGACACGCGACTTGGGACTCTAGCTCGCGATCGCCCCTAAGCGAGGGAAGACGTGGACCGTGCGCGGTTGAGAAACCGGCAGTGAGTCTCGGGTATCGGCCTTTCTGCGTTAACTCAGATTGAGTCACGAGACGGTCACTCACTCTCGCTCTCGCAGCGCTGATAAAATGATAACAAGCTAGATAATCTACCACTCATGCAGCGGCATATACAAAAATATACGAGTAAAGTAATGCCTACGAGGAGGGTAGCGAGTGTACCTCCACGCTCCGGGCGTGGGGAAGACGTTCCCGGCCAAGTACGGTAACTCTCGGTACAACGGTAAAAGTTAATTACAACAGTGAATTTTATTGCCCACTCCACGCAGAGAGGTAAAAGGCTACAAGTGGGGCCCGGGACGACCGACCCTGGGTTGACGGGCAACAATCTGGAGGTGCGTACGGCACGAACTCGGCCTGCTGGTCCGACTCGGTGCTGCGCCAACTCGGTTGCTGACTCACTGGACAGCAAGCAACGGTTTCGAAAGGAACGTCGCCTTCCTGAGATCTTCCAGAGGCGCCGCTTGGCTGGGACGATAGCAGGGCGTCCCTGAACGACTCCCTGAAGGGGCGGCTCCTGAAGTTGATTTTTGATATTTATTTCTGAATATCTTCTGGACTGCAATTTCGAACCTGCACAGGGAACATATGTGCAGGCCTCGGCGACACGAATTACGACGCTCAGATCCGGAGGCCGATCGAGGCGTGGCTAGTACCGTTGGAAAGAGCACTCATAGATCTACAACATATAATTTTGACAGCTCCATCCACTGAACGGATTGAAAATGAATATGACTATAACACTATTTTTATTTCTGACTCGGACTGACAGACACACAAGGCAGCAAGGGATCTGGCTGAAACTGACCTTTGACCGAGGGTCAAATGAATTTTCTAGACTCCACGAAAATTATGGTGGAAGGGGGTATATGTGTGGAACACTGAGTAATCTTTTGGGATTTTTTGAAAATCTTTAAGGGGGTGGGGAAAATGTGACAAGGTGACTCTGTCCCGTAGATATGCAAAAGGGCAGATTACTGAGAGGACAAACAAAAATATGGGAAAAATACCTAATGATACGAAATTTGAACTGGAGGTTAAGGGAGATGGATAGAACAAACCCTCAAAATTAGAATTCGATCTAACAACAAGAACCAGAGATAAAAATTCGGAGGTGAGATTCTGTCCTGATGGAGATAGAACTCCGATGTAGCGGCGGTGGCGGCGCGACGGCGGCACAAACGGCGGCGGCGGCAGCAGAGGTGAACTCAGAGGGGCTAAGGAGAATGGGCTTAACACCCTGGAGGGCTGGAGGAAGAAGATGAACCAGGGAGAGAGAGGGAGAGGGGCGTACCCTCCTTGGAGGCTCCAAGCAATTTTCTGAAATTTCACTTCATTAATTCTAACAAAATATGAAAATACAAGTATTTATAATAAATGTAAAAAGACTCTTAATACCCTCAGATCTAGGGTTAGGGAGGGCAAACTAGGAAGGTCAAAATTAATTAACCCATGTGGTTTGGAACCACATTAAGCAAAAATAAAAGAGGGTTAGTGGAGGGGGGCGCCCCCTTGACCAAGGGGTTCCAAATTGGACTTTTTGTCCACCTTGTCTCCCATGTGTCCAATTGACCTTCTAGATGTCACCTAGGCTTTTGACCAGACCCAAATGGATGAGGTGGACCAATGGGGAAGGAGTGAGGGTCCCTTTGCTGGACCTACTGATAATTTGCACAAAAATCTAAAGAATCCAAGGGAATGACAAAGTGGCTTATAAAGCCTTACAATTACGTACATACTTTCTCAAGGATATAAAAATAAACTAAAGGACACAAATACAAAAATAAAAAGTCAATGCTCGACGTCGATTCCCATCAACTCTCCCCGGGTGGGAAGAACTCGACCCCGTCGAGTAAGGGGTACGGCTGCTCGAGTAGCTCCGGCGGATCCGTCACTGAACCTAGAAGCGCGGAGTACGCTCCACTCAAAGCAATCGACACCTGCTCATCCCGTATAGATTCGATATACGCACGCTGCCATGGGAATGAGGCCAGAGGTGGACACTCCGGGGTGGGGTCACTCTCAAAGGAGGGAAGGCGGCTCGAAGACTCACTAGGAATCACCGCTTGTCCCTTATGTGACTAGATCCGACATATGAAGGAAAACCGATCCCGAAGTCGGACTAGTCTCGAACTCGAAAGGGATTAACAACGCGAGCGTACAAACCGACTCGACTCGATGTATGCACAAACACACGATAGACAAACGAAACAAAGATTCACAAAGACCATAAACAAACCTAATGTTAGTCCGACCTACGCATAGGCGATGGTGGACTAGGACACCCGAATATGTGCCATGCATACACTAGATGTACTCGATGGTTGACGGAATGGACGACTCCTAGACACCCTAAGATGTACCACTCATGCATTGGCGACCTATGTGATTTGGGTGGGGAAGGGCTAGGAGATCCAAAACTACCCTCGTCATTACCCCTAGACGTAGGTACGGCTTGCCAACTAGACCGAGGGGTAGGGGTGGGATAGTGAACTCCTTGGAAGAAGTGGAGTGAATATGATAGCTCGGGAGGTTCACTAGAGAAGGGGTCAAAAGGGTCAAAGAAGGTATGACCCCATGAAGTGGGTTCCCCCATGACTCGGTCCCAATTTAAGAATTCATAATCACCGTCATACATTGTGGTCGGTGGGACGACGGTCAGGTCTAGATAATAGGATTCCTCCCTTGGGCAAAAGGGAACGAAGTCGGACTCGGCCGACATCGGGAGGAATAGAAGAATCTCCGTGGTGACACAACCCACGGTGCACACGGAGGTAATGGACCCTATGGCCGGATGGGTGAAGCTACGACTAGTGGGTTGGTCGAAGCCTCGGGCCAATAAGTGCGTCAACTTCCATTGCCAACATAAACCAAGAATAAGGTCACCCAATGTATCAACATGGTGACTAGATCGGAATGTCGTGTGGTAGGAGTTGACGGACACTAGAGGTAAGGTGGGGTCCATATATGGGTAAGGAGGTGGGACCAAGCCGTCCTTGAGCTAACTAAGAAGCGGCTCGGCGATGAAAAACGCACCCGTTAGAAACACGGGTGGCTCGGGCTTGAGTGGCTCCAAATAAGATGGTTCCGAATAAAGTTCGGAAGTAGAAAGTGGCAATGAAGCACTCACGGGTGGTGAAGGAGCATGTGTCCTTTCTATCCTTTCCAACCAATCCGAAAGCATTTTCTTGATTTCATCTAAGGTGCGGGTTGGAGTAGGGACCTCGGGGTGGACTCGCTCCTCGTCTCTTGGCTCGGGTGTGGACCTAGGCTCGGCTATAAGTGGGGCTTCCACTTGGTTGGAGGCGACTGGGTGGGATTGGACGAAGGTGCCAAGGGGTGGTTAGTTGGAGGCGACTGGGTGGGCCACTTGGTTATTGTTGCTTTGGAGGGCTTGGATGGGGGTGAAGGGGTGGGGTTGATTGGAGAGGTGGCCCACTTGATTGCGGGTGAGTTGGTGGGGCCGACTAGTGGTATAACCCCCGTGGTTGGAGGTGGGTGGACGGGGAAGGTAGACCCTCCTAAGTGCTCTCTTCATATCCCACCATGACTCGATGGGCCTTAGTCTCCTATCCTCCCGAAAATATTTGATGTCCCTCCATGTTTCGGCGGCTTCATAAAAAAGTCACCTTTTGGCAAAGTCGACTTGCGCGGGACCGGACATAAGGTAACACTCAAAGTAGTCGTCCATAACGGCTTCCCACTCTAAGTAGTCACTCGGGTTTTCAGAGCCATAGAAGTCCCGGGCTACGGGCCTTTTGGGGTGGTCCGGGTGGTTCTCCCATCTTAGATAGTATCGCCACCATGGATAAGATCCGGGCATTTGGTAATCCATGGGACACGGGGACACTAGTGGATGGACATGCCGACACTTGGACAAGACACTAGACCGACGATGCAAGGTTGGAATGCATGCACACTAAGGACCCTAGACTTAAACCAAGACTCGGTACGTGGCGGAGTTAATCGATCCGAAGATCACTCGCGCAAGTGTGCGGCCTTCCCGATAGGCGTAGCCTAACGTTCGGACAACACCTTTTGATATACCGATTAATGGTATGCGATGCAACCTTGGACCGACTCAAGCTTAGACTCGATTTAAATGACTAGACGTAAATGACACACTTTTTTTGTTTTTGACCAAATACTACCCTAGACTCAACTGGCGCTCTGATACCAAATTGATGCGGGACGGACACGCGACCTGGGACTCTAGCTCGCGATCGCCCCTAATCGAGGGAAGACGTGGACCGTGCGCGGTTGAGAAACCGGTAGTGAGTCTCGGGTATCGGCCTTTCTGCGTTAACTCGGATTGAGTCACGGGACGGTCACTCACTCTCGCTCTCGCAGCGGTGATAAAATGATAACAAGCTGGATAATCTACCACTCATGCAGCGGCATATACAAAAATATACGAGTAAAGCAATGCCTACGAGGAGGGTAGCGAGTGTACCTCCACACTCCGGGCGTGGGGAAGACGTTCCCGGCCAAGTACGGTAACTCCCGGTACAACGGTAAAAGTTAATTACAACAGTGAATTTTATTGCCCACTCCACGCAGAGAGGTAAAGGGCTACAAGTGATGCCCGAGAGGACCGACCCTGGGTTGACGGGCAGCAATCTGGAGGTGCGTACGGCACGAACTCGGCCTGCTGGTCCGACTCGGTGCTGCGCCAACTCGGTTGCTGACTCACTGGACAGCAAGCAACAGTTTCCAAAGGAACGTCACCTTCCTGAGATCTTTCGGAGGCGCCGCTTGGCTGGGACGATGGCAGGGCGTCCCTGAACGACTCCCTGAAGGGGCGGCTCCTGAAGTTAATTTTTGATATTTATTTCTGAATATCTTCTGGACTGTAATTTCGGACCTACACATGGAACAGATCTGCAGGCCTCGGCGACATGAATTACGACGCTCAAATCCGGAGGCTGATCGAGGCGTGGCTGGTACCGTTGGAAAGACCACTCATAGATCTACAACATATAATTTTGACAGATCCATCCACCAAACGGATTGAAAATAAATATGACTGTAACACTGTTTTTATTTTTGACTCGGACTGACAGACACACAGGGCAGCAAGGGATCTGCCTGAACTGACCTTTGATCGAGGGTCAAATAAATTTTCTAGACTCCAACAAAATTATGGTGGAAGGGGATATATGTGTGGAACACTGAGTAATTGTTTGGGTTTTTTTAAAAATTTTTAAGTGGGTGGGGAAAATGTGACAAGGTGACTCTGTCCCGTAGATCTGCAAAAGGGCAGATTACTGAGAGGACAAATAAAAATATGGGAAAAATACCTAATGACTTTCAATTGACACGAAATTTGAACTGGAGGTTAAGGGAGATGGACGTAACAAACACTAAAAATTAGGGTTCGATCAGACAACAAGAACCAGAGATAAAAATCCAGAGGTGAGGTTCTATCCTGATGGAGATAGAACTCCGATGTAGCAGCGGTGGCGGCGCGACGGCGGCACGAACGGTGGCGGCGGCGGCAGAGGTGAACTAAGAGGGGCTAAGGAGAATGGGCTTCACACCCTGGAGGGCTGGAGGAAGAAGATGAACCAGGGAGAGAGAGGGAGAGGGGCGCACCCTCCTTGGAGGCTCCAAGCAATTTTCTAAAATTTCACTTCATTAATTCTAACAAAATGTGGAAATACAAGTATTTATAATAAATGTAAAAAGACTATTAATACCCTCAGATCTAGGGTTAGGGAGGGCAAAATAGGAAGGTCAAAACTAATTAACCCATATGGTTTGGAACCACATTAAACAAAAATAAAAGAGGGTTAGTGGAGGGGGGCGCCCCCTTGACCAAGGGGATCCAAATTGGACTTTTTGTCCACCTTGTCTCCCATGTGTCCAATTGACCTTCTAGATGCCACCTAGGCTTTTGACCAGCCCCACATGGATGAGGTGGACCAATGGGGAAGGAGTGAGGGTCCCTTTACTGGACCTACTGACAATTTGCACAAAAACCCAAAGAATCCAAGGGAATGATAAAGTGGCTTATAAAGCCTTACAATTGCGTACATACTTTCTCAAGGATATAAAAATAAACTAAGGATACAAATATAAAAATAAAAAGTCAGTGCTCGACGTCGATTCCCATCAATGTCCTCTCCAGCCGCCTAGAGCAAGGGAAAGAGGAAGGTAGTGGTTGAACAACCACCAGAAGTTATTGAAGCAGTGGAAGTCGATACGTCATTGTCGACGGGAAAGAAGTAGAAGATAGCAAGGGGTCAAAGCAAAGGAAAAGAAAAGGTAGGAGATAAAGAAAATATTGTTTCTGTTGAAGCCTTAAGACAAGCTAAGATTACTTTGGAGGCTGGAAGGATTACTTTTCCACGGTACGTGGATTTCCATGATTCAGAAATGATTGATAAATTTTCTGAGCTGATTGAAATCTTCAGTGTTCAAAAATGGATGAAATTCTTGGGCAAACATAGAATATACTATCCTAGACTCGTAGCTGAGTTTTATCAGAATCTGAGATATGATGCAGACCAAGAAAAATTGTTATCATGTGTGAAGAAAAGTAAATTTGAGATAGCTAGGCATCTCCTTCATAAATCTCTCAGAATACCAGATGAAGGAGAAATTGAAAGGGTGTGTGTATATAATCTTCATGATGCATACTCACTGATTGCTGATGAGCCTAGTAATCCGTAGGACCCTGAACAAATAAAAGTAGGTCATTTTAATGCAAATAAATTTTCCCCTCCAAAGAGATTGTTGCATTACATACTTACTACTATGATTACTCCTCAAGTTGGAGGAAGAGGGAGAGTGACTGAGACCCAACATTTTGTAATGTACTTTCTTCTGAAGAAAATTAGAGTTTGTCTGCCTGAAATATTGATTCAGATCATGAGAACTTGTAAAGGGTCTAGGAGACATCTACCCTATGTAGCTCATCTCACTGCTATATTTAAGAAGGAGCACATTTCTCTAGATGATGAGGTCTCTAAAGAAATTCGGGAGGTAAATGTCTACAATATGGATTTCATTGAAAAGTTCATGAACTTAAAGGAGTCTAAGAGAAAAATCACTCCTGTTGATCATAAAAGAAAAACTGACTTAGGGAAAACTGTTTACTCAAAGAAAAAGAGAAGAACCCAAGTTGAAACTGAACTGGATATACAACAACCACAAGTTGAACAGATTGAGAGAGCACAACCTGAAGAAGATCAGTCTGTTGAACATCAAACTGAACAAGAGCAAGTACATGATGATGTAATAAGTAAAGCAGCTGAGGAAAGGATTCCTGCAGAAGGGCAGCAAAACAATTGGATAGCTCAAGATGTTGATGAATTGAATTTGACCGATGATCAGATATTGGAGGAATTTGATCAGAAAATTCATGAGATATTCAACAGATTTGGAGAATATCATCAGGAGCAGCAGAAAGGAATAGAGATCCAAGCTGAACAAAATGTTGAACATAAGAGATTTGAGGAAGCTCAAGTTGAGCAAGTGGTGCAAGAGAGAGGCGGAGAAAGGAATGCTGAACAGCATGAAGAGGAGACTCAACAAGAATTATCTCAGGCTCAACAAGGAGTAGAGGAGGAACCCCATACAGTTGTTGTTTTTGGAGCTCCATATACACCAGAAGACCAACCATCCACCTCTCAGGAAGCTCCATATTTCAGCTCTGCTAGACCTATCTTAGGACCAGTATTTGATGCATTATACACGGCTTTGTCAAGTTAGATTGTGAACCATAGTCTACAATTACATGTAGCTATTGACGGACTTGATTCAAGGGTTCTTCATTTGGAGCAGACAATGAATAGTCATTGGCAAAAATTCATTGTCGACAAACATATGTCTGATAGAAGATTAAATGATTTCTTGAATTCACTAGTCTTAACTTGTCAGCAAGTAGCAGAATCATTAGCACAAATTCGTCGCACTCAGGCTGAGTCTCACTTGAAGATTACTCAGAATCTTCTTCATTGTGTTGACATCAAGATTGAAGTAGAGAAGTTGAGTTTTCAGACTACATTATTTAGACAAGAACAACAAGCACTCTCCCAGAGAATAAATGCTATTTCTGGTGAAGTCCATGGAAGTATGATTCAAGTCAGAAATTCTTATGAGAAAATGGATCATGTCCAACATCTTGTGGAGAAGTTAGCTGAAGAATTTAAAGATGTTGTAGCTTCTCTTGCAACCAACTCCTCTACTCAACAGCCGTCTCAAGTTCACTATCTGATGCAAGAGTCATTTGACAACTTACTATCTCATCTAAAGCAGCTCCAAGAAGAGATTCAGAGCAATGACCAGAGAATGCTGACTAAGTTTGCTGAACTGAACACTAGAGTACAACAGATATCTAGACCTTTCCCTGAGGCTATTCCTCTCAGACGCAGCTCAAGTAGCACACCCTCTTCAGCTCGAGGTAGATCGAGAGGTGACAGCTCCAGTAGACCCAGTCAAGCTAATCGATAACTGCTCTCCTACTCTTTTATGTTGATGTCAAAGGGGGAGAGTATGTTGGAGTCATGTGTCCAATGGCTGAATGACTTGGTGCTATACAAAAAGGGGGATGAGTTGCACAAAGGGGGAGCCTTGGACCTTTTGTAGTCTCTCTTTGGCTCTTTGCATTAGAAGAATTCTCACTCTCACTGTAATGTGATAATTAATTATACAATGGTTTATTTATTTTTACACCAGAATGTTAGCATTGCATTGCATTTGCTTTGTTGGCTTGAATGAACATATTCTATGAGAAAAACTGATAATCTCATTTTCAGAATGATACATGACTCATAGTTGTCATCATCAAAAAGGGGGAGATTGTTGGACCCTGGTTTTGACAATGAAAATCTATGAGTCATGGTGAAATCAGAATGCATAAAAATTGTCTTTTGCATCATCATATTGCATTATAGCGCATGACTATTCTGAAGTTAGCTCATGCACACTTAGTTAATTAGCTTAGCATAGTCTGTGCATAGTCATGTTTGCTCCGTATTAGGTCGATGCATATGTTCGCCAGGCTACACCAAGTCCATGCATGTGGTGCATTCTTAGCGAAATAAGCCTGTGCATTTAAGTCATGCAATAGAGCTAAGTCGTTGCATTTCTAATGTCCAAAAGTCACAGTGTCATTGCATTTTCTATCGTGGCTTTCATTAGATCTGTGCAACTCTTGGTCGTGCACGAATAGAAGTTGATGCATTCCGTGCTGCAGAGCTATTGAGTCGGTGCAACTTAGTGTTGCACTCTCGATCAAGTCGGTGCAACCATTGGCGCTGCACGATAGTGAGTCTGCGCAATACTTCTTCCTGCACGATCACCTCGGTGCAGGTCCTGCTATCTCTCGCATTATGTCGGTGCAGAGTTTGGCTTGTATTCTCATACTCGGTGCACTGTCTGGTTAGTGTCTCACTGAGTCGGTGCAACCTCTGTGGCTGCATGCGACCAAGCCATTGCAATGTTTGTATGTGGATGAATTTAGTCGGTGCATACTTTACGTATGCAAAACCGAACTCGATGCATTTCTCATCGCTGCATACATACAAATCTATGCTTCTCTTACCGTTGCGTGTGCTGAAGTCAGTGCATTCTTATCGTGTGTTTCTACAAGGTTTGTGCATGGCTGCTCGTATGCTGATTACGTCCATACACATCATTGCTATGAGATCAACCCGAGTCCATGCATGTGTGTGCTTAGTCTATGCACATTTTCTTGAATGTCTTAGCCAGTCTATGCAATCTTCATAACTGCCTGATGTTTATATGTCTTGACTATTTAATAGGCCAACTGCTTGTGACTGTTAAGAAGGGCACGTGATCCCAGGCGGACCGTCCCTAACAGATGACTGCCACGTGGAAGCTACAGTGTCCAGATTTGGACACGTGACTGAGAGCCTTCTGGAAGCAATTGGGCGGGAGTGTTTCCTCCACACGCTCAATGCGTGAACACGTGAGTCTGAGACTAAAGTCATATAAAAACTTCCTTTTCTGAAGAGTTTAAAGAGGGGGTGAAGAAAAGAAGAGAAGGGCACACAAAAAGGAGATATCTGAGAAAGAAAGAGAAGAGGAATCAAAGAAACGAAGAGAAGATCAGAGACAGAGAAAAAGAAGAAAGAGAAGCTCGTAAGATTGAAAGAAGAGTTGAAGAGAGAGTGAGATCGAGAGAAGAATTGTTGATGGTCTGTTTACTGGTACTTGGATCAAATCCAGGCCAGTTTGCTCCTGCGTGAGCGATATTCATCGAGTTTTATTGTCAGCTTTCAGTTGCTATTTTCATTGTTCTTATTTCTCATTTTCATCTTTATTCTAGTTGTGAGTCAACAGAGCAAGCTGTGATGCTCAGCGGGTAAGGTGGTCACCTTGGACTGCAAGCTGTGATGCTCAGCGGGATAGCAAGCTGTGATGCTCAGTGGATGGCAAGCTGTGAGGCCCAACGGATGTAAGCCAAGCTGTAATGCTCAGCAGATGTAAGCTGTAAGGTGCAGCGGTTCAAGCTGTTTGGCAGCAGTAAGCCACATTCTGGTTTGAGTGTGGGGTGGACGTAGGTCTGCAGACCGAACCACCTAAAAAATCTCTGGTGTTGTGAGCATGCTTGTGTTTCTGTGTGAATGTGTTCCAGATCATCTTAATTGCTTCCGCTTGAATGATTTGCACAAATTGATTGGGGCACATACTCTTGCAGACTAAGTGTTTGACCTGCACTCAAACCATTTGTGTCTCACACGTTTTTCAATTTGGCCAAAAAGCTTTAAAGATCCATTCACCCCTCTCTGGATCAACGATTGTCTCAATATCTGCACCTATCATTTCCTTCGCCCTAGACCTTACGTCTGGAGTCAATGAATAAAAAGATCCCTACTTTGACACTCACCCCGTGTCAGTGAATAAACTATGTCAGCCTCCGGCACCCTGTCAATATTGACGAATAAACCCTCCGACTCAGACCTTTTGTCCAAGTCAATGAATACAAAGACCTCTTTCTTTCGGCCTAGACCTTACGTCTGGAGTCGATGAATAAAAAGGCCCTTGCTTTGATGCTCATCCCGTGTCAATGAGTAAACCACGTCAGCCTCCGGCACCCTGTCGCTACTGACAAATAAAGATTTTCACTCGGGCCTTCCGTCTAAGTCAACGAATAAAATACCTCCTTCCTGTGACCCGGACCTTCCATCTAAAGCCATGAACAAAAAGACCCCTTGCTTTGACACTTATCCCGTGTCAATGAATAAATCACGTTAGCTTTCGGCACCCTATCGACACTGACGAATAAACCTTTGACTCAGACCTTCCATCTAATTCAATGAATAAAAAGACCTCTTTCCTTCGGCCTACACCTTACATTTGGATCCGATGAACAAAAAGACCTTTGCTTTGACACTCATCCCGTGTCAATGAACAAACCACGTCAGCCTTCGGCACCCTATCGGCACTGATGAATAAACCCATGACTCGGACCTTCTGTCCCAGTCAATGAACAAAAATACCCCTTCCCCTCGGCCCAGACCTTCCGTCTGGAGTCGATGAACAAAAAGACCTTTGCTTTGACACTCACCTTCTGTCAATGAACACACCACGTCAGCCCCCGGCACCCTATCGGCATTAACGAATAAACCCCTGACTCGGACCTTCCGTCCAAGTCAATGAATAAAAAGACCCCTTGCTTGAACTCGGATCTTCCATCCAAGTCAATAAATAAAAAGACCTCTTTCCTTTGGCCCAGACCTTCCATCTGGAGTCGATGAACAAAATGACCCCTTTGCTTTGACACTTAGCCCCGTGTCAATGAACAAGCTGCGTCAGTACTCGACACCCAGTCGGTACCGATGAATACACCCTTGGTTTGGACCTTCCACCCAAACCAACGAACATACAAACTTTTCCTGTCCCATCGGGCTCATTACAAAACCTTTTACCTATACCTTGCATCTAAGTCAATGAATAAATAATACCCTTTAACCCAACATTAGCCGCCAATCCCACCGGGATTGACCCTACCCCATCGGCTTAGACCTTCCGTCAAGGTCGATGCATGAAACCCTGCCTCGTTGCTTCGACGTTGACCCCATGCCGATGACTAAACCCCTCTAAGGCCAAGCTTCTTGGCCCAGGTGCTCACTGCGGTGAAGCGAATCCCTCACCCCTTCGCTGAACGGGTGAGTGCTTTCCCGAGAATTTACACCGGACTGACGGCCTACCGGCCCTTGAATTGATATGACGAAAGGTCTACACCCATGGGCCCTGTGCACTCGTCCCTCATTTGCGGCACCCACAGGTGGGGGCCAATTTTTGGACACCTGAAATTCACCGGCAGAAGCGTCAAGCCACCCCAAGCCAAGCAAGGGCAATGGAGAAGAAGGGGTGCATAGACGCGGCCCGCTGGGTGCGTCGACACGCACATGAAGACTCAGGCTGCCCCCAAAAGGTAGTCAACAGGGTGCGTCGATGCACCCTGTCAACTGTGTCGACGCATGCGCGAAGGGATGAGCCGCCTTCTAGGGCAAATAATAGGGTGCGTCGATGCACCCTGTCTAATGTGTCAATGCACATGCAGATGCACAAGGAAAAAAAGGTGAAAGGAGGGAAGAAAATGAAATGGAAAAAAATCATTGAACCAGCGGGGGGAGCTGCCTTCCCCACTGAGTCGGCGACCTCCATCCCAACCCCCTGAGTCGGTGGTGAAAAGAAGACAAAACAAAAAAAAGAAGCATGAAGGGGCCTCATGAATCGGCGGCCCTCCAATCATCCCACACTCCCTACTGAACCGACGCCAGAAGGGGACAAAACAAGAAAAAAAAAGAAAAAGAGAAAAGTGGGCAAGGGAGGTGTGATCCGGTGGCAATACCCCCGCCGGATCACCCCTCCCCAACCCAACATGAATCGGCCAAGGTCCATATTACACTTGAATCGGCGGGCCAACCCTCTCCTCCCCCTTGAATCGGCGGCAAGCCTAGCACCCCATCTGGCGGCATAAATTGACAAGAAGTGAGAAATGTCACTTAGCAACACTGTTCATCCCAGCACGGGACTCTGTTTCACGCCGGATCATCTCAAGCAAAGCAACAAAGAACAGGGGAAGAAGAAAAGAGTAAGGAGAAGAAAGAGAGAGGCGTTGAGGCCCCCATCCGGAGACCCCATCTGACAGGAGGTCCTCCCCTTAATCGGTGGTTAACAGAAGACCCCCGCCTAAAGAGGATTATCTCATGCATCAACTAACAGATAAAGCCAGGCACTCACCAGCAGACCATCCAGAGGTTGCATCTGGTCGTCTCAAACCCCCCAAGAATGGTAAATGCTACGAAGTTACAAGGCCCTATGAACGACGCAAACACATCGACGTCGCCATCGGCCAATCCCAGGAGGACACTCCTGCTACCTCCTGCCCCCCCAACGTGTAGGCTCTCAAAAGGCACCGAGCAGGGAGAGGTGAAGAGAGAAGAGGATGAAGAAGGAGGAGTGGGGGTTCGATGGTCCCCACGTCCCCTCCTATAAAAGGAGGTAAGCTCCGTTGAAGAAAAGGCTGGATGGGAGTGAGATCGAACGACTAGAAGAGAGAATAGAAAAGGCAGAAGAAGAAAAGGGAGCTAAAAAAAGCCCGTCTGTGCACCTGCGCCTGCAGAGTGAAGAGAAGAAGAAGAGTGAGAGGGAGAAGAGAAGAGAGGTGAGGCCCTAGGGGGAAGGAGCCAATGCTCCGTTCCCCCCCTCCATTGTATTTTATTATTCTTTTGTTATGTTTCTTTGTTGCAGGGCAAATCCCTCTTGTACCTGTTCTCTTGCAATGAATGAAAAGTTTTAAGTTGTGGCATGTTATGACCTCCACTTTGTCTCCTTCTTCTAGCTCAAGCAGCCCTTCCCACTTCTGTAGATGTGTACTACTATGCTCTATGGATGTATGATATGCCTTCTGTGGAGACGATCGTTTGCCCTCTCACTCACACCCATGAGTTGTGGAGACTCCGTTATCTCTCCTAGAGCTATTAGAATTTATATCTCTCCTTCATCCGCCAAGGTGCTATTATCCATTTTCCTTACGATGATCACTCCGGGCTCCCAGGAACTTACTCCTTCATAGTATGGTCCCTGGGGAACCCCATTCGAGAAGTGAACAATAATGGCCCAAATCCGGGGAACATAATAAATCCATGTCCCAGATTTCAGATATCACTGCCCATGGGTCATCGTAGCCCCTCGTAGGCTTGTCCTCGGGATTTCCACGCCCAATCCGAGCCATGGGGTAGCTGTCCCATGCTTACCCAATAATCTTTGTGATGTGACACAACCTCGGACTTAGTCAAACAAGCACATCTAAGCATCCAAATGGGCCTTAATGGGCCACCGCTCTCTTCGTTGCACTCTATTCCCGGGGCGACTATGTGATACCAAGGGTGACTTATGGGAATGGACCCTTGCTTGTAGAGGGCCAGCAAGGCCAAGAATTGATTCCCCAAGGTTGGTTGCCCAATTCGATTGGGGCCGACAAAGTGCACTCGGGCACCGGGTCACACTAACCCACGGCGATCACTCTAAGTCATGGACTTGAGGATCGGGCGCTCCTCACGAATTCAGCGGTGCATGAATCAAATATTGAGAGAGCTACACTAGGTGAGCAAGGAAGAGACACTTACCCGACCGGTTTGAAGAAACCGGTCCCGGTCGGAGACGAGGGCGAGTGGGGAGGCGGTGGTTCCCCACACGCCGCGGCGGTGTCGCTTGACCTGCCAAACCACTTACAAAACTACTCCTCTCGCAGGAGGGGGGATCTTGGGGTAGAGGTTAATATGATACATTCAAACACTACCACCACGCAGGGTGGGGCCTTCAGCCGGCCAAGCGGGGAGGGGTTGGTGGACCGAAACGAAGAGAAATGAGAACTAGGGAAGTTGCAGCTTCAATCTGGAATTCTGGACAGGGGGTCGCTGTGATGGCTATGCCGGGCTTGTCCGGACTCCAAATTGATCAAAACCAGCTCCTGAAGCTTCCTGACTGGAAGAGGTGGACTCCAGAATTTTTGGGGAAGCTCAGACGGTCGGAGGTGGCTGCACCAGCAACAGGAAGTAGCCTCCTCTGTCTGGCCGCAGGTACTGTCTGGACTGTAACAGCAAGTTGCAGAAGTGACTGAGCACCCTCCCGAGCTCCGATCAGCACGAAACCAGCGGCATCATCTTCGTGGTCGAGGTAGCTTTCAGCAGGAGGTGACGGAGATGCATTCAGAGGTCGAAGATGGCCGGGGTACCCAGAAGAGTGGGTACTGGTCGGAGTAGACAGCAGAAAACAGAACTAGATAGATCGGGGGAGAAAATTCGTAACTTCTTCCTCTGGTGGCCGAACGGGGTTCTGTTTCTTGATATTGAAAGATGACCGGTAGAGGAAGAACTTTGATGAAGGGGCTTCAGCCTGAATCCGCTGGGGTTTGTCGTGGCAGAAGGATCTTCCATGCTCTGGTCCAGGATGAAGACCTCTCTGCGCACTGTTGGGAGAATGGCTCTATCTGGCAGCTCCGAGCTCCGATCGTGTTGATTCCACCTCGCCTGGGAAGTAGACTGGAAGGCCTTTCCAGAAAGGTAGGCCACGCCTTCTGAAGAACTAGGATGAATCCGTGGTTGACACTGCAACAAGGGTTGTTCTGCAGATCTGCACAGCTCCAACCTACTAGAAGAAATGAGAGGGAGATATGGCTTCTTTGGTGGAGGGAAATGGTAGGAATGACCTAAGGGAGAGTGGGGGCTCTTGTGGGGTGGAGAAGGGAGCTAATGGTGATGGGGAATGAGGTGGAGAATGGCTGGAAGCAAGTGCTAGCAGGTGGAGGAGGAAGAGCTACGAATTTGGGGAAGGTGGGTGAGAGGAGAAGGTGAGGGGGGCACAAGTGAGTGGAGGGAAGGGTGGATTTCAAATTCAAAAGGTCTTGGAAGGTGGGTGATTATGTTGGGAAGTGGAGTGCTTGCATTGGAATGGGGTAGATTTGGTTGGAAGGTGGAGGAAGGTGTTGGAATGGGGAGACTTCTACCTAGGAACTAGGGAGTGGAGTAATGGAGGCCATGGGGAAGTGGAGGGCATTAAAGGAGGTGGTTGGAGGTTGGAAGTGGATGGGAGGAGGGAGGAGAGAGAAGGAAATTCGGATTTGGGGTTGGAGGAGAGAGAAAGAGGGGTGAAATAGAGAGATTAAGAGGGGAATGGGTGGGGAATCTCTCCCCTAGGGTCTCTCACCCAAAAACTAGAGGAATCACTCCAATTTGAACTCAAATGGTAAGTTTAACTCAAAAGGATGTAATCATTCATTAACTTCAAATGAGGGGAGTGGGGTCCTATATATAGGCAACCCACTCTTTACAATAAGTCCCTGACAAAATAAACAACTACAAATAACCAAGGGGGTTGGGAGTGCTAATGGGCCTAGTCCAACGAATGGGGCCCAATAGCTTACATTAGACATCATGATGATACCAAACATAGGAAAATAAGTGCTAGACTTAGGGAAATGACTCAAATAAAATGGAAATACATCAAAATGACTCAAAGGAAAACTACAAAATGGATAAGGGGCCTTAATAGAGTGAGGCCCAAACTCAACTAGCTCCCGAATGTGAAGAAGTGGACCCGAGCCAAAGGGAGTCGTGGGTGATGCCTCCATCACTTTGAGATCATCTCGGGTCCCCTGTGGGCGAATCTCTATTTTATACTCCATACGCTCCGGGTCTAGGGGAGTGTTGGAGTTAAAAAAAAGGAATCAGCATCCCTTCACGTAGATGCCAATTCTTTAATTGGCGCCTTCACGAAGTGACGCTAATTTGCTCAGGTCGACTCAGCCTTCCTACAGGTCGACTCATATAAATTGGCGCCCCCTCACATAGACGCCAATTCTTTGATTGGCGCCCTTGCAAAGTGATGGGAATTCCTGATGTTAATTACTTTTAGCCTGATGCATTGGCACCTCTTGAGGAAGGCGCCATTTTTAATTAGCGTCAGGACCATGGACGCGAATTTTCATTCATCCAAAGAATTCGCAACGATCTACCAGGACACCAATTTTGCGATCAAGAATTCGCGCCCATCTTTCTGGACGCCAATTTCGCGTGTAGGGCTACTGTAGCACAGCGAGCATTGAATGCTCCCATGCTCTCCCGCGGCGTCAACAGCGTTGCCATTTTGCACGCATGCAGCGCTGGAGGCCATCCCATCCCCCGCAGGGAGAGGCCTTCTCTCCTCTGCCATGCCCCCCTTGCGAAGCAACGGCAGCAGCAGCAGCCACGTAGCAAGTGCCAGCGGCGACAGCAGCAGCAACAGTGACGACAACAATAGCGAACAAAGATACAAAAATATGGAGGTTTTCCCTTCGAACATGGGTTTCAACCCCCTATAAAAGACCCCCTTGTGGAGCCAAAAATTCCTTTTGGCCTTCTTCAGACCCTCCATGTTGGGTCCCAAGGTGCAGGAAAGTGGATCTAGAGGGGGGGTGAATAGATCCCTCCATAAAAAACTTATGTCTAATTAAGACGAGTCAAACTACACACATCGGAACAAAACACAACCTCACTATCTAAAGATATATGTACTGATTAGCATTAAACCTTTCGTGGGATCTGATCAAGCACAGAGCCAGCAGTCAGATCAAGCAAACCCTCACAGTGTGTGACTGAATGATTAGTGTGTGATGTAGTATTAAACATCAACAACATGTTGCAATATATGGTCACTGCAAACAACCAATACGAGTGCAATGTGTGTGTAATTAAAATAAACCTGTGAGCATATCACGGAATGTGTGTAATATACCTGTGAATGAGGTAGAAGAAAAGGAATCAATCACACAAATCACACCACAAGACACGGGGGTTTTTAAGGTGGTTCGGGACCACGACGGGCTCCCTACATCCACCCCTCACTAACTGGTGAGGCTTCCACTCGTTGGAAAAAACTAGTGCGGGGATAACTCCCCAACACGGAGCCAAGCTCCAACACACACGCAGGAGGACACCTGCACACACACAAAGGGGACAAGCCCCAACACACACATGCAGGACAAAACCTGCAAACACATACACACGTGGATGAACCCCAATCGCCCTGGATCTAAAATCCAACGACACACACGCACACACAAATGCTCAAACTCCTTGAGCCTGTGCAACCCTTGCACAGAAACGCACATGAGAGTATCATTCATAGTATAGAACCAACAACCAATTAACCATGATTGCAAAAGCACAATAAACTGAATTCTATAAAGACTCCCTAAGCCGAAGTGAGACGATCTGATCTCTGCAGTAGCAGGTTCTCCTTCTTTCTCACTCTTCTTTACTTAATCTTCAATGGATGAAGCTTCCTCTTCGCAGACTCTACTAGTTCAGCAAATTCTCCTTCTTCTTGACTCTTCTTTGCAAACACCGCTGGCCTTGTGCATCTCCAGGTCTGCAGCTTCATCTGCAACTCCTTCTTCTTCTTCTTCTTCTTCTTCATAGCCTCAACACCTTCTCAGCTCCTCTTCTTCTTCTCCTCACTATTCTTCTACTCTTCATTCAAGAGCGAGCTTAAAAGAATCTCACTGTTGCTTTTGCTCGATCCCTCTCAAGTTCTTCTTCTTCTTCTTCTACCTCTATTTCTCTTTTGCTCTCTTCTTTTCTCCGGCTCTCCAAATAGCTACCTCTTTCTTCTCAGATGGGCTCTCCTATTCTTCGAAGGTAGCCTATCCAGCATCAAGGGTTTGATGGGTTTAAATAATAGAGCCTCTGGAATTCTCTGGATGACATGATTAAACCACTGATATTTCATTGGTCCACCTGGCAGTGAAGAATATTCTCTCCTTGGAATCATCTGGAAGCACGCCAATCATCCTAGGATCATGTGCCAATCATTTGAGGTTGGAGGCATGTGACTTTCTTGAGTCGCTCATGGGCTGAGCCATTTGTTAGCCTTCCCAAGGTATTTCTCACCTTTACGGTCCATTTGTCGGCATTATGAAGCTATTTGTCACCCTTAGGCGGCATTTAGCCATCGCCCTTTACACTCTTCATGTCTTGCTGAGGACTGTCACCTTTAACAGCTTGGCGACCTATTTGTCACCAATATGGGATATTTTACACCCTTAGAAGTCTATTTGTCATGCTTGTATACTCATTTGTTACCCTTGTAGGCTTGCTTGCAGTCGGCCCTTGTCTGCGTCGACGCACTAGAACGTTGCGTTAACGCAACGGTGTGAAATTTGCTGAACTCACCTCTGCAAGCTATCCTTCACCCATGCAAACCTATTTGTCAGCCTTAACTATTATTTGTCACGCATATTAAACCATTTGTCACCAGTGATGCTTCCTTCTTCAGCTTGACTAGCTTGGTAGCTCGACTACGTAGACGCACAAAGTGTGCTACATCCACATAGCTCATTTCCCACTCATCTACTGGGTGAACTATTCTTCATCCGTCCCGACGCACAAGGAGTGCTGCGTCGACGTAGCTAAGTGTCATTTGCCACTTCATCTGCAAGGTGATCTATTTTTCACCCTTAACTATCCATTTGTCACCCGTATCACTTATTTTTCACCCTTAATGTATTTGTTACCATTATTGCATGCCTCTTCTGCCAGATGACTTCACCTTAGCGAAAGATGCCGAGTCGGCTCCAAATGGTTCTGGGGTCGATTCCCTTTCATAAAAAATCTTCTTCTTCTAGAATCCACAGCTATTCAACATTTGTTAGCACTGAAAAGCCATTATTCTCCCCTGTTTGATATACTCCACTGCTGCTGCAGAACTCCGTAGCGTTGACTACACATTACCATAGCGACGACTCCAGATATCAATAGTCTTCTGAATTTGACCTTGAATGAGCTCTTTGTCAGTCCTGCTAGTTCATTTAGCATGTCGACTTAGAAGCAGAGTAAGTCGACTTAACTGTGAACCAACATCTAAACATTGAAGCATGGCAACATTCAAGGCACGCAGTCATTCATCAAAAACACACAGACATAAAGTTTGGTTATCATCAAAATTATCATCAAAATAGGCACACAATCATTCATCAAAAACATACAGACATAAAGTTTAATTATCATCAAAATTATCATCAAAATTCACATGCAAGGCACGCAACAATCTCTCCCTTTTTGATGATGATAACCTTTATGACACAAAACTCCTTCTCCCCCTTTTGACATAATCAAAAAGTGGGAGGAAAGCATTGAAGAGCAAGATGAATGTTGAGATGACACAAGCTTTAGCAGGTGTAACAGTCAGCATGATCATGAATTTTGTGGCATGGGAGGCAAACCAAAGAATTTTAACAGTCAGATCAATCTGAATTCAAAATGATCAGAACATTCTGGTTATACAGATGTGAAAATGTGCATATGAATGACTTTCTGACCAAGAGAATCTTAAATGTGAACAATCATAGCAAATAACTGTGAAACCAAGCATGAAAGTTTTCTTTTTGTTTTAGGTTTTAGTGTTCTATTAGGAATACATTAAACCTGATGCATGTAGATGATGACACATTAAATGTCGAGATGAGCTATGCACAATGCAATCTAGCAGATATGTGTATACACATGCAGCATAACTCCCCCTCGTTATTTAGAAGTGGGAAGGGTGTAAGAAAGATGCAGATGAGTAAATACACCCAAAGTGTTCATGTGTAGCACTTGGAGGGTTGTGCAATCATATAGAAGAATCATGCACTAGCCAATGCAGTCATTCAATTTTTTTAATACATCTTAAATCAAATTTCCATATGTGTAAGTGAGTAACATGAAAAATAAAGTTTAGCCATATGGATAACCAGATTTTCAATTCAACACAAGAGATATTACCCAGACTGCACTTCAATTTAGAGAACAATGTATTAGAGGCTTCGCTCTGCCTCAATTTTTTTTTTAAATCGGAATTTACCTTTTCAAACACTTTCACAATTTGATAATATGAATTTTTCTCAGAGTGATTAGGTTCAGTCTACTCCTTTTACGCGAGGAGACACGTGGAGCTCATGCCCGACTCACCGGTTACTCAGAGCACTAACCATCTCACCTCATTTTGAACAGATATACTCTAGTACAACACTTTTCAGAAATGAACCACATCATGTCTCAGGTGACATGCATCCAATTTACTCAGTGAGACTGGGCATTGCTCTGCCTTTCATTTTATCAAATCTTGTCATACTGAGGTAGACAGCTTTTTCCTTAACTGCGTCTTTAACATCCATGCAACAAGTTTAATTTCTTCAAAGTGTTGAAGAGAAACTTCTATATCATTATGAGTAACACTCATTTTCACATTTTTGTGCATGAAGTGTGCGAATTTGATTTAATATGTATATCAAAAGTTTTCTTGAGTATATGACTCCCCCTATATAGATGCACTTATTAAAAATTTACTCCCCCTGAGTGTGTGACATGATACACACCAGTGACGACTCAAATGTAACATTATTTATCAAGGGAGTGTAAGGTCTTAGAATCTTCAAGGAAGGGGTTTTAACATATATTAACATGCAAGCACATAGCAGGAGAGATATGCAGTATGCAATGCAGAATGCGATGTGGATACAACATGCATGAATTCAAATTTTGCTTGAGTGAACTAAATGCAACTCATGAAACTAATGGATGAAATGCATTTTTGCAAATGTGTGATCACAATTTTATTTGGTAATGAGGATTCAGAAAATTCATACAAAGCATAAATTTTCAGATTGTTTAGCTAGTAACTCCCCCTTAGCAAATGCATGATTTTCAGAAAGTTCAATAAAGGTTTTGCAAGAAGAGTATGCAACTTATACCTATATGAGAATGCAATGCAAGATGCCAGAGCTTGATCCAAGTGATCTGAAAATTTATGACAGATTTCTCAAGGAGACATTCAGAACATAAAAATGCAAACTGACAGATTCAAGAGTTAAAGTAGACTAAAGGTTCAAGGGGGTCGACCCTGTGAGTCGACACTTTCAGTGTAGATAGTGACAAGATTACATAAAATAATTGCAAGAATTTTAGCATTTTAAGGAGCAATTTGCAGAGGATTTTAATCAATTCAGCATGAACAATTAGCATGAGATATTCTAGGAAAAATTGGATTGAATCACAATTGCAAGTCATTTATCCAATGACTCCTCTTCACTAAATGCATCAAAAGACATTTAGACAACCATTTTCCATTTCAAGTTTTTATGAGCAAGAATCAAGACATGATCATAAATGTGCAAAGCATCCCATAGTGCTTTCAGAGACTGGCAAACTATAACATCCAGCAAGAGAAATAAGTAAACATGTAATCCAGCTCAAGAATAAGCAATGAGTAAGATATCAGAGGCAACTTAGAAACACATTTTCAGATCCACTTCAGAAATTCATTTACTGATTGAAACATGTCAGTTTAAAAACACCATTCACAAATGACCATTTGATTTCTCCGAGTTCTGGTACAAGGCGGAGAACATAGGTCCGAAGACCACCTTACGCATAGTGAGAGTTTTCAAGTGAATGTAATCCACCCTTCCACCACACACCATTTTATATACCAGATACTCAGTTAATTTTAAATGTGCTCAAGCAATTTGAATTGAAATATATTCAATGGCCAATCATCTCAGACACATACCACAATTTATTCATTTCTACACAGCAAAAGAAAATCAAAGACTGTTCAAAGTTTGAGGATCAATACCTGTCACCGGAACACTACCATCTAGTGCCACAAGCTACTGCAGATTATGAAACACAACCTTTATTTCCTTACCTTTGCCTTGAGAGACCTTTATTTATCAACAATCCTTCATTGGCCTCAAGGCATTTCCTGCAACAAGGTTCTCATTTAACAGTTTTGGGTACCCAAATCTTCTTGGGTCCCGGATGGTTAGCATAAACATTCAATTTCTTTGAAGCATTTACCTCATCAAATTTCATCCAAGATCAATCATCCATGAAATGACCAAATTCACCACAATAATGACAACGTGCATGCTGACTCAATTTCTTTGTATGAACATGAGTGGTGAATCTCTGAGTATAGATAGGAATTCTACCATTCTGAACATGAAATTTGTTTTTCCCTTTCAACAACCAACAGTCTTTTAACATGTGACCAAATTTTCCACAATGATAGCACTTTGAGGTCTTCATAGACTTCTTGTAGACATGAGCATTAAACTTCTGTGACCTTCCAGAATTGGTTTCATTATTAACATGAAAATGTGTCATGTTTACTTCCAAACATTGTGATACATGGTGTCCTGACTTTCCACAAGAATGGCAGCGACTAGGAGAATTTGTTTTCATGAATGCATTATTCAAAATTGAAGAATTTCTTTGTTTACTAAACACCATTTTAATTCTATATGCTTGGAAACTATTCTTTTTCATGGTGTTACATTTATACATCATGTGTCCATATTCTCCACACTTGAAACAAGAAACACCTTTTCTTCTTTTGGAAACAAGTTTATTTCCACATGCTTTCAGATCATCATTTTTCATCAATCTACAATCATGCATCAAATGACCACGTTTACCACAATAAAAATATGAAATTCTCTTTGTAGATACATGTGTGTGTGCATCATGATTGTGCTTGGCATTCATATTGGTACCAACAACATTTTTAGGTTTTTGGTGCATGTTGATTTTCGTTTTCAAATTTTCAATTAGTTTCTTTGTTATCTTAGCATCAGATTGATTTGGAGACCCATTTGACGTGCTGGCTATGTTTGAACTGTGCACAAATGATGTATAGACCTTGGTTTCAAGATTCTTCTTGTTCTCAGGATTATAGTCTAGCCCCTCTCTTTGAAAGTTGACCTTAGTCCCTAATATCGTGTCTAGATTTTCTTTCCCCTTGACAAATTTAGACAATGTGATATTCAGGTCACTGATTTTTTTTGATAACGGGGAATCTAGCAGAGTGGTACGGAGAGCTGAGTGATTATTGGGCCACCCGAGTTCGAGTCTTACCCTACGCATCTTGCCACCCTTTTTTTGTACCGTCGCCATAAAACTCCGGGCTCACATCCCTCGAGGATTAAATGTGAGCCGGGTAAGCCCCCCCCCCCCGGGGCTCGATCTCAGGTCACTGATTTCATTCTCAAGGATGCAATATGCAATTCATATGAAGCAATCTCATTTTCACAGAGAGTGACCTTTTCATTCAAAGTGGCATTAATAGTTTTGTGACTTTCTATTTCCTGTTTCAGCGAGTTCACGTCTTAAGATTCTTGAACAGCCACAGATTTTCCTTTTTCCATTTCCAACAGTCTTTCAGACACCGATGTGTTCAATTGTTTCAATTTTTCATTTTCTTCAATAAGTTTATTATTCTTGATCAATTCATCAGTCAATTGTTGATTATCAGACATTGCATTAAATTTATCTCTGAGCTCTCTTTCAATTTCATCACATTGATTGATTTTAACCTTCAGACCCTCATTATCATTTCTTAAATCTGAAATAGTCTCTTTGTGAATGTTAATATCAATCAAAAGAGATTCATTATTTTTTCAAGCTCAGAACATTTATCAGAGAAAGAAACAGCAGTGAAACTTTCAGATTTCTTTTTAAGCTTTTTCTTTTCAGCTTTCACTTTCTTATATCTATCTAACAATTCCTCATAAAGATCCATCAATTCATCAAATGAAATTTCATCATCGTCATAATTTACCTCTGAGTTTTCTTCACTTGCATGATCCCTCTTGTTAGCCATTAAGCATTCATCCTTCGACTTTTCTTTATGAAGCTCTATCAGACCACTCAAGATTTCATTCGCCGTCCTACACGAAGAAACAAATGGAAACATGTTAGCATTTACGGCTATTCGTAATAAATTTAGGACAGTAACATTGGCATGGTTTTTCATCTTATCCTCTTTAGACCACTTGGTCTTATCTGGAGACACTTTGTGAGGACCATCACAAACCAGCTTCCAAAGATTAGGATTAATAGAATTGATTAACCCACCTAATTTACATAACCATGAATAAACATCAGTACCAGTAAAGATAGGTAAACCATTCATCGAGACTTATTCAATAGAAGAATTTATGATTGTAAAAATGCACCGGGATCTCTCTATAGATCGTTAGATCTAGGGACAGTAGAGCCTGCTCTAATACCAATTGTTGGGTCCCAAGGTGTAGGAAACCGGATCTAGAGGGGGGGTGAATAGATCCCTCTATAAAAAACTTATGTCCAATTAAGATGAGTCAAACTACACACAACGGATCAAAACACAGCCTCACTATCTGAAGATATATGGACTGATTAGCATTAAACCTTTCGTGGGATCTGATCAAGCACATACTAAACCAGCAGGTAGATCAAGCAAACCCTCAAAGTGTGTGACTGAATGATTAGTTTGTGATGTAGTATTAAACATCAACATCATGTTACAATATACGATCACTGCAAACAACCAATACGAGTGCAATGTGTGTGTAATTAAAATAAACCTGTGAGCATATCGTGGAATGAGTGTAATATACCTATGAATGAGGTAGAAGATAAGGAATCAATCACACAAATCACATCACAAGACACGAGGATTTTTAAGGTGGTTCAGGACCACAACAGGCTCCCTACGTCCACCCCTCACCAACTGGTGAGGCTTCCACTCGTTGGAAAAAATCAGTACGGGGATAAATCCCCAACACAGAGCCAAGCTCCAACACACACGCAGGACGACGCCTGCACACATACACACACGAGGACAAGCCCCAACACACACATGCAGGACAGAACCTGCATACACATACATACGAGGATGAACCCCAATCGCCCTGGATCTGAAATCCAGTGGCACACACACACACACACAAATGCTCAAACTCCTTGAGCCTGTGCAACCCTTGCACAGAAACACACACGAGAGTATCGTTCATAGTATAGAACCAACAACCAATTAAACATGATTACAAAAGCACAATAAACTGAATTCTATAAAGACTCCCTAAGCCGAAGTGAGACGATCTGATCTCTGCAGCAGCTAGTTCTCCTTCTTTCTCACTCTTCTTTGCTTAATCTTCAATGGATGAAGCTTACTCTTCGCAGACTCTGCTAGTTCAGTAGCTTCTCCATCTTCTTCACTCTTCTTCGCGATCACCGCTGGCCTTGTGCGTCTCTAGGTCTACAGCTTCGTCTGCAGCTCCTTCTTCTTCTTCTTCTTCTTCTTCTTCTTCTTCTTCTTCTTCTTCTTCTTCTTCTTCTTCTTCTTTGTAGCCTCAACACCTTCTCAGCTTGTTCTTCTTCTTCTCCTCACCATTCTTTGACTCTTGATTCAGGAGCGAGCTTACAAGAATCTCACTGTTGCTTATGCTCGATCCCTCTCAAATTCTTCTTCTTCTTCTTCTTCCTCTTTTTCTCTTTTGCTCTCTTCTTTTCTCCGGCTCTCCAAATAGATACCTCTTTCTTCGTAGATGGGCTCTCCTATTCTTCGAAGGCAGCCTATCCAGCATCAAGGGTTCGATGGGTTTAAATAACAGAGCCTCTGAAATTCTCTGGATGACATGATTAAACCACTGATATTCCATTGGTCCAACTGATAGTGAAGAATATTCTCTCCTGGGAATCATCTGGAAGCGTGCCAATCATCCTAGGATCACGTGCCAATCGTTACAGGTTGGAGGCACGTGACTTTCTTGAGTCGCTCACGGGCTGAGCCATTTGTTAGCCTTCCCAAGGTATTTCTCACCTTTATGGTCCATTTTCGGTGTTATGAAGCTACTTGTCACCCTTAGGTGGCATTTAGCCATCGCCCTTTAGACTCTTCATGTCTTGCTAAGGACCGTCACCTTTAACAGCTTGGTGACCTATTTGTCACCCATATTGGATATTTTACACCCTTAGAAGCCTATTTGTCACCCTTGTATACTCATTTGTTACCCTTGTAGGCTTGCTTGTAGTCGGCCCTTGGCTGCGTTAACGCAACGGTGTGAAATTTGCTGAACTCTCCTATGCAAGCTATCTTTCACCCATGAAAACCTATTTGTCAGCCTTAACTTTTATTTGTCACCCATATTGAACCATTTGTCACCAGTGATGCTTCCTTCTTCAGCTTGACTAGCTTGGTAGCTCGACTGCGTAGATGCACAAAGTGTGTTGCGTCCACGTAGCTCATTTCCCACTCATCTACTGGGTGAACTATTCTTCATCTGTCCCGACTGCGTCGACGCACAAGGAGTGCTACGTCGACGTAGCTAAGTCTCATTTGCCACTTCATCTGTAGGGTGATCTATTTTTCACCCTTAACTATCCATTTGTCACCAGTATCACTTATTTTTCACCCTTAATGTATTTGTTACCGTTATTTCTTGCCTCTTCTGCCGGGTGACTTCACCTTAGCGAAAGATGCCAAGTCGGCCCCAAATGCTTTTGGGGTCGACTACCTTTCATCAAAAATCTTCTTCTTCTAGAATCCACAGTTGTTCAACATTTGTTAGCACTGAAAAGCCATTAGTCTCCCCTATTTGATATACTCCACTACTGCTGTATAACTCCACATCATCGACTACACATTACCATAGCGGCGACTCCATATATCAATAGTCTTCTGAATTTGACCTTGAATGAGCTCTTTTTCAGTCCTTCTAGTTCATTTAGCATGTCGACTTAGAAGCAAAATAAGTCGACTTAACTGTGAACCAACATCTAAACATTGAAGCATGGCAACATTCAAGGCACGCAATCATTCATCAAAAACACACAGACATAAAGTTTAGTTATCATCAAAATTCACATGCAAGGCACACAACACTCTAGAAGCTACAGATATAGAGGAAGGAGGGAAGAAGAAGAAGTGGAGATCTCGTAGAAGCAAAAAAGAGTGAGTATGAGAGAAGTGAGGTGAGGGACGGGAGCAGGGAGCTTCCCCTTTCTTTTTGTTTTCCTCCCTTGCATTGTCTTCTTCTATTTCTCTGATGTACTCCTGCTCCTTTTGACAAGAAATGGAAGAATACTCCCTGTTGGGAGAGTTTTTTTGTGTGCTACACTCACATGATGTTCATTTTTCTTGATGCTCATGCTTTCTTCTCCGACCATATCTCCTCTCCCTCTCCTTCTGTTGCCTTGTCTACAATATATCCACTTGACGACTGCCTACCGTGGTCGGATTTTAGTAGGGAGATCTCCCTCCTCTCAAAACCCCACCTAGGGATTTGACTAGTTC
This sequence comes from Amorphophallus konjac, assembly GCA_022559845.1. NCBI lineage: Eukaryota > Viridiplantae > Streptophyta > Magnoliopsida > Alismatales > Araceae > Amorphophallus > Amorphophallus konjac. The sequence goes on along the minus strand of CM040121.1, from coordinate 275,058,688 downwards.
ATAGTCATGATGCCGATGGGGTGAGATATATGGGGTTCAACCTCTGCATAAATTTCTCACGTTGTTTTATTTCCGTCGATTTTTGGGAAGAAGCACAATGTGCCCCGCAAGGAGGGTCCCGAGTTTATCCATCCTAAAGGATATGACCCGAAATCTACGCTCTCTTGAACCCTTGTGGGCTGCTCCCCGATGTTCTTTAATTCTCCTTGGCTCACTTTCGAGGTTTTCCCACCACTCTAGGATCTCCGGGGACTCGCTTCCTCATAGCGTGGTCCCTGGATGATCTCCTTTAAAAGGGTGGATATTGATAGCCATATAGCTCGGCGATAGTCTAAGTCCACGTTTCAGAGACGAGATTGTGGCAGCTCGTGGGTTATTGGAATCCCTCGTAGGCTAGACCTCAGGATTTCCGTGCCCAAATCAAGACATGGGATATTGCCGCTTCCGTGTGCATCCTCCTTATTTTGGGGCCGTCTCAGAGTTTCTCCGTGGACGTGTACCTAATTAGCACCCCCAACACACCGAGTCTAGGGGAGGTGTTGCCGGATTTTTACTGAACAATTTGAAGATTGATGACTGAATTTAAAAAAAACATCACAGACAAATGAACAACAAATCTGGAAAGATAATAAAAAAGATGAAATGAATGAAAGATAATGCGTTGAGGACCTGGATTAAAAGGGCTGCTAAAAAGATGAAGATGAATATCCAAAAAGGGGGTAAGATGCCGTGATGAACATAATTTCTGATGAAGATGAGGGTGAATGAGAAGGTGATAAAAATTTTGCACCCATGCATATACTACGGGCATCCTAATTCCTTGAACCAAGGATACACCCAGTTTCTCACTGAAACTCCATGCATGTGCATATATGAGCGTGAGCGTAATTGGCTTAAAACCTTCTTCAAACTGAAATTGCATAGGCCGGCCTGCTGAAGAAAGAAGAGAAGATAACAAAACAAGAAATGAAGATAAGTCAAGAAAAAATGAGAACGGCAAACGGGCTCCCTGCAGCTATGTGCATCGACGCACATAGCAGAGCGCGTCGACACACTCGTGTCAAACCTACTTAAAAGCAATTGAACCACGTAAAGAATTGGCGTCCAGTGTGGACGTCGTGAATTCTAAGAACTCGCATCCACGCATAGGGACGCTAATTAATTAACGCCTTCCCAAAAAGGTGCCCATTCATCGATTTAAAATTCATTTGAAAACCAGAAGGAACTAGAATTAGTGTCTGCGCAGAGAGACGCCAATTCTTATGGACTAAAGAATTGGTGTCACGCCCCGAGTGCGGAAGGAACCCGGTACGCGTGATGAGTTTATATCGATCATGTCAATCAAAGCAAACAAGGAGTTCAACACATAGACAGAGTACGCAATTGACAAGATAATAATAACAACAACCATAATCAAATTCCACAATTTAACCAAATATCCATAACGACGATACTTCCAATATCCACAAGGTCAATGATCCAAACAACTACAAGGCTACAAGCCTTAACAAGTTCTACAACTAGACCCAAATTACAAAAAGGTAAAATGACATAGGACTAAATAAAAGGATAGGACATGACAAGACACGACTCAGCAATGGCTCGACATTCGGAAGCTCTACTCTCTTCACTCTGTCTCATTCCCATCCGATTGGTTGTCGCTATCCGAGTTACCTGAAAAATGTTGGAAAGAAACCGGGTGAGCGAACGCTCAGTAGGATTTATATCTCTATTCAATACATTTCTTTAAGCAATTAACCAATAAATTAATGTGGCATGCTCATGTATGCAAGAACATTAGAGAATACTGAGAAAGGACATATCAAGAATATTGCACTTAATTCATGGGGAGATAAGCAAGTAATATCAAGTGTACAAGCATGTAATATCAAGTGTGCTGAGCAAGTGTTAACAAGTCGAGTCATGAGAATTGGCTATTTCATTCAAGCAAGTAAATATCCGTAACGGGTCACGCAAGTCATGTCAAGTAAATATCAAGCACTAAAGAGATTGTGGAATGTCATAAATCAAGCTAGTCATGCACTTCGGTGCAATGCCACACCATGATCAATCAACTCCCATGGACACAAGTACTTTCGGGTGCTCCTCCCAGGACCAGATCGGGCCCTATATGCACAGACATTGGGTCATGTAATATTTATTTAGACATCCACTATAGCTTTATAGCCAATGGAATTTCAAGGGAATAAGTCTTTGTAGGATGATAAGGTAGATTCACGGAATTTGGATTTTAAGGACAGAAATTTATGTAGGGATGACTTATGTATAAATATGAGACATAAGAAAATTTGGGAAAATGGCATCCATCAAGGTCGCCGCCAATTCAGAATTTGCGTCCACTAGTGTGGTCGCTCATTCTGGGAAAAAGTTATAAGCACGAAGAATTGGCGTCCGTTCAATCGGTCGCCCATTCAAATTGGCGTCTACTTCCCTGGATGCTAATTCCAGGCCAGAAACAGCTCTCTATGAGGACTAGTTCATCATGTTTCTTCAGAGGGACATGACTGTGACTCGGTGTATAGGGTTGCCTTGAGGGAATCCAAGGCTAGCGTAGACTTACGGAGGTCTCTATGATGAAATCACCAGTCCGAAGGAAGGAATATCCTACGGAGGGCTCAAACATCATCGAGAGTTGAGGGGTATACGATATAAACCAAAACTGTGACTCCATCTACGGATGTGAGACGAGAGTGCCTAGAAACCCACGGTTAAGGGTTAAAACATGAGAAAATCATGAGATCATAAAATTGGCGTCTCACATGGTAGGCGCCCATTCAAGAATAGGTGTCTCCCTGGAGAGGCATCAATTTATAAATTTCTAAAATTCAAAATTCATTAACAGAAATTCGCGTTTGGTATAGCAGGCACTCATTCATATTTTCATTAAATAATTCCATAATTAGCATCTGTATAGGCAGACGCTCATTTCTTATTTCCAGCCTTTTATTAATAAAACAGGAATTGACGTCTGTTGGGGCAGAAGCTCATTCTTTATTTTCAAATTTTCATTAAATAACTTAAGGGTTAGCGTCTGTATGGGCGGACGTTCATTCTATTTTGTCTATAGACTATCATTGATATAGGGGATGAACAGTGTCAGTTTGTTGTTTACGGAGAATACCAGAAAACTAAAAATATGGTCATGTAGAGAAAAATATGAGGAATCCAAAAATATATTTTATGCAAATTTCAGATACATGGTGATGCGGGACGGACATCGGACTCGACTCCAAGTTGATATGCGATCCTTGGACTCTAGACAAACTCGCGATCGTCCCTTAGCAAGGGAAGCGTACTGACGTGTGCGGTTGAGAAACCGGCAGTGAGCCCGGGTGGTCGGCTCTATCTCGTGCCCGGATCGGGTCACGGGACGGGTCTCACTCTCTCTCTCACAGCGGCGATAATAAAATATAACGAGCTAGGATCCTAACATGCTCTCTAGAAGTGGCATATAGAAGTAAATACGAGTAAAGCAAAATGTCGAGAGAGGAGTGGATACGATACCTCCACGCTCCAGGTGTGCGGAAGGCGATCCAGGCCAAGTACGGTAACTCCCGGTACAAATAATTTTCAATAATTAAAAAAAATGATTTCTACTGCTCACTCCACGTAGGGAGGTAACGGGTTACAAGTGGAGCCCAGGAGGACCGATCTTGGGTTGACGGGCAGCACATTGATCCACTCTGTCGGTGCCGTCCGGAAGACGCTTGCTCTGGGTGGTGGGGCCCACGTGCTGCTTGGACCTCCGAATTGGGTGGGGTGGGTCCCGCTGCGAAGAGAACTCCTGTGGGGACGCTCCCTCAGAGGGGAACACTCCAGTTCACCTCGTGGAAGGTGAGGCGGCTCCAATCATCAAGGTGGAGCTTGCTGTCCCCGGATATGAACTTCTGTTTTTGCAGCGCGCGACCCGCCGAGAACAGCTGCTGCGATCAATCCCGACGTCAGATCGACACAAAATTGGCGCCGTTTGAAAGCTCTTTTGAAGTACTTCGACCAAGGGCTATGGCAGGAATTTTGATGGGACTGAATTTTTCGGGGTGGATTTTTGAACACGCTGGTTGACAGACTCAGGAAACTCAAGATAGAAATAGATTTTCCTGAGAGTTGGCATTGACCAGAGGGAAAACGTCCGATCTGGAAGTAGGACTCTTCATGAAAGTTGGAGAGGGGGAAGTAAGGAAAACGGGAATATTTTTTGTGGATTTTATAGAGGTAGTTTTATAGGAAAAATGAAATTTCTAACACTGGGTGGTCGGATCTAGACAGCAGGGACAGAACTGATTTGGGATTTGACAGTGATTTTTAGAAAATGTAAACGAGATCCAAAATTCTCAAAAAAATCCGTGAAAGAAGGTTTAGGTGGACAAAACTCCCAATTAAATTGGCAACTCAGAAAAACAAGGGAAAGGGGGTCGAACTATGGAAACACATAGTTGTTGTGACACAAAACAGAACACAAGCAGATCTGGAAGGCTGGGGAATACGAAATGGGAAAAATAGAAAACGAAGGCTTGAAAATAGGAAAAAAATTTGGGAGAGGGTATTTGCGTGGGGAACCTACTCTCAAAATTTGGGCTCCAGTAGATCCGTGGATTGGGAACTAAAATTCGGACAAAGGGGCTCTGTCCTGATTTGGACAAAACTCCGGCGATGGCGATGGCGGCGCGATGGCGGCTCGATGGTGGCGGCGGCGGCGGCGCTGAGCTTCACACTCAGGAAGAGGGTTGGAAGGGAGGCTTCACACCTCAGAAGAAGGCAGAAATCCATCTACAAGGGGGAGAGATGAGAGAGGAAGAGGGCACACCTTTCATGCTTCAAGCATTTTCTAAAAATTCTTCTCATTAATTCTAGTAAAATAAGAAATACATGGTATTTATATGAAATACAAAATGACCCTAACTAACCTCGGATCTAGGATTAGGGAGGGGTAGTCAAGGGATAACACATTAATCCCCATGTGGTCAAAAAATAAAAATTAGAATATGTTCTAGTGGGAGGGGGCGCCCCTTGGACTTTAAGGGATGGAATATTGGACTTTTTAATCCAATTGTCCCCTTGAATGGTAAAGTCCTTCTAGAAGCCACCTAGGACATTTGACCAGCCCCACATGAACCCCAAGATGCCACTTGTGTTGTTCCCCTGTGATTTTGATGATAGCAAACACTGAGTTATCTGAACATCTGTGACATGATTTAGATCTCCATGATTTTGATGATAGCATATCATGAATCCGTGTCTGAATGATTGTTCTGCTTTGGGCATATGAACTGTACAGGGTAGTTCATGCATACAGCAAGTCCATACACTCTCTACTGTTATCTTCATACTTTTACGAAGTCTACACATTGCAGTCTAGTCTGAATATCGTCAGCATAGAAAGTCTACACATTTCATTGCAGCATGCACACACAAGTCTACACAGTGGTATTCATTCCTGTGCACAGTTCGTGCATCAAGTCTGTACATTGCCCTGCTTCAGGCACGCTAAGTCTATACAGACCTTATCTTCACCTACGTTCAGAACACTAAGTCTATACATCGTGTGCATCTCGCTGCTAAGTCCGTACATTGGCCAAGTCTGTACAGAGTCTTATTACACTGGTCATCAAGTCTGTACATCGGTTGGCTTATGCATGCATCGTCTGGCAAAGTCTGTACATCGGTTGGCTTGTGCATGCATCGTCTGGCAAAGTATGTACATCGGTTGGCTTGTGCATGCATCGTCTGGCAAAGTCTATACATCGCTTGGATCGTTAAGTCTATACATTGTCGCATGCATCGTTTAGCAAGTCTGTAAATCGCTCACTTGCATGTTCATCAAGTCTATACATTGTCTGGCCATTGCACACGAAGTCTGTACAGCGGTTGCCTTCATGCCTAGAAAGTCTATACATCGTGTGTTGCTAAAAGTCTGTACAGTGTCTCACATATGCAAAGTCTATACATCGCTGCATCACTCACATTCAAAGTCCATACATTGCCCGGTAGCTTGCATAGCTCAAGTCTATACATCGTCCAGTCGTGTGAACATTGCATTCGGCAAGTCTGTACATTCTGCACATGAAGTCTATACATTGATTGCCTGCTCATGCATCTATCCTTTGGCAAGTCCATACATCGTGTAAGTCTATACATTGTTATCGTTCAGCGTCTCATATGCATATTTGAGTTGAAGTCTGTACAGCCCAAGTCTGTACATCCACCGTCTCATTTGGGCATCGTTCGTTCAGCAAGTCTGTACATCTGACCGTCTCATTCAGCGTCTCACGCATTTATCAAGTCTATACACTCTTCACTGTAAAGTCTGTACAGCGCCGTGTTCATGCTTCAAAGTCTGTACAACGTCCTTCGCATGCACGTGTCCGTCTTACCCATCGTCTCATGCATCCACTTAAAGTCTACACATTGTCTGCCGTGCACACTAAGTCCATACATTCGTTGCTGGCATGTCTATACATCGCCGCTTGTTTGTGCATCGATCAAGCCTGTACAGCCTGTGTATGCATCAGTTCATAAGTCTATACATTGTCTGCTACACAAACACTAAGTCTACACATTGTGGCATGCACGAACAAACAAGTCTGTACACACTTCAGCACTTAAAGTCTGAACGTTCTTCAACAGAGTCTGTACACACTTCAGCACTTAAAGTCTGAACATCCTTCAGTGAAGACTGTACACACTTCAGTGCATATGTGCATCTCCTTCAAGACAAAGTCTGTACATTCTTTATTTCTAAGTCTATAAAGTCTATCTTTCATACTAAGTCTGTACACGGCGGTCTTGTGTTACCCAGCAAGTCTGTACATCTCTCTGATATTTTCTTATGACTGTGTGACAGGTATATCCTTCGAGAAGAAAGGTGTTTGGGCACGTGATCCGAGGTTGGCACCTGGCACGTGATCCGAGGTGTACTCTGGACAAAGAGGGCACAAGCCCTACACACGCCCTAGCCGCTGCTGCTATAAATGCGAAGCTTCTTCCTTAGAAGAAGACTGATCGTGAAAAGGAGATTGAGATCGAGATAGAGCAAAGATCAAGGAAGAGTGATCGAAGTAGAGAGGAAAAGAGCAGAAGTAGCAGAAGAAAGAAAAGAAGAAGAAGAGAGAAGCTAGGAGCCAGAGTGAGAGAGCAGAAGAAGAAAAAGAAAAAGAGAAAGAGAGATGGAGAGCTCGTGAAGAAGAAGAGAAGCTTCATTGTCTTCACTGGACCTTGGATCAGATCCAATCCAGTTTGCTCCTGCGAGAGCTACCTTGTGCATTTCATTTTCCAGCTTTCAGTCGCTGCATTTTTTTGTTTCTCTTTTTAACTGTTCACAATTGTTCTTCCGATCCTCTGGTTTGAGATCGGGTTCCCTCCGGTTTAAAGGAAGAGAGACTTGCGTCTCTGGTTGCCTGTGACTGGGTGTCACTGGTGGTTCCCCTCCGGTTTGGAGGAAGGGAGGTCCTAGACCTATGGGTTGCAAGTGGCTGGGAGTCACTTGTGGGTTCCCTCTGGGTTCGCAGAGGAAGAGAGATCTGTGATCTCTGGTTTGCCAGTGACGGGCTGTCACTAGCAGTTCCCCTCCGGTTTGGAGGAAGGGAGATTCATCTCCGTTTCTGGTCTTGTGGGTAGCAAGTCCAGGTGTCAAGCTTCTGTGGGTTGCAGAGCTTGGGTTGAGGGATTTGTTTTCCTCGGGTTGTCAAGCTGTTTGGCAGCAATTGTTGCAGACTGAGTCTGCTGTTCTAGCCTTGCTAGTGGAAGCCTCACTCCGGTTTGGAGTGAGGGGTGGACGTAGGTCTGTGGACCGAACCACCTAAAAAATCATGGTGTTCACTTGTGGTCTGATTTTCCTTATGTGTTCTTTTCATTGCTGCGCTCATTAGATGCTTGCTTAGGATCGTGTGAGGGCTACTTGAATTGTTATCTTGCTTTGATCCTTCTAAGTATTCTCAATATATTTCTGCAACAGCTTTTTAATTCCACATATCTGTGCATTAGAGATTTAATTAGGCTATATTTGAAGAGGGATACATTCACCCCCCCTCTGTATCCGGGCCTTGCACCCTATCAACTTGGACCAATGAGGAAGGGGTGGAGGGTCCTACAGGGCCTACATGGACTTTTACACAAAAATCCAAAGATCCTTAAGGAATAACAAATTGGCTTATAAAGCCCTACAATTGCAAACCTACTTTACCAACGATATAAATGAAAACTAAAAGGACACAAATGCAAACAAAATGTGGGTGATCTTGCTCTGATGTCCCCATCAATTCTCTCCGGGTGGGAAGAACTCGACCATGTCGAGTAAGGGTGCGACTGCTCGTGACGCCGACGGATCCGTCATCATACTAGGAAGCGCAGAGTACGCTCCACTCCAAGTATTTGACACATGCTCATCCTGTATAGATTCGATATGTGCTCGCTGCTGGGGAATGAGGCTAGAGGTGGACACTCCGGGGTGGGGTCACTCTCAAAGGAGGGAGGCGGCTCAAAGACTCACTAGGAATCACCGCTGGGTCCCTATATGTGACTAGATCCGATATAGAGAATGGTCGAGCCGATCCCAAATGCCGACAAGTCTACAATGTACGCAATAGATCCGACTTGTCTCGCACTAGAAAGGGACTGACAACGTGAGCGTACAAAGACTGACTCGACTCGATGCATGTAGACTCACTATGCACTCAACAAGAAAGAAAAACATCAGCTCACACAAGACCCTAGACAAACCTACGGTTAGTTCTACCCACACATGTGTGATGGGGGACCAGGACATCTGAATGTGTGCCATGCATGCATTTGACGTAACCGGAGGTTGACATCATGGGAGACTCCTAGACACCCAAGTATAAACCAGTCATGCATGGAACTCCTTTTGGACTTGGGTGTGGGAAGTTTGAGAGGTTCGGGTGGCTTAGGTGGGCCGGGAAAGCCAAATTCACTTTCTCCATTTCCCCAGTGAACTGAATGACTGACCCATGGAGAAAGGGTGTGGATGGGAAGTGGTGGGTCACGGGGCTCCCTAGGGAAGGGATCGAAAGGATCGAAGAAAGTGTGACCTACCGTGATGGATTCCCAAGGGAAAGGGTCAAAAGGACCAAGAAGAGTTAGGGATCCAGTGATGTGGCTCCCTGTTGACCCCGGGTAGAAATCCCCAATGTAAGCCAACTCCTCGTCACCTGAGGGGATCAGGGAAGCAGCTGGCTCCCTAGGATGTGTGGACTTCTCTATGGGAGAGAAGGGGTCATGGAAGGGAAAGTGGTGGAGCTCGTCTGGTAGAGGTAAGAGCAAGATGAGCTCACTGGTGTATGGACCCACCGTGCAGACAGAGGTGATGGAACCCAAGGATGGGTATATGAAGCTAAGGCACCTAGGTGGGTCGGGCCTGAGAGCCAACAGACTGGTCAGCTCCATTTGCCTACTTAATCCCTTAAGCAGGTCATCCATGGTGTCCACGAAGTAAGAGGATTGGCAAGTGGTGCTAAAAGCTGTGGTGGACACTATCTGTAGGGTTGGTTCTATGGGAGGGTAGCAATGGAGTGTGGTATCCAGAAATAAACCCTTCCTTAGCCAACTAGCTAATGGCTCCTCAATAATTACCTCGCCCTTTAGGAGAACGAGGGGCTCCGTATGGAGTTCCATGGGTGAAGGCCGTGGTGAATTGTCACCCTCGGATGGGGAGAGGGCATCCTCTATGATGGGGAGAGGGCTTGGGGACTCCGTAGATAGGGCCGGGTTAAGACTACCGGCGATGACCTCCTTGGGCTCGGGTAGGAGTCCATCAACATGATCACATGTTTTTTCCATCCTATCCAACCGGTCTGAAAACATTTTCAAGAGTTCGGCAAAGGTGCGGGTTGGAGTAGGGGCCTCGTGGTGGACTCGCTCATCGTCTCTCGGCCTCCTAGGTTGGCTATATGAGGGGTTTATTGCCTCCGGCTTTGACCCTCTTGATTGGAAGTGCTTGGGTGAGATTGGTTGGGGGTGAATGGGTGGGGTTGGTTGGTGGTGTGGCCCCCGTGGTTGGAAGTAAATGGGTGGGGTCGGTTGGAGGTGAATGGGTGGGACTGGTTGGAGGGGACCGGGTGGCGAAGGTAGGCCTTCCTAAGCTCTCTCTTCATGTCCCACCATGATTCGATGGGCCATTGTCTCCTAACCTGCCTCAAGCATTCAATGTCTCTCCACTTCTCGGCAGCCTCGTGAAGAAGCCTATCCTTGGCAAAAGAGAATTCCTGGGCCTCGGGCATGATGTAATAATCAAAATATTTATCCATGGCGGCTTCCCAATGTAGGTAGTCGCTCGGAACTTTGGAGCCATAAAAGTCCGAGGCTTCGGGCTGAATGAAGGGCATAGGATGGTTCCCAAGCCCATGGGAGTGCCAACGGTTATATCGCCTGGGCGACCGGGAGTCCATTGGAAACTGGGGAACTACAAGGTAGACATGCCGACATAAAGAGACAAGACAAATTGACTATGAACCTAGACACAACCAAGACTCGGTACCTGGCGGAGTTGCGGGACCCGAAGATCCTCTCAACGCGAGTATGTGGCCTTCCCGATAGGCGTAGCCTAACGTTCAGACAACACCTTTTGATATACCGAACAATGGTATGCAAATGCAACGACCGACTTAGACACTTTTTTTTTAAAAACCAAAACTACCCTAAACTCATCCTTCCGCTCTGATACCAATTTGATGCAGGATGGACAGCGGACTCAACTCTAAGTTGATATGCGATCCTTGGACTCTAGACAAGCTCGCGATCATCCCTTAGCGAGGGAAGCGTACAGACGTGCGCGGTTGAGAAACTGACAGTGAGCTAGGGTGGTCAGCTCTCTCTCGTGCCCGGATCGGGTCACGGGATGGGTCTCGCTCTCTCTCTCTCTCTCTCGCAGCGGCGATAATAAAATATAACGAGCTAGGATCTTAACATGCTCTCTAGCAACGGCATATAGAAGTAAATACTAGTAAAGTAAAATGCCGAGAGAGGAGTGGACACGATACCTCCACGCTCCAGGCGAGGGGAAGGCGATCCCGGCCAAGTACGGTAACTCCCGATACAAATAATTTTCAATAATTTACAGAAAATATTTCTACTGCCCACTCCACGCAGGGAGGTAACGAGCTACAAGTGGAGCCCGGGAGGACCGATCTTGGGTTGACGGGTAGCACTTTGATCCGCTCCGTCGGTGCCATCTGGAAGACGCTTGCTGCGGGTGGTGGGGCCCACGTGCTGCTCGGACCTCCGAATTGGGCGGGGTGGGTCCCGCTGTAGAGAGGACTCCTGGGGGGACCCTCCCTCGGAGGGGAACACTCTGGTTCACTTCATGGAAGGTGAGGCGGCTCCGATCGTCAAGGTGGAGCTTGCTGTCCCCGGATCTGAACTTCTATTTTTGCAGCGCGTGACCCGGCGATAACAGCTGCTGCGATCAATCCCGACGTCGGATCGACGCAAAATTGGCGCCGTTGGAAAGCTATTTTAAAGTACTTTGACCAAGGGCTATGGCAGGAATTTTGATGCGACTGGATTTTTCGTGGTGGATGTTTGAACAGGCTGGTTGACAGACTCAGGAAACTCAGGACAGAAATAGATTTTCCTGAGAGTTGGCATTGACCGGAGAGAAAACTTCGGATCTGGAAGTAGGACTCTTCATAAAAGTTGGAGAGGGGGAAGTAAGGAAGACGGAAATATTTTTTGTGGATTTTTTAGAGGTGGTTTGATAGGGGAAACAGAATTTCTAACACTGGGTGGTCGGATCTGGACAGCAGGGACATAACTAATTTTGGATTTGACAGTGATTTTTAGAAAATGTAAACGAGATCCAAAATTCTCAAAAAAATTCGTGGAAGAAGGTTTAGGTGGACAGAACTCCCAATTAAATTGGAAACTCAAAAAAACAAGGGAAAGTGGGTCGAACTATGGAAACACAGAGTTGTTGTGAGACAAAACAGAACACAGGCAGATCTGGAAGGCTGGGGAACACGAAATGGGAAAAATAGAAAATGAAGGCTGAAAAATAGGGAAAAATTTTGGGAGAGGGTATTTGCGTGGGGAACCTACCCTCAAAATTTGGGCTCCAGCAGATCTGTGGATTGGGAGCTAAAATTCGGACAAGGGGGCTCTATCCTGATTTAGACAGAACTCCGGCGATGGCGGCTCGATGGTGGCGGCGGCAGCGGCGCTGAGCTTCACACTTAGCAAGGGGGTTGGAAGGGAGGCTTCACCCCTCAGAAGAAGGCAGAAATCCATCTGCAAGGGGAGAGAGGAGAGAGGAAGAGGGCGCACCCTTCATGCTTCAAGCATTTTCTGAGAATTCTTCTCATTAATTCAAGTAAAATGGGAAATACATGGTATTTATATGAAATACAAAATGACCCTAACTAACCTCAGATCTAGGATTAGGGAGGGGTAGTCAAGGGATAACAGATTAATCCCCATGTGGTCAAAAAATAAAAATTAGAATATGTTCTAGTGGGAGGGGGCGCCCCTTGGACTTTAAGGGATGGAATATTGGACTTTTTAATCCAATTATCCCCTTGAATGGTCAAGCCCTTCTAGAAGCCACCTAGGACATTTGACCAGTCCCACATGGACCCGAAGATGCCACTTGGACCAATGAGGAAGGGATGGAGGGTCCTGCAGGGCCTACATGGACTTTTACACAAAAACCCAAAGATCCTTAAGGAATAACCAATTGGCTTATAAAGCCTTACAATTGTAAACATACTTTCCCAAGGATATAAATGAAAACTAAAAGGACACAAATGCAAACAAAATGTGGGTGGTCTTGCTCTGATGTCCCCATCACATGGTTCAATATTGTGAATTTTTAAACATGAGTGATTTATTAATAACATGTAAAAATTGGCGTCGATAGTGGCCGACGTTCATTAAAATAGCATCAGAATTGGTGGTCGCATATTTTAAAAATAAGCGGCCACGGGGTTGGACGCTAATTCTTTTTATATTAGAAAATGAAATGATGACATATAGAGAGCTAGTAGGACATGAACTTTACATGCATATGACGATTATTTTTACATATTAACAGTGTTTGATCTTGTATTAGAAAAAACCTACCTCTTTGGTGAAGAAATCGACTAAGGAAGCAGAGGAAAGGAGACCACGTAGTAGTCTCTGATAGCAGCAAGAAGGAGGAAGAGCTCTCCACGTAGAAGGAGGGAGGAAGTAGAGGCAGTGGCCACAGCAAAACAACGGGAAGAAGATGCTTGTTACGCCTTCTTCACGCTACAGGAGGAAGAAAGGAAGCAGAACATGCCTTTTCACGTATGCACGTCTGCTGGTGAAGATGGGAACCGCAACAGCAGGATGGAGACGCGAACATCGACAGGAAGAAGCTAAAACGCTCGAACGTAGCAGAGTCCCTTCGAACGTAATGGCAGTAACTCATTCACGTTCGACAAGGGATGTGCTTTATAGGGGAGGGAAAAGACCTTAAGGGGGGTTCGAACGTCAACAAGGGCAAGGGCTATACCTTGCCATCTATTTCTCCACAAAACACTCGACATGCCCATTTTTCAGCCGACTGCCATGTTTTGATTTTGAGAACCCTAAGGGTTCCCCATGCAGAGCCATGTTCGAATGGGTTGTGGGTTTGGGTTAACCGTTCGATTGGTACAGTGGGCTAGTCTCACTTTTATCATGGCCCTTTTATGAACGTGAGGCCTACATGGGTATGGGTTAAAGCCTATTGTATATATAATGGTTTTGTGTTTCTGTACGTGCGTAGGTGAAAGCCCATTAACATCATGCATTTCTTTATTTTAGGCTTCTATATAATTGTAAGGGTTTTATTTCTTTAGGAAAAAGTTTATTTCCCTATTATTTAATCCAGAGTGCTACAATTGGCGTCCATTTGAATGGACACTAATTCCCAAGAAGCTAAAAAAGGGAAGAAAGAAGGAAAAAGAAGATAAATACGAATTGTAACAATAAAGACACCGACATAATAATGATATTAATGATAAAAAAATATGATAATCATATAAATATCCATGAAAATGCCCTCTTTAAGAATTCAACGGCGTATTGTCCGGGGTACTTCCCCATTGACTCTTGGCGTCGGGAATATCAATGATGCCTATACAAGTCACACTTGGACCCCGGGGGCCGGGGGGCCACCCCCATTTTGGTCATAGTCTAACTTTGCCTCTGGCCAATATCTCACTAAATCTGACTCATTTCTCTATGTTTCAAATATCAAACTTGTCGTACCTCAGCATACATATGTCCTGATGCTCCCTATGTATATTCGTGATGCTTTCAACACGGATTTCCATCCGAACATGAAATGGTCAATATATGACAGACATGATTTTTATACCCCTTTGCACCCTAATGTAGGGGATTTTGATGCTCTTCAACACACCTTTCGTTCATTTCAGGAAATTTGATTTTCAGGCTATGAGGCCCCTTATCTTGGCGATTAATCAAAGGTTTTCTCCTCTCCGAGGGGATGTAATTAACATTATGGCCTTTGTGGCACGATGGGTCTCAGTCCCAACCCGATATCCACTTTCGTTTGATTAGTCAGACGGGGTGCACCACAGGCTCCGGACCACTCCAATCTCAGAGCCTGAACACATTGTCACTATGTGACTGGCACGCCTTCGCACTTGATAAACCAATATAAAAGATAAATGATACAAAGATATCACGATTTTAAGATGAACGATAAAAAGTGCATCCACAAGTCTGGCACGCCCGGTGGGTGTAACGCCCCGGGATCCGATTCCCAATTTATGGGTATATTTTTTTTATTTCATCGGACCTCGAGCCATTACTTCGTACATATCGCGAAAGCACAATATATAAACATGCGTACATTTGCATGAGAGAGAGAGAGAGAGAGAGAAATCATAGTTACAAAAATGTAAATATCATCTCAACCACTCATAATTTCCAAAGAATGTTGTGCATCCCTTGGTTTTGATGATGACAATAGGATATGTTTGACTAATCTAAGTTCTATCTTGTCTCTTAAAGCAAATGGTTTAGTTATGTGTGTAAAGATAGTGCATTGAATTAATGCCCATTTGATGATGACAAACAATGTTTCTGATCAACTCAATATAAATCTGATAGTTCAATTTACTTCTGATAAGTTAAGTAATTTCAGGTCCACTGAAATTCAAGTGGAATCAACAAATCAGAAGAAGTGTCAAAGGCCGCTTGTCGACCAGGGAAGTGGTTATGGTCGACCAACGAACTCAACCAGAAAAGCATCAGATCATCTGTCTTCTGGAAGCACCTTGGCTGTCGACCAAAGCCCCACCTCTGGTCGACCACAGAACAGCCAGAACATCAGACAGAACTGACGGCCATCTGTAATTCGTTCCTTGTCGACCAGCGACCAGGCTGTGGTCGACCAACGGGCGAAGTGAGTTTCAGCCAGAAGAACCGGCCGTCTGGGGAATGCCCATTGTCGACCAGCGACAGGGTCATGGTCGACCACGGGCTTTATAGCGTCCAGAACCGAACTCTAACCGAATTCTGTTGAGGTTCCTTAAAACCTGCAGATGGTTGTTGCAGGTTGTTGGGCTGCTCAGGAGATAAGATTCCGCACGGGAATCAAGGAAACAATCTTGCTTAGAAGTGGTCAAACTCGTTCTAACGATTGGATTTAAACCGATCCCTGTTTTCTAGCAGATTGGCGCTCGATCTGAAAATTGCGCGGGAAGAACTTCAAAGGCGGTATGAAGAATATAATGCAACTAATCACGAACAAAGAAGCAGTGAGAGAGCACGAAATAGAAGCCAAGGAAGATATACACAGAAGAGGAAGAAGGAGCTCTCCACCAATCAAAGATCTGCAGAAAGGTTAAAGGCAATCTCGTTGCTGCAGAAGGAAGACTTAGCTCAAGACTGTGCGATCTCCAGCAGCAGAACAATCGAAGGCAACTGACTGGAAGATCAACAGGGAGTCTAGGCTTCTTCATAAGAGTGATCAAGTCCCAGGCTGAACATCTATTCTTCTACACACGCCAATATTCAGTCCTGTCTTTCATCACCTGTTCTTATCATCTTTCCATTTGTGATTACAATTATTGTCAAGCTGTGAGGCAGCAGAGTCAAGCTGTGTGTCAGCAGGTACAAGCTGTGTGTCAGCTGTGTTTTGATTGAGATCAGAGATTCTCATAGTGAAGCCTTGCTTGAGTTAAGCAAGGGGTGGATGTAAGTCTCAGGAAGAGACTGAACCACCTTAAAAATCCTCTCTTGTGGTGTGCTTGTGTGTGTTTGATTTTCTATACGTATGCTTGCATCTTTACTATCCGCATTAGTTCTATAATTCATTAATTACCAGTAGCTCATTTGGTCGATAGTTAGTAAATCAAAGAAAGGGGGAAAGATCTATTCACCCCCCCCTCTAGATCTATTCAGTCCGTATCCAACAAAGAAGAGTACATGACCATTGTTCCAAAATAAACCTGAGCCCATGCATGCTCATTGCCCCATAGCTATACATATAAGAGAGACCTTCATCCATAGCATACCCAGTCGAACTACGCACTGGCACTACTCCTCAGCTTCAGCCTCCTCCTCAACCTCCTTCTCTATGTCTCCTGAAAACATGTGTCACAAAAGGGGTGAGTGTGACGCTCTGTAGGCAGCCTAAACAAACCGGGGTTAACTTGCATTTATATAACCGAATTACATGCATAATTCAGATGTTAATAATAGCATAATCCATTCATTATAGTCTACTGAAAATAACTCATAAGAGGAAAATACACATTCTTAAGCTGACATATAAGGTACCCATGCATGCGCTAAAACCACGGTGAATAAGTATTTACACATTATCACATTTTCATATTTTCACACTTTCACATATCACTTTTCCACATTTTCGCATTTCACATTTTCACATTTCACATTTCCACATTTTCACATTTGTTATTCAAGGAAATAAACAGCTGCCACAATCATAGGAGGCCCACACACACACAACGAATGAAAGAGTACTACGCAGACCCGAGAGCGAACTCCCACCTAGATTCTTGGTGGCCTCGAGGCATTACGTAACACCACATCACAAAGGCCGCCCCCCCTGGGGACCAAAGACCGAATCAATAGGATTTTAAACCAGAGGGACCGAAGTCCTATCTCACAGAAGGCTGTTGTTTCCATTTATATCATTTACATCGTATTCGCATTCACATACACACCCATTTTACACATATTAGTATGATACTTTATCATAATAAGCATGCTTTCAATGATTTAAGTGGGCTAAACATACTCACAGTCGTGCTTCTAATATTCTAAACATGCTCACATATGTGCTTCTAGTAGTCTAAACATGCTCACAGATGTGCTTCTATAGTTTAAGAGGGATAAATACACTTGGGGTCTTGTTCAGGTTACTATATGAAAAGAACAGGTCTATTCTTCTAGGCCACACATGCATAGAAAATGATTTATATCTGAAAGTACAGAATTTCTGTGGGCATGAAATTTTTACTGTGGGTTACTAACTTAGCCTTATGTCATTTTCTAATTTTTCAGATTTTTATGAATTAATATGCCCCCTCAAAATTCTCCTTTTCTCAGTTTCTGAAAATTGGGTCTGTGCAGCATGTGCACCGACCCCACTAGAACATGCACATACCTCACTGAAGCATGCACAGACCTTACTGGAACATGCACAGACCCTGCTTGTGGCCAGGGCCAGACATGCACAGACTTCACTGAAACATGCACAGACTTTACTTATGATTTGAACTAGACCTGCACCGACCTCACTAGAATATCCACAGACTTCACTAAAACATGCACAGACTTTACTTATGCTTTGAACTAAACTTGCACCGACCTCACTAGAAAATGCACAGACTTCCCTGAAACATGCACAGACCTCACTTAGGATTTGAACTAAACCTGCACCGACCTCACTAGGACATGCACAGACTTCACTAAATCTTGCACATACTTTACTTATGATTTGAACTAAACCTGCACCGACCTCACTAGAACATGCACAGACTTCATGCACAGACCTCACTTATGATTTGAACTAAACCTGCACCGACCTCACTAGGACATGCAGAGACTTCACTGAAACATGCACAGACTTTACTTATGATTTGAACTAAACCTACACCGACCTCACTAGAACATGCATAGACTTCACTAAAACATGCACATACTTTACTTATGATTTGAACTAAACCTGCACCGACCTCACTAGAACATGCACAGACTTCACAAAAATATGCACAGACTTTACTTATGCTTTGAACTAAACCTGCACCGACCTCACTAGAACATGCACAGACATCATTGAAACATGCACAGACTTTACTTATCATTTGAACTAAACATGCATCGACCTCACTAGAACATGCACAGACTTCACTAAAACATGCACATACTTTACTTATGCTTTGAACTAAACCTGCACCGACCTCACTAGAACATGCATAGACTTCATTGAAACATGCACAGACCTCACTTATGATTTGAACTAAACCTTCACCGACCTCACTAGGACATGCACAGACTTCACTGAAACATGCACAAACCTCACTTATGATTTGAACTAAACATGCACCGACCTCACTTATGATTTGAACTAAACATGCACAGACCTTACAAACATGCACAGCCCTTACCATTACTAGAACATGCACAGACTTTACTATAAAACATGCACAGACTTTACAAACATGCACATACCTTACCATTACTAGAACATGCACATACTTTATTATAAAGCATGCACAGACTTTACCAATATGCACAAACCTTACCATTACTAGAACATGCACAGACTCTACTATAAAACATGCACAAACCTTACCATTACTAGAACATGCACAGACTCTACTATAAAACATGCACAGACCGTACAAAACATGCACAGACCTTACAAAATATGCACATACCTTACAATTACTAGAACTTGCACAGACTTTATTATAAAACATGCACAGACTTCACAAACATGCACAGACCTACTATGACCCATATGAAATATGTATAGACCTTGTCCGAAAGGCTGACCTTCCTAGGGACTGTACTATTCCTTAGAGACTCAGAGGTAACTCATGGGAGCCTGAAACCCGATGAAAACAAAAACCAAAAATGAATATGGTGGTGGTCCCCACATGCCCTTAATCTCTCTTTAAGGTGTAGAAATTATACTTTTAAAACTATTTTAATGCAACATTGACCCCTAAAGTTTGAGATTAGGTGCCTACCTTTTAACCGACGATCCAGGGATAATATCCACACCCCAAAACCTCCTCAGTTTTATCCTTCGATCCGGGGATGAGATCCACACCCCAGATCCTCTCCAAGACTTTCTGCTTCCTTATAGGAACTGCTGGTTCACCCCCTTCGCAGGGCCAAGGTCCCTCACCTCTCTTCTCTCTCAAGAGGAACCGTAGATAGTGGAAAGTTGAGAATGGGTGTTGCTAAAGACTGACCACCCATGAAACCCACCTCCTTATATAGGTTCAAGCCTCCAGAGGCCTTTCCTATGTCCAGCAAGGCTCAGTCCATCCCCCAACGTCGCTGGTTAAAGAGGGGGTTAATGCTAAGCCCCCCTTGGGTTTGAATAGAGGTGACCCTTTGTCTACCCAGTCATAAATATGAATGAGTGCGCTTTCCTGTTAAGATTTGGGTTGATATGTATGCATATGAAATGAATAGGACGTCTATATCTAACTTCCAGTCGTGGTTTCATTGAATTTCATTAACTCTACCATGAGTTATGATTTTCGTAATATTAACGTTATTTCTCCTCTATTCCAGTCACGACCCTTCGTCTACATAGGCATAAATGCGAGTGGGAGCACTCTTATGTTGGGATTCAGATTGGGATGTCTTCATATTAAATCATGAGGACTTACAGATCTAACGTTTAGAGGTGGTTTCATCAAATTTCCTCATCCCTAGCCTGAGTTATGATTTTTACAATTTTATGATTTATTCTCCCTCATTCCAGTGGCGACCTTTTGGTAGCCCGAGGTAATCCGGGTATATCTCTAGCATCCAGGCAGTGTGTGACCTTGACCTCAACATATAAGTTGTAGCTAACATCTCGCTCGGAATGATGGCCTTGGTTTCAGGTCATTTCATTAACGACAGACGAAGTTATGAATTTCCCATTAATTATGTCTGAGTTCTCCTAACAGTCACACCTCTTCATGATAGCTGGCAGCAAATGGGCTTAGGACCTTGGGTTCTAGTGCGAATTGGGTTTCCATGTCAACAGAAGAGTTTGGGCTAAGGGCCCAATGATGGGGACATCACCTCCCATGCCCACCTTCACAGCTCGTCTCCTCGCCCCGGTTGCATCCGGCATGGTTTAGTCATTTAATTTTGAGTCCTATGTAATTTTACTTGAGTCATTTGATGTAATTTGCATTTTATTTGAGTCATGTCCCTAGGTCTTGCATTTATTTTCCTATGTTTGAGTGTCATTAGAGTGTGTAATGTGCTAATTGGGCCCATTTCTTCGGGCTTGGCCCAATGAGCTCCCCTACCCCTTCGGTTATTTGTCAATGAGTCTTTTGTCAGGGTCTTATTGTAAAATGTGGGTTTCCTATATATAGGGCCCCATTTCCTTCATTTGGAGGTAATGAATCAATCAATGAAAAAAATGCCATTTGAGAGTCCAAAGCTTAGTTTAGTGGAGTGATTCCAACAATTTTTGGGTGAGAAACCCTAGGGGAGAGATTCCCCACCCTTCCCTCTCTTAATCTCTCTTTTTCACTCCACTTTCTCTCTCCTCAACACCCAATTTCGAATTTTCTTCTCTCTCCTCCCTTCCCAACCACCTCAACCCCCACCTCCCATCATTAAAGCCCTCCACTTCCCCATGGCCTCCATTACTCCACCCCCCTAGTCCCAAGAAGATCCCTCACCATTCCAACACCATCTTCCACATTCCAACACCACTTTTCCCATTCCAACACAATCAACCCCTTCCCCACACAACCCCACAACTTCCAAGGCCATTTCAAATTTGAAATCCACCCTTCCCTCCACTCACTTGTGCCCCCCCCCCCTCACTTTCTCCTCTCACCCACCTTCCCAAATTCGTAGCTCCTCCTCCCACCACCTGTTAGACCCACTTCCAGACCCCATTCTTCCCTTCCCCCACCTTAGAACACCCCCTCCTAGACCCCCTCACAGCCCGGGCTTTCCCCACACTAATCCACCCCCATTTCCCCTCCCATATACCCCATTCCCCCCCATCATCATCAACCTACAGCTCTCAACTGAAGATCTACAGCAGACCAGCAACTTGCAGTGGCCACCACGACCTCCTCCGGATAAGTTTGAAGACCCAAGAGCCATTGTCGGAAGCGTCTGCCAGTCGCCTTCGTAACCGAAGTGGTTTCGTCTTCTTCCGATCTCCGAGTCGTCTAGGAGGTACATTCTCCCACAGCTACGCGGTTCTGCCTCGGCTGAGGACCTGAGCCGGCTTAGAAGCTCTGCCACGACCAGCCCCGAAGGAATCAGTCTTCAAGTCCTTCTTCAAAGTTCTTCATCGGCCTGTCTACTTTCAGAATCAAGAAGCGGAATCCCATTCAGCATCCGGGAATAGAAGTTACCAATTTTCTTCCACGGTCGCGCGGCTCTGCCTTCCCCAGTCTGCATCGACACCTCCTCACTCTTCTGGCTCCAAAGATTGTCTCCGTTCTCTTCTGGAGTCCCCGTTTCTTTTTCTGCAAAGAGGACTCACCCACGGTTCTAACGGCGCTGACGGCATCAAATTTGGAGTTCGGGAGCGGTCAGGACCTCTGCATCCTACTGTTGGTGACCTGCCCCTGCTAGTCCGAGAAACAGAGGCCCTGTTCAAGCTCATGTCCCGTCCAGCAGCGACTCCAGAAGAAATTACAAAAATTCTGAGGCATTCCCCTTCCTGTTACGAAGATTTCGCTGCCAGTCTCGCCATCAGCACAATTCCTGAGCAAGATCTACGACAGCAACACCGAACCTCTATCCTGGTTCGCTGACAGCAGGCAGATTCGGTGTCCACCCTTGTTCCTCGTTCTTTGCTTTGGTTTCCCCACCCCGCTTGGCCGGCTGAAGGCCCCTCCCTGCGTGGAGGTAGTATTGATGTAATATCATTAACCCCCACCCTAAGTTCCCCCTCCTGCGAGAGGTGTAGTGGTGTAATTTGTTTGGGGCAGGTCAAGCGACACCGCCGCGGCGTGTGGGGATCCACTCGCCTCCCCGCTCGCCCTCGTCTCCGACCGGGACCGGTTTCTTCAAACCGGTCGAGTAAGTGCTCAAACCTTCACTCCAATTAGTGCTTGTCTTTCAATATTAGTTCTTAATTCCGCTGGTTATGCGAGTGAGAGCCCGATCCTCAAGCCCCATAAACTTGAGTGATCACCGTGGGAATATTGCAACCGGTGCCTTTGGCACTTTGTCGGCCCCCTTGATTTGGGCATCCCCACCCTTTGGGAATCAAGTCTTGGCCTTGCTGGCCCTCTACCAGCAAGGGCCCAACCCCACATCCTCCCCTTGGCATTGCCAAGTCACCCCGGGCTTGGGTGAGTGACGATAGAGCGGTGGCCCAATTTGGCCCGTTTTGAATGCGATTGTGCTTGCTTGCATTAGGTCCGAGGTCGTGTCACATCAAGTGGTATCAGAGCAAGTCTTTGATTTGTTCTCACAAGTCAAGTCCATGGGCACGCTTGCATTAGAGTTCTCATCGGATCGTTCTATGCATTATCCACCTCCCATTGTCATTGAGTCTACCGACCAAAAGGCTCCAATTCCCATCATATCCCAAGCATACCTACCTAATGGGAGCCCCACAGAAATTGACTTCATCGACATGGAAGAAGATAATTGGGTATCCCCCGAGATTGTAGCCACCCTCTCTACGACTGGACAAATTGTGCACAACGGAGACCTAGTCTTCGTTGAATTCCATAAATGGTTCGGGAAGACTAAGTATTTGGATGGGGCTTGGTGTCAAAAGGGAACATTGGCGGGTCCATGTATAATCCTAGGTAAGAAATGGTTAGATGAAAGGAATGCCGACATCGACCCAACACGTCGGACTTGCCTAGTGCATCCGCCACACCTTTCGGGAACCTTTAAATTCAACAACCTTTTATTCTCCCACCCGCGGGAATCCCACCCTTGTTCACCACCCCGGGTGCACCATACTCCGGCCATCATCACCCCACCATCAAAGAACCTTCCCACTCCATTAGTTTTGGAAGAAGTAGTCCACCCGTTGTGCCACATGAAGACAAATATCCCTCGGGAACCTATCCCCTCCATAGAGAGCTCCCATGTCCCAATTGAAGAGGAAGCCTCGCACAAGGATCTTCACCCTACACCACCCCCTCTAGATAAGGCTGAATTCATCTTAGAAGAGTCCCTTGTTAGGTGGCTAAGGGAGAGCCTAATTAGAGAGACCTCGACCCATGTTTGCCCTCCCATTAAAAAATTTTCCCCTAGTGCCCCTCTTCTCCTATCACACCACAATCCAAGCATCCTATCAAGTGGAGACCTTAGAGGATTTTCTTAGGGGCTTAGCATGGCAAATTGAGTTCACTAGCATGTTGACCCCTATGGCCGAACAACCTAGGAGCCTTAGCCTCCTACACCTATGCATAGGGTCTATCACCTCGGTTTGCACCAATGGTTGCTACACTAGCGACCTCCTTCTATTCCTCCCTACACCGGATGAGCCCAACCTTCTCCTCGATTTAGAGCTTCTTATCTCGGGTAGAAAGCCAAGCCCTCCACTCATGGCCGACCCACTTGTCAAGAACATTGGCCCAACTATCATAGGGAAGGATGACTTAGCACCTTTTAAGGATCTTGAGGACATGGAGTTCCTCCCCCTAAGTGACCTATTTTATGATCCATATGATCCCTTCCAATGGGAGTCAAGGGACTCATATGACCCAACCATCTTACCAACCACCCACCCTTTCCTACCCTCACCCACCATATTGGGCCAAACCCACCTCATCCATGACCCGGGTTGCACCTTGGGAGCCATAACCTTGGACCATATATCCCTAGGTAATAAGGTGGTGCCCCACCCCATGATGACCACCTTCTTAGATCCATTCGATCCTTTCCAATGGGAGTTCAAAGGTTGTCCCACACCTATACACATGGAAGTCACTTTTGGGAAAATTATGCATGTGTCTAGGCTTTCCACCCCCTTTGGCATGAACACTATATTGGGTCCATTCATTCATATCACCCACATGTCTAGTAGAAGGCATGAGTGGGCCACATTCGGATGTCATGGTCCTCCTTCATTCATCATGGATCGTAAGCATGTCAAAAGCATCTACGGATGTCCGGGCCTCCCCACGTTCATCACCACTTTGCATGATAGGTTCACCTACGGGTGCCCCGGCCCACCCAGGCCCACCAAAGTCTACATGACAACATTGCATGATAAGTCCACATATGGTTACCCCGGCCCTCCAAAATCTATCAAAGTCTTCTTGGCATCAAAGCATGATCGGTCTACTTTTGGTTGCCCAGGTCCACCCATCACCCCTAGAATGTCAACATTCACGAAATTGCATGAAAGCCTTTGCAAGCACATAAGCAAAAAGAATGAGGCTTATAAGAGGCGGGCCGACTCTCATCGGCGTCACCAAGACTTCCATGAGGGTAACTTTGTGATGGTAAGGACTGAGAGGCTCTCCCCGGGAGCCATCTCCAAATTGAGGCCACGTGGGGCTGGTCCCTTCCAGGTCCTGAGGCGCATTGGTGCAAATGCCTATGAGTTAGATCTCCCCGAGGAGTATGGAATAAGTCCCACATTCAATGTTGCCTACCTAGTGTCATATAAGGGACCCACGGTGGTACCTAGTGAGGAGATTGAGCCTACGTCTTCCCTTGAGAGAGCACCCACCCGTGAGGAGAGACCACCAGCCAAGAGAGCCCAGCGTGAACAAATTGAACAAATATTGGATGAACAAGTCACTACCACTCGGAGCAAGGTATACGAGCGCTATCTCGGCAGGTGGATGGATCGGTCTCGTTCGGAAGGCTTAAGGGCAGTACCACTTCTACACCCTCCAAGGAGGGAAGGACACTTACTCGGCAGAGTCGAGTTCTCCGCACCCCGGGAGTATGATGGGGACATCACCTCCCATGCCCACCTTCACAGCTCGTCTCCTCGCCCCAGTTGCATCCGGCATGGTTTAGTCATTTAATTTTGAGTCCTATGTAATTTTACTTGAGTCATTTGATGTAATTTGTATTTTATTTGAGTCATGTCCCTAGGTCTTGCATTTATTTTCCTATGTTTGAGTGTCATTAGAGTGTGTAATGTGCTAATTGGGCCCATTTCTTCGGGCTTGGCCCAATGAGCTCCCCTACCCCTTCGGTTATTTGTCAATGAGTCTTTTGTCAGGGTCTTATTGTAAAATGTGGGTTTCCTATATATAGGGCCCCATTTCCTTCATTTGGAGGTAATGAATCAATCAATGAAAAAAAATGCCATTTGAGAGTCCAAAGCTTAGTTTAGTGGAGTGATTCCAACAATTTTTGGGTGAGAAACCCTAGGGGAGAGATTCCCCACCCTTCCCTCTCTTAATCTCTCTTTTTCACTCCACTTTCTCTCTCCTCAACACCCAATTTCGAATTTTCTTCTCTCTCCTCCCTTCCCAACCACCTCAACCCCCACCTACCATCATTAAAGCCCTCCACTTCCCCATGGCCTCCATTACTCCACCCCCCTAGTCCCAAGAAGATCCCTCACCATTCCAACACCATCTTCCACATTCCAACACCACTTTCCCCATTCCAACACAATCAACCCCTTCCCCACACAACCCCACAACTTCCAAGGCCATTTCAAATTTGAAATCCACCCTTCCCTCCACTCACTTGTGCCCCCCCCTCACTTTCTCCTCTCACCCACCTTCCCAAATTCGTAGCTCCTCCTCCCACCACCTGTTAGACCCACTTCCAGACCCCATTCTTCCCTTCCTCCACCTTAGAACACCCCCTCCTAGACCCCCTCATAGCCCGGGCTTTCCCCACACTAATCCACCCCCATTTCCCCTCCCATATACCCCATTCCCCCCCATCATCATCAACCTACAGCTCTCAACTGAAGATCTACAGCAGACTAGCAACTTGCAGTGGCCACCACGACCTCCTCCGGATAAGTTTGAAGACCCAAGAGCCATCGTCGGAAGCGTCTGCCAGTCGCCTTCGTAACCGAAGTGGTTTCGTCTTCTTCCAATCTCCGAGTCGTCCAGGAGGTACATTCTCCCACAGCTGCGCGGTTCTGCCTCGGCTGAGGACCTGAGCCGGCTTAGAAGCTCTGCCACGACCAGCCTCGAAGGAATCAGTCTTCAAGTCCTTCTTCAAAGTTCTTCATCGGCCTGTCTACTTTCAGAATCAAGAAGCAGAAGCCCATTCAGCATCCGGGAACAGAAGTTACCAATTTTCTTCCATGGTCGCGCGGCTCTGCCTTCCCCAGTCTGCATCGACACCTCCTCACTCTTCTGGCTCCAAAGATTGTCTCCGTTCTCTTATGGAGTCCCCGTTTCTTTTTATGCAAAGAGGACTCACCCACGGTTCTAACGGCGCTGACGGCATCAAATTTGGAGTTCGGGAGCGGTCAGGACAGCCTCTGCATCCTACTGTTGGTTACCAGCCCCTGCTAGTCCGAGAAACAGAGGCCCTGTTCAAGCTTCTGTCCCGTCCAGCAGCAACTCCAGAAGAAATTACAAAAATTCTGAGGCATTCCCCTTCCTGTTACGAAGATTTCGCTGCCAGTCTCGCCATCAGCACAATTCTTGAGCAAGATCTACGATAGCAACACCGAACTTCTATCCTGGTTCGCTGACAGCAGGCAGATTCGGCGTCCACCCTTGTTCCTCGTTCTTTGCTTTGGTTTCCCCACCCCGCTTGGCCGGCTGAAGGCCCCTCCCTGCGTGGAGGTAGTATTGATGTAATATCATTAACCCCCACCCTAAGTTCCCCCTCCTGCGAGAGGTGTAGTGGTGTAATTTGTTTGGGGCAGGTCAAGCGACACCGCCGCGGCGTGTGGGGATCCACTCGCCTCCCCGCTCGCCCTCGTCTCTGACCGGGACCAGTTTCTTCAAACCGGTTGAGTAAGTGCTCAAACCTTCACTCCAATTAGTGCTTGTCTTTCAATATTAGTTCTTAATTCCGCTGGTTATGCGAGTGAGAGCCCGATCCTCAAGCCCCATAAACTTGAGTGATCACCGTGGGAATATTACAACCGGTGCCTTTGGCACTTTGTCGGCCCCCTTGATTTGGGCATCCCCACCCTTTGGGAATCAAGTCTTGGCCTTGCTGGCCCTCTACCAGCAAGGGCCCAACCCCACATCCTCCCCTTGGCATTGCCAAGTCACCCCGGGCTTGGGTGAGTGACGATAGAGCGGTGGCCCAATTTGGCCCGTTTTGAATGCGATTGTGCTTGCTTGCATTAGGTCCGAGGTCGTGTCACATCACCCAAGCTTTCTAATGAGCCTAGTTCATCTCATTTGGTTGACTGTGGACCGAGATATCCTTATTTTAACGGGTGACTATATTTTTTTATAATAATTTCGGCCCATTATCATAACTCCTTCTTATCTCCTATTAGGCCCATTTTTCAAAAGTTATACTCTTCATCAATGTTG
The DNA here is from genome assembly GCA_022559845.1 of Amorphophallus konjac. Taxonomy (NCBI): domain Eukaryota; kingdom Viridiplantae; phylum Streptophyta; class Magnoliopsida; order Alismatales; family Araceae; genus Amorphophallus; species Amorphophallus konjac. The sequence goes on along the minus strand of CM040121.1, from coordinate 275,031,044 downwards.
TTCCCTACCTAATTGTCATTGCATGGGCTTTAGTTTCATCTAATTCTGACCTCCCTATAGTAAGTTACCAATTTCATAAGGATCCTTCAATAACCTGTCCATATTTCTAGCTCATTGAGTTCACGGGCCCGAATTATTCTCAATTGAGCCAGTGTCCAAATTGGTGGTCATAACATCCCCTCCCCCTTAAAATAATTTCATCCTCGAAATTAACTTGCGAAATTTGTCCATAAAACCTTCACCAGCCAGATGGTTTAAGATTGTCCGTCGTACTTCCTAAGCCAATCATCAATGATCAGTTGACCTTCTTCTGACATGGAGAAGAGGCTTTCACGTGTAATGCACAAGCTATGTTTTCAAGGGCTCATTAAATATCATATTACTTAAAATAATTGTAACCTACAACTCATGTCACATAGTGTATGCTTTTAGGGTTTTTATCAGTTACATTCGGAGGTTCAGATTGTTATGCGACTTGCAAACTAAAATGGGTCATTGCTCCATACCTTTAGCCACGGTAGGGGTATTGTCTGCCTCCTCTTGCATTAGTGTATAAACTTGCCCTCTGTACCAAATCCTCTCCAGCGGTGGTACTGGCTTTTGATGAGTCTTCTTAGAGCAGTTCCTTGCAATATGTCCAGCCACGCCGCATCCATAGCACTTACCCTTTGTCCTCCAGCACTCCTGCCCCAGATGGGTGCATTTACAATGGACACATAATGGAACCCCCAGCCTGTTCCTTTGTACCAGCTCCTGACGTGCCACCTTTTCCTTATCCTGCCTTCCTTCTGCCTGCCTAGGCCTCTTGCCCATCATCTTCTGCTCCTTAGTGGACCTATACATAGGTATTCATTAGAACCTAACTTAACATGTCACTAAAATACTTATGGTTTCAGTTATTACCTATGAGGGTTTGTCTGTTTAAAATGGATTCTAAATATACTCTACCGTTTTTCACTCTAGCCTACCTCTTCTTCTACTACTTGGGAAATTGGAATGGTTGTAACCATGGTTTGTCTCTCGTGCTCTGATACCACTCTGTAACGCCCCGGGATCCAATTCCCAATTTATGGGTATTTTTTTTCTTTCATCGGACCTCGAGCCATTACTTCGTACGTATCGCGGAAGCACAATATATAAACATGCGTACATTCGCATGAGAGAGAGAGAGAGAGAGAGAGAGAGAGAGAGAAATCACAGTTACAAAAATGTAAATATCATCTCAACCATTCATAATTTCCAAAGAAGAGTACATGACCATTGTTCCAAAATAAACCTGAGCCCATGCATGCTCACTGCCCCATAGCTATACATATAAGAGAGACCTTCATCCATAGCATACCCAGTCGAACTACGCACTGGCACTACTCCTCACCTTCAGCATCCTCCTCAACCTCCTTCTCTCTGTCTCCTGAAAACGTGTGTCACAAAAGGGGTGAGTGTGACGCTCAGTAGGCAGCCTAAATAAACCGGGGTTAACTTGCATTTATATAACCGAATTATATACATAATTCAGATGTTAATAATAGCATAATCCATTCATTATAGTCTGCTGAAAATAACTCATAAGAGAAAAATACACATTCTTAAGCTGACATATAAGGTACCCATGCATGCGCTAAAACCACGGTGAATAAGTATTTACACATTATCACATTTTCATATTTTCACACTTTCACATATCACTTTTCCACATTTTCGCATTTCACATTTTCACATTTCACATTTTCACATTTCACATTTCCACATTTTCACATTTTGTTATTCATGGAAATAAACAGCTGCCACAATCATAGGAGGCCCACACACACACAACGAACGAAAGAGTACTGCGTAGACCCGAGAGCGAACTCCCACCTAGATTCTTGGCGGCCTCGAGACATTACGTAACACCACATCACAAAGGCCCCCCCGGGGACCGAACATCGAATCAATAGGATTTTAAACCAGGGCCGTCCCCCCTACAGGGACCGAAGTTCTATCTCACATAAGGCTGTTGTTTCCATTTATATCATTTACATCATATTCGCTTTCACATACATACCCATTTTACACATATTAGTATGATACTTTATCATAACAAGCATACTTTCAATGATTTAAGTGGGCTAAACATACTCACAGTCATGCTTCTAATATTCTAAACATGCTCACAGATGTGCTTCTAGTAGTCTAAAAATGCTCACAGATGTGCTTCTATAGTTTAAGAGGGCTAAATACACTTGCGGTCATGTTCAGGTTACTATATGAAAAGAACATGTCTATTCTTCTAGGCCACACATGCACAGAAAATGATTTATATCTGAAAGTATAGAATTTCAGTGGGCATGAAATTTTTACTGTGGGTTACTAACTTAGCCTTATGCCATTTTCTAATTTTTCAGATTTTTATGAATTAATATGCCCCCTCAAAATTCTCCTTTTCTCAGTTTCTGGAAATTGGGTCTGTGCAGCATGTGCATCGACCCCACTAGAACATGCACAGCCCTCATTGGAGCATGCACAGACCTTACTGGATCATGCACAGACCCTGCTTGTGGCCATTGGGCCTTTTCTTGCCATTGCCGGGTTTGATACTCTCGGAACCAGTAGGTTGTTCCTTCTTAACACCCTTTCCACAGATTCTCTCCGTCATTTCTAAGGTGTCTTCCAAGACTTGAGCTTTCCTTACCATCTCCGCATAAGTTTAAATTTCCATTGGCGTAAACTGGTTGATATACTGTAACTTCAGCCCGTTGAGAAAATGCTTAGCCTTCATCTTCTCTGTAGATATCAAGTGAGTGGCATAACGAGATAACCGAGAGAACTGAGCTTCATACTCGGCTACAGATAGATTCCACCGCTTCAAAACAGCAAACTCAGCCGCTTTCTTTTCTTGCACTCTATTAGAAAAATGTTTGGTATTAAAGAGTTCCTCGAACTCCTTCCATGAAACTTGTCTATCTCCAAGGGTAGCCTTCACTGCATCCCACCATGTTCTTGCATCACGCTCCAACTGGAAGGTCGTTAAAAGAACACGCTCCTGATCACTACACTGCATCACTTCAAAGATCCTCTCCATCTATTTTAGCCAGTGCTCGGCTTCATCAGGGTCGGTCGAGCCTCCAAAACGTGGGGGATTCATCCCACGAAAGTTTAGGCAAAGATCGCCAGCTCCGTGGTTCGCTGCACCTCCTTGGGCCACTTGCTGCAAGGCTCGAGTAAGTCCTTGAACCGTTCGCTACATGTCTCACCATTGCGCATGCTCTGCTGCCATTAGAACGTCCTACACATAGAATTATTTTAGGGTCATTAAGAAGGGAATCTTAGAATTAGATTATTAACTCAACCAAAGTCTCTACCCAAATCTCACTAGGTTGGGTTCTTAGACTTATAACAAGGTTATATAACAAGGTTATAGGTTCTACGACATCACTTAGGATCCTAGAACTTAGAAAACCTAGAAATATTAGAAACCTAGGCTCTGATACCACCAAAGTGTCACGCCCCGACGCGGAATATTAGGACTGGCAGTAGAAATAATTAATAATATTATGCTCATTTTCAGACATGCTATGCTAAAGCTAAAGGGTCAACACAACAGCATGAACAGAAAATAACTCCATTAACTAAATAAACATCAAATGCTCCATAATCCAATTACATCATCCTTTTAAACCGACTTAAGAAAAACTTCTAACATAACATTCACTGGACATCATTACATCAATATTGACGCAGCAATTACAACTCTGCTTGACATGCACTCTAAACCATAACTAGACACAAAACATCTATAACGACTCTTTGAAATCTCCAACTGGCTCGCTCCAGGGTTGTCACTCTTGCCCATCCCCATCGGTCTGCGAATCCTCGCCTGAGCTACCTGAAAGGTGGGAAACAACTGGGTGAGTGAACGCTCAGTAGGTAATAACAGGCAAGTTTAAATAATTAACCAATTAATTGCATTTATATGTGCGAAAAAAAAAGAACGAAATGAAATGACGATATGACAAAGTAACATAATAAAAAGAAGGTGAGATCGTGATGTAACTGGAAATTGGCCAACAAGCAAGAATTAACCAAGTCAAGAAAGATTCAAGTAAGAGATTATGTTGTAGACATCACGCTGGTCATGCACTCGGTGCAATGCCTCACCATGTCATTCAAACTCCCCGGGGCACAAGTACTTTTCGGACGCTCCTCCCAGGACCAGACCAGGCCCTTATGATGCGTTGGCATTGATTTAATGGATCCAAGATCCCAAGTTATATCTAGACATTAATCAAGTTAAATGGCCAATTATATCAAGGTATGAACTTTCCTCGGAAAACCCAAGGATAAGTCGAAGAGATACTTTGTCCAGAAAGTTCAAGTTATCAAGAACCAATCAGGTCCTTGGATTCAATATCAAAAAACACGGAAATCAATTCTGGATGATATGCGATCTAAACTGGGCCGCTCAAGCTATGTACGGTCTCCACTGGGCCGTTCAGGACAGAATTGGGCTGAGGATCAGCCTCAACGAAGTCAAGGATAAACGGATCATTCTAGGCCGCTCTTATAAGAACGGTCAGAAATGGGCCTTTCAACTAACAAGGACGGTCAATAATAGGCCGCACATGGCCAGAAGGGTTGGAAGCCCAAGAACAAGATAAACGGGCCTTATAGGGCCACTCGAGGGATGAACAGTCCAATAAGATCCGCTCGAGTACATGAACGAGCCTAATCAATCGTTCAACTGGGCTTAACTTAATAAACTAGAAATCTACCCAAATGGGCTCCGGGCTGCCATAAGTGGGGCAGAACTGAACCAGAGTCCAGCCCACTCTGCACTAGTCAGCCTAGGGCTTACTGGGTCGATCAAACGGTAATTTGGTCGAAGAAAGGACAAGGATAATCGACCAACCTTAAATGGCAATTAGCCAGGGATGCACGGTTCTTAATGGGCCGCCTATTGAGTTAAACGGTCCAAATCCGGCCGTTCAAGACTCATTCGGTCCAAATTGAGCCGTGACTCACAACACAGCAATCCAAGCGGTTTGATTATGTGAACAGGTTCAGGTCTTGGTGGCACAACCTGCCCGGCGTCCTAGTGAGAATCCCAGGCTCGCGGGGACTTACGGAGGTCCTGTAATGAAGGTCCTAGTCCGACGGAAGGAGTATCCGGCGGAGAGTCCCAACCATTACAAGGAAATGAGGCTAATAAAACATCGGAAACCAGTGTAGCGGTCAGTCAATCCTACCGGAGTAGAACGACTGTCAAACAATCCTAATAACAATTTCAATTATCAATGGATCATAATCAAGATTAACTTCATTGGAAAAGATGAATCAAGATCAAGTGAGAGCAAACCAGCAAGAATTCATAAATGTTTACTTCCATAAATTCCAATTTAATATGTATGTTGCTAACTTACCATTAGCCACTAATCTACTAAAATAAATCATGCTGAAATGATAATGAGACAGTTCTGTATAGATGGGCAGTCCGTTCAGAACCTTTCATATGCCTCGGTGGTCGCACGACAGGCCGTTCATGCCCTCTCAGGTCCGAAGGCCTGCTGGAGATGAGCGGTCTGTAGAGTGCCGCTGGGGAAGACGAACGGTCTAGGACTTGCCGCCTGATGGAAGGGAGGTTAGGGGTCTGCCACTCGTTCCACAAAACATATCCGAGATAAAACACATGAACGGTCAAGCACCGACCGCCTATCTAGGATGGGCGATCTATCGAGAGGCCATTCATGTTAGGGCGGTCTCTGCTACCTTCGCCTTGCCCGCCTCCAGCGAGTCCGGCTAGGGTTAGCTAAAATAGTTAAATACACACAACATAGAGCATGAAATTTAGGGCTTTTACTATCAACAGAACGAGAACAAAAAGTTGTATAAGATAGCCTGATCAATTAAAGGTTTAGTATCTGCAATCCCTACTAAAAATGAAGTGGACCATTGCAAACCCTAATTCTAACATGCTTCCACTAAAACTTAAAATTCTCGCAGGATACTAGATAACATTTAGGGCTTTTTAGACCAAAAGAAACAGGACTCGTCGATGCTTCTAACCATATATAATACTTAGGGTTTGGCATGCTATCACCTACCTTAATCGAAGGATGAAAGGGGAAGAGGGATGCCGATCGCGCTAGGTACACACCGCCGGTGATCGCCGTGATTCTCCCTTGATCGAGCTCCTCTCCGACTGCCACAGCTTCTAAATGATTATAGGGTGGCAGAGGATCATTTTTATAGGTTCTATAGGGTCTGGAGAGTTCTAATCGCGGAGATAGAGTCCACGCAACTTACTCATGCGCGAAACGCGCCGGATAGGGTTGCAGCCACCTTGCGCCGCGAAATACACCTCCTAGGGTTAGGGTTTCAGAGAATAATAAGATGGAAAATGATCTCTTGATCCTAACCTTTCATTTGCATCCAGTTTTAGCTTAAATGGTTTAGTATTGGGCTCTAATTTCACGTTTTAAGGTCCGATTAGGCTAAGTGTTGATTTGGGCCTTAATCTGCCAATTCGGCTTATTTAAAAATTTTATTTGCGCTGGTCATAGAAGACAATTTTACTAAGCGTTTCATTCTCTACAAGATTATAATTTTTCAAGATTTTTATAAAATGGTCAAAATTTTACTTATCCTATTTCTTAAGGAATTGTGTATTAATTTCTCAAAAAAAATTATTCGTTATTATACCGGGGTACTACAGAACTAAACCTGCACCGACCTCACTAGGACATGCACAGACTTCACTGAAACATGCACAAACCTCACTTATGATTTGAACTAAACATGCACCGACCTCACTTATGATTTGAACTAAACATGCACAGACTTTACAAACATGTACAAACCTTACCATTACTAGAACATGCACATATTTTACTATAAAACATGCACAGACTTTACAAACATGCACAAACCTTACCATTACTAGAACATGCACAGACTTTCCAAATATGCACAGACCTTACCATTACTAGAACATGCACAGACTCTACTATAAAACATGCACAGACCTTACAAAATATGCACAGACCTTACCATTACTAGAATATGCACAGACTCTACTATAAAACTTGCACAGACTTTACAACACATGCACAAACCTTACCATTACTAGAACATACACAGACTTTATTATAAAACATGCACAGACTTTACAAACATGCACAGACCGGCTATGACCCATATGAAATATGTATAGACCTTGTCCGAAAGGCTGACCTTCCTAGGGATTGTACTATTCCTTAGAGACTCATAGGTAGCTCATGGGAGCCCGAAACCTGATGAAAACAAAAACCAAAAATGAATATGGTGGTGGTCCCCACATGCCCTTAATCCCTCTTTAAGGTGTAGAAAATATACTTTTAAAACCATTCTAATGCAACATTGACCCCTAAAGTTTGAGGTTAGGTTCCTACCTTTTAACTGACGATCCAGGGATAATATCCACACCCCAGAATCTCCTCAGTTTTATCCTTCGATCCGGGGATGAGATCCACACCCCAGATCCTCTCCAAGACTTTCTGCTTCCTTCTAGGAACTGCTGGTTCGCCCCCTTCGCAGGGCCAAGGTCCCTTACCTCTCTTCTCTCTCAAGAGGAACCATAGATGGTGGAAAGTTGAGAATGGGTGTTGCTAAAGACTGACCACCCTTGGAACCCACCTCCTTATAAAGGTTCAAGACACCAGAGGCCTTTCCTACGTCCAGCAAGGCTCAGTCCAGCCCCCAAGGTCACTGGTTAAAGAGGGGGTTAATGCTAAGCACCCCTTGGGTTTGAACAGAGGTGACCCTTCGTCTACCCGGTCATAAATATGAATGGGTGCGCTTTCTTGTTAAGATTTGGGTTAAGATGTCTTCATATGAAATGAAGAGGACGTCTAGATCTAACTTATAGTCATGGTTTCATCGAATTTCATTAACTCTACCCTGAGTTATGATTTTCACAATATTAACGTTATTTCTCCTCTATTCCAGTCGCGACCCTTCGTCTACCTAGGCATAAATGCGAGTGGGAGCACTCTTATGTTGGGATTCGGATTGGGATGTCTTCAGATGAAATCATGAGGACTTACAGATATAACTTTCAGAGGTGGTTTCATCAAATTTCCTCATTCCTAGCCCGAGTTATGATGTTTGCAATATTATCATTTATTCTCCCTCATTCCAGTGGCGACCTTTTGGTAGCCCGAGGTAATCTGGGTATAGCTCTAGCATCCAGGTAGTATTTGACCTTGACCTCAACATAGAAGTTGTAGCTAACATCTCCCTCGGAATTATGGCCTTAGTTTTAGGTCATTTCATTAACCACAGACGAAATTATGAATTCCCTATTAATTACATTCGAGTTCTCCTAACAGTCACACCTCTTCATGACAGCTGGCAGCAAATGGGCTAAGGACCTTGGGTTCTAGTGGGAATTGGGTTTCCATGTGAACAAAAGAATTTGGGCTAAGGGTCCAAGCTTTCTAATGAGCCTAGTTGATAGGATGCAAGGCCTAGATACAGAGGGGGGGGTGAATGTATCCTGCTCTAAATATCGCCCAATTAAAACTCTAATGCTCAAGTATGCGGAATTAAAAACAGTTGATGAAATGTGCTGAAAATACTTAGAAGGAACTCAGCAAAACAACACAAATCTCTTAGCCCTCACACGCTCCTAAGCAAGCATCTAAAGATCGCAGCAGAGAAAATAACATATAAGGAAAAACAAACCACAAGAGAACACCAAGATTTTTTAGGTGGTTCGGTCCAAAGACCTACGTCCACCCCTCACTCCAAACCGGAGTGAGGCTTCCACTAGCTAGGCTAGAAACTGCAGACTCAGTCTGCAACAAATTGCTGCCACACAGCTTGACCAGGGGAACAACCTCCCCTCTTCCTCCCAACCGGAGGGACACCCCAAGTGACTCCCAGCCACTTGGAAACCAGAGACGCAAGTCTCTCTTCCTTCAGACCAGGAGGGAACACCTAGTCTTGAAACCCACAAGACCAGAATCGGAGGACCAATCCTCCCTTCCTCCAAACCGGAGGGGAACCTAGAGACCTAATTCTCTCTTCCTCTGAAGCCCAGAGGGAAGCACATGTGACACCAAGTCACCTGCAAACTAGAGGTCTCGGACCTCTCTTCCTCCCAACCGGAGGGAACCCGACCTCACACAAGAGAGTCGGAAGAACAACTGGTGAATGGTTAAAAGGAAAAACAAAACCGCAGCAACAGAAGGCTGGAAAAATAAAATCAAACTGTGGCTCTCGTAGGAGCTGGCTGGCCTGGATTTGATCCACGGTCTAGCAGAAACTGATCATCAGTTGAAGCTTCCTTTGCTCTAGCTCTCTCTTCTTCCCACTCTTCTTTTTCTTCTCTTTCGCAGGCTCTCTCTGTCTTTCTTCTTCTTCTTCTGCTCACTGCCTTTCTACAGCTCTATCTTCTATCTCGATCACTCTCTTCCTCTTTCTTATCTGATCTCTTTTTCTTACCTTCTCTTTTTCATCCGTCTTCAGATGGAGGCGGCTTTGTATTTATAGCTGTAGTATTTAGGGTGTTATCCTCGAATCACGTGCCAGGTGCCAACCTCGGATCACATGCACTTCATAGCTTTACGAACAGTACCTGTCATACAGACATCAGAAGATATCAGTTGGATGTATATACATGGTTCAGGCTGTTAACAAAGTGTGTACAGGCAAGATGCAGCTTGAGTGTATAGACTTGAAGGTTAACAAACGAGTGTACAGACTTCTTATGAAGGATAGAGTGTATAGACTTGAACACTTAACAATTGAGTGTATAGACGTGAGGTTAACAATCGAGTGTATAGGGTTGAAGGCTAACTGAGTGTATACAGTCTTCACAGAAGGATGTTCAGACTTTAACTTCTGAAGAGTATATACTCTGCTGAATAACGTTCAATTGATGGACAAGCCACAGGCTGTATAGACTTCATACAAGATACATGCTGTATAGACTTCGATGCAAAGGCTTAACAATGAGTGTGTAGAGTTGAATGCTTGGAAGGATGTATACACTTCGTCTTTGAAGGAGATGCACATATGCTGAAGAGTGTATAGACTTGCTGATCAAAGAAACAGAATGTATAGACTTGGTTGAAGACAATGCAATGTATAGACATTGATGAACATTATGCAATGTATGGACTTTGTTGAACATATGCATTGTATGGACTTAACGACCCAACCGATGTATAGACTTAGAAACAGCAATGAAGCAAGTGTGTACAATGTGAGAGAGTATATAAAGTTAGCCAACTTAAGACACTGTACAGACTATGATGCACAAGCAATGCATAGACTTCGTGATGCCAACAGACAATGACTGTGCAGACTTGTTTTGAACAATGCACGCTGTGTAGACTTGCAATGCAAAGGCTAATGTATAGACTTGGTAGTCTGGGGGGTCGACGCATCAAAGAAAGGGGTCGACGCATCATGCATGGATGTATGGACTTGAAGATTCGAAGCCCCACAATGTTTAGACTTTAAGATGCATACGCCAAGGCTGTACATACTTGAAAAGACGATGCACTGTAGACTGCCAGACTCTGTACAGACTTGCAGCTTGAGACGCTTACAGAGACGGACCAATGTATAGACTTCAAGACAAGTTAGACAGTGGTTGTACAGACTTGGGAGGCTTGACACAGTGATGTACAGACATTGTGATGTATAGACTTAGGAGCATTTGCCAAGGCTGTACAGACTTCAGGCTGAACGTGTGTGCTGTGAGCAATGTATAGACATGGTGAGCTACAAAGCACAATGTGTAGACTTGAAAGGGAAAGGGCTGTACAGACTTGAGTAATGCAAAGGCAAACAACTGAACCGTGTACAGACTTGAACAAGCAAAGTCTGTACAGACTTGAAGATTCACGATGTATAGACTTTGGCAAGAGACTGGCTGTACAGACTTCAACATAGCTGCGATGTACAGGCTTTGACAAGGCAGCGTTGTACAGACTTGATGAAGCTTCAGATGAAAGAATGTATAGACTTCCTAAACGAATGTACAGACTTCAGAAGATGAAGACTCTGTATAGACATGAAGAAGCTGAGTGAACAATGTATAGGCTTTGAACTCTGTACAGACTTGAAGACTCTGAGCCAATGTGTAGACTTTGCCTTAGAAACGAATGTATAGACTTGAAACAGAAGTCAGGCAAGCGTTGTGTAGACTTGGCCAGAATGTAGGGAAAGGTATGAATGTATAGACTTGGCCAGAACGTAGGGAAAGCCGCCAATGTTCAGACTTGATCATCCAGCCGTGTATAGACTTTGTTTCGAGCAACGTAGGTAAAAGATACAATGTATAGACTTTGCACAGGAGTGCCTGAAGCGATGTACAGACTTGGAGTGCCAAAGCCATTGTATAGACTTGGCGTGCCAAAGCCATTGTATAGACTTGGCGAATGGCTTGAAACACAAGGACGCTGCTCGCTGTACAGACTTGAGGTTTCAACAGAATGATGTACAGACTTGGAGAATGGCTTGAGACACAGAAATGCTGCTCGCTATACAGACTTGATCAAGGCAGCTGAACAATGTACACACTTCCAATGTATAGACTTCTCATGAACAGTCCGATGTGCATACTTCCCTTCGATGCATCTACAGTGCAATGTATTGACTTTGAAGAATATGTACATGGCGCTGTACAGACTTTGAATGAAGAGCCCAATGTACAGACTTGGATGCCCAAAGATAATGTATAGACTTGTAAGACACTCATGCACTGAAGATGTATAGACTCTGAAGAAATGAGGCGATGTGTAGACTTTACCTAAATGCAGTGTGTAGACATGAAGATATGATGCATGAACAGAATGGCATTGTATAGACTTGCAGATCTGGGGGGTCGACCCACTACTGTCCAGACAATGCTAAAAGGGTATAGCAGCATCTAACATCAAACAATCCAGATTAAATGCAATTATGAAATGCATCAACAGCTATGAAATGCACCAATGCACATACCACACAGCCTCAGCCTGTTCGTTGGTTATGTCATTCAGATAAGATGTTCAATGAAACATGCATATGCAACACAATGCAATACAAACAGATTTATATGCAGATTCAAACAGATGATGACTTATAGTGTTTGCTATCATCAAAATCACAGGGACACAACAATCTCCCCCTTTTTGATGATGGCAACACTATGAGTCATATTGACTTGATCCAAATATTTCTCCCCCTTTGACTTCAGCAAAAAGACATGAATTGAAGAGGGAAGAATAAGATTGCATAAGATGAGTGAATTACAAACTCCCCCTTTGACTAAGCTCCCCCTTATCAGAAACGATTTGATGGATAGAACCAATTGTGATGAAGGGAGAATATCAGCAAAAGCACAGGGACACTCAAGAAAGGTGATTAGATCTCCCCCTATAAGAAAAGCACTCATCATGACATGGAAGCTCCTCCTGATTGGATGGAGTGAAGTGATGAGCATCCATCAGCAAAACACATGGGTATCCAAGAATTACCACAAACTATAATCACAGTGGATAAGTGAGGAGGACAGATTTTCAGTAGCACTCTACAAAGATGAACTCTGGTTATCCAAAGAACTACAAGTACACATGTTTAAACTAAGAGAAGTGCCTCTCAAAAATGACAACCAGTCTGAATCAAAACACAGTGATAAAGAGCCATAGGATGAGCAGATTCAACAATTAGTGATAATTGAGATATTGAACTTTTCAGCAAGATACCAACTTCATAGAGCATAATTTTAAGTTCTAGATTCCTCCATTATAGAAGCTTATGAAACCTTGATTGTCAGATGTGGTTTAAGAATGATGTAAACCGAAATTTTTCAAAGAGAAATTGTACTCATATCTGAACCAACTCTTAATAAAAAGGAACTACAAGCTCATATAAGATTCTAGTTCAACCAACATCCATCTTACTTAGTTTACTTTCCATGACAGCTTTAAGAGAAACACAAGTGAATGCACCTGAATTTTAATTGTTCTTTCAGAAATTGATTTACACATGTTCAAATTTTTTTTTAATGAACAATTTTGGTTCATCAGCACCTTTTGACGTGGGGAGACACCTTGATCAGAGGCCAGAATCCCCAGTTATTTAGTGTGACAACCGTATTGTTTCTTCCAATTTAGAGAACAGAGGTAGCATTAAAAGTATCTTTGGCATGAGGATACACCTTGATCAGAGGCCAGAATCCCCTGTTACTCAATACAACTATGTCATTGCTCTGCCATATTTTCATAATAATTTCCAATCATCTCTTTAAACAGAGTTAACCATGGTACTTCATGACACAATCCTTTGGACAAGTTTCTCAGTAACCACAGTCATTGCTCTGTCCATACTTTTACTCAAAATGGATTCAGAACAAGTTAGATGATTAGGAACAAACACATACATTATATATCTCAGTCAACGTAGACATGGATATCAACTTTTAAGATTTCAGAAACTCTTACATGAATTTACATGAAGCTGACAGTTAAAGTTTATTAAGAGGTTGAAACAGATATTTTCAAGTTCCTTGTGACCAACCAAGAGTACATAAGACTTAAACCAATTCCAGTTAACAAATGTTCTTAAGCATGTATAATGGAAGGTTCCTCATTAAAGATGTTTTAACATTTATGAAGTAGTATTTAGGCTGAAGGTTTACTTCATATCTCAGCTCAGTAATTCAAGTGAGAATATTCAACAGACAGCATGGATTCTGAAAAATTGTAGCAAAGGAGCTGCTCTTGAGCATAGAAGTTCAAGGATGACTGAATAGAAGTGAAGCTCTCCTTCAACAGATTTAGGAGAGACAGACAGATACCTATAAGGTATGAATTCAGATTTTGAACAACTTCAGAAGCAGTCAAGAAATATCATTTGATACCACTTTGTTGATGGAAACACTGACATTACAAATATGACTAGATGAGTCAAATAGATGGACAGGAAGAGTTTAGACAAAGACACTACTGAACGGATTAAGCATGCTATGCAATGACTCCCCCTACCTAAAAACATTGAAACATCCTATATGTCATGAAGACAATGCAGATGATGAATGACTATGTAAGAACAGATTTAACATGCTATGCAGTAAATCTAAAAACAGTTGTGTGATTTCAAGAGTAAGAATAATGCTCCCCCTAAATGTATGCATTCAATCTATCTTTTTGGCATTTTCAATGTAATGAAATGCAATGCAATTAACTACATGTATGCACGGGCATGAAGCAAAATATTCACATGAAGATGCAGACATTCTCTGATATGCAAATTTGACCCTTGGTACTTGGCGGAGAACTTGGTCTAAAAGACCATCTCACACAAAGTAAGAACCTCCAGACAGATTTCCTCTACCCTTTAGTAGCTTACCATTTGATATACCAAAGTGGTCATGCATGACAATGCAATACCAACAGTCCTATATGCATCATATTTTCAATGATTGTATGTCAAGTGCATGATTATGCAATACTCATATATGCACTCAGCTCAAGGTACAAACAAGAAAGCCCACAAAGCTCAATGCAAGAGTCAAACCAAATAAAAAGTATGTATGCATGAAACTATGACTTATCAACTCAACCATAAATTTCATTTGAACAGATGCGAGGAAATTACCTGAATGGGGTTTTATCAACTTGGGTGCCTTGGTTTATTTCCCCCCCTTTTTTTTATTCTTCAGCTTTCAAGGCACACCTGCAAGTTAGCACACTATGTTGCATGGGCAGGTACCCAAACAATCTTGGGTCATGCATCGTTAATAGTGACACCTTGGGCAGGTGTTCTAAACAACTTTTTAGCATGTAGGTCATCAGATCTCATCAAATAGCAATTACTCATTGAATGACCTAATGTACCACAATAATAGCAAGATGGAGCAGATTTCAGATTTGATTTGTGCACATTCTTATTAGCATGAATTCTGTGTGCATATGTATGAAAATTTATGTTAACAGAATTAAAATTATGTTTACCAAAATAAGTCAGCCAACAGTCAGCAGCTCTATGGCCTGGCTTCCCACATTCAAAACATATAAGTGTTTTCCTTTCAAAAACAAATCCATTTCTACCAGAAATGTTTCTATTGACTGGGAATTTACCAGATTTATTGTCAAACTTCCTTCCCTGAGCATGCCAACATTGGGCTGCAGTGTGGCCCATCTTGCCACAGTGAAGACATGAGTTAGAATTTCTTCCACCAGCCCTCAGCCAGCATTCGGATCTCTTATGACCCAATTTTCCACAATTGAAGCATGTCATATGCTGGTTTATTGAATCAAATTTGTTCTTGTTAACAGCATGACTGTTTGCATGAAATTTAGCATGATATGAATGTGATTTTTCCTTATCACTTGCAAACCAGCACTGTACAATTGTGTGTCCTAATTTACCACAGTGGAAACATTCAATTTTCTTTTTCTGAATTGAAGGATTTCTATCATGAAGTTTCCTAGCAGTCATATCATCCTTCTCCATCAATTTACATTCATGCATCAGATGACCAAATTTATGACAATAATGGCATGACATTATCTTTTTAGATGCATGTGAATGTGTGTGAGAACTGTGATCAACATGCCCTAGTGAACCCTTTTTATTTATTTTCTATTTTCCAATCTTTTTCTGATTTTTGTTCTGTTTTTCGGTTTTCTGAACAATGGGCTGTTTATCTTTTGAAGTGGTGGCTACATTTGAAGCTTTTACAAAAGATGTCAACAACTTGCTCTGAAACTCTTTCTTGTTAGCATTATTGTAGCCAAGCCCTTCCTTCCTAGTGTTGATTTTTACACCTAGTAGCTTGTCTAGGTTTTTCTGCCCACTTACGAATTTTGACAAAGAATTATTCTGATCATTTATTTCAGATTGAAGAGAAGAGACCTGATGTTCATAGTTGACTATATCTTCTTCACAGACCAGAATTTGTTGATGCATCACATCATTCAAAGTTTTAAGGGTATCAATTTCTGATTTCAGTTTGAGCTCATTTTGATTTTCATCAACAGATTTCCCTTTTTCAAATGTCAGCAATCTCTCTGACATGGTGGAGTTCAACTGATTTAGTTTCTCAATTTCCTCCTTTAGACTAGTGTTCTCCTGCTCAAGTTTATCATCATCAAACAAAACATCAGTTAGGAAACTTGGATATTCTGATTTACAGTTTTCAAAGTTTTCCTGAAACTTTAAGTTCGCAACACTAACAGCCTTGAACTCTTCATTGATCAATCTATTTTCATTCTCAAGACTGATTAGTTTTTGTTCAGATTCCTGACATTGTTTTCTGAGTTTAGTGTTTTCAGATTTAACATGATCAAGTTCTGATTGGATTCCATCTAGTTTCGACACTTGTCTTCTGAGTATCTCATTTTCAGTTTTCAGAATTTTAGGATTTTCAAGATTTTCAGTTCCAAAAATAGGATCCCCTTGACTTGTTAACTTCTTTATCAGACTTTTATTCTTCTTCCTCAATTTTTCATGGGAGTGTAACAGATTAGCATAGGCATCTTCCCAGTCATCTAAAGTGTAACTATCGAAAGGGTTGATTACCTCTTCAGTATCTTCAAATTCATCTTGATCAGTGCTATGGTCGCTCTTATCAGCCATCAGGCAGCTGTCCTCATTCATCCTCTGAGCTAGCTTCAACTGATCCAGAATGTCCTTAGCGGACCTGCAGTCATAAAAACAAGAATGTAGAGCCTTGTCAGTAGCTTCTTTCATTAATTTCAAAACTTTCTGATTCTCTCCATTTCTTGATCTGTCACTTTTAGTCCATTTGGACTCTTCCTGTGGCAGTCTATGAGGACCATGTGAAATTAACTTCCACAGATCCGGATCCATTAAATTCACATAGTTATGTAGACTGCAAACCCATGAGTTAAAGTTAGAGCCATTGAAAACCGGTGGAGAACCCATTGATTAAATCGGCAGGCAGATTAATGCAGCAGAGAGAAAATTCAGACATGCACCAAGGGCAACAGGATCCTTTGCAGATCGTTGGATCTGATCAGACAGAGAACCGCTCTGATACCAATTGATAGGATGCAAGGCCTGGATACAGAGGGGGGGTGAATGTATCCTGCTCTAAATATCGCCCAATTACAACTCTAATGCTCAAGTATGCGGAATTAAAAATAGTTGATGAAATGTGCTGAAAATACTTAGAAGGAACTCAACAAAACAACACAAATCTCTTAGCCCTCACACGCTCCTAAGCAAGCATCTAAAGATCGCAGCAGTGAAAATAACATATAAGGAAAAACAAACCACAAGAGAACACCAAGATTTTTTAGGTGGTTCGGTCCAAAGACCTACGTCCACCCCTCACTCCAAACCGGAGTGAGGCTTCCACTAGCTAGGCTAGAAACTGCAGACTCAGTCTGCAACAAATTGCTGCCACACAGCTTGACCAGGGGAACAACCTCCCCTCTTCCTCCCAACCGGAGGGACACCCCAAGTGACTCCCAGCCACTTGGAAACTAGAGATGCAAGTCTCTCTTCCTCCAGACCAGGAGGGAACACCTAGTCTTGCAACCCACAAGACCAGAACCGGAGGACCAATCCTCCCTTCCTCCAAACCGGAGGGGAACCTAGAGACCTAAGTCTCTCTTCCTATGAAGCCCAGAGGGAAGCACATGTGACACCAAGTCACCTGCAAACTAGAGGTCTCGGACCTCTCTTCCTCCCAACCGGAGGGAACCTGACCTCACATAAGAGAGTCGGAAGAACAACTGGTGAATGGTTAAAAGGAAAAACAAAACCGCAGCAACAGAAGGTTGGAAAAATAAAATCAAACTGTGGCTCTCGCAGGAGCTGGCTGGCCTGGATTTGATCCACGGTCCAGCAGAAACTGATCTTCAGTTGAAGCTTCCTTTGCTCTAGCTCTCTCTTCTTCCCACTCTTCTTTTTCTTCTCTTTCGCAGGCTCTCTCTATCTTTCTTCTTCTTCTTTCTTCTTCTTCTGCTCATTGCCTTTCTGCAGCTCTATCTTCCATCTCGATCACTCTCTTCCTCTTTCTTATCTGATCTCTTTTTCTTACCTTCTCTTTTTCATCCGTCTTCAGATGGAGGCGGCTTTGTATTTATAGCTGCAACATTTAGGGCGTTATCCTCGGATCACGTGCTAGGTGCCAACCTCGGATCACGTGCACTTCATAGCTTTACGAACAGTACCTGTCACACAGATATCAGAAGATATCAGTTGGATGTATATACATGGTTCAGGCTATTAACAAAGTGTGTACAGGCAAGATGCAGCTTGAGTGTATAGACTTGAAGGTTAACAAACGAGTGTACAGACTTCTTGTGAAGGATAGAGTGTATAGACTTGAACACTTAACAATTGAGTGTATAGACTTGAGGTTAACAATCGAGTGTATAGGGTTGAAGGCTAACTGAGTGTATACAGTCTTCACAAAAGGATGTTCAGACTTTAACTTCTGAAGAGTATATACTCTGCTGAATAACGTTCAGTTGATGGACAAGCCACAGGCTGTATAGACTTCATACAAGACACATACTGTATAGACTTCGATGCAAAGGCTTAACAACGAGTGTGTAGACTTGAATGCTTGGAAGGATGTATACACTTCGTCTTTGAAGGAGATGCACATATGCTGAAGAGTGTATAGACTTGCTGATCAAAGGAACAGAATGTATAGACTTGGTTGAAGACAATGCAATGTATAGACATTGATGAACATTATGCAATGTATGGACTTTGTTGAACATATGCATTGTATGGACTTAACGACCCAACCGATGTATAGACTTAGAAACAGCAATGAAGCAAGTGTGTACAATGTGAGAGAGTGTATAAAGTTAGCCAACTTGAGACACTGTACAGACTATGATGCACAAGCAATGCATAGACTTCGTGATGCCAACAGACAATGACTGTGCAGACTTGTTTTGAACAATGCACGCTGTGTAGACTTGCAATGCAAAGGCTAATGTATAGACTTGGTAGTCTGGGGGGTCGACGCATCAAAGAAAGGGGTCGACGCATCATGCATGGATGTATGGACTTGAAGATTTGAAGCCCCACAATGTTTAGACTTTAAGATGCATACGCCAAGGCTGTACATACTTGAAGAGACGATGCACTGTAGACTGCCAGACTCTGTACAGACTTGCAGCTTGAGACGCTTACAGAGACGGACCAATGTATAGACTTCAAGACAAGTTAGACAGTGGTTGTACAGACTTGGGAGGCTTGACACAGTGATGTACAGACATTGTGATGTATAGACTTAGGAGCATTTGCCAAGGCTGTACAGACTTCAGGCTGAACGTGTGTGTTGTGAGCAATGTATAGACATGGTGAGCTACAAAGCACAATGTGTAGACTTGAAAGGGAAAGGGCTGTACAGACTTGAGCAATGCAAAGGCAAACAACTGAACCGTGTACAGACTTGAACAAGCAAAGTCTGTACAAACTTGAAGATTCACGATGTATAGACTTTGGCAAGAGATTGGCTGTACAGACTTCAACATAGCTGCGATGTACAGGCTTTGACAAGGCAGCGTTGTACAGACTTGATGAAGCTTCAGATGAAAGAATGTATAGACTTCCCAAACAAATGTACAGACTTCAGAAGATGAAGACTGTATATAGACATGAAGAAGCTGAGTGAACAATGTATAGGCTTTGAACTCTGTACAGACTTGAAGACCCTGAGCCAATGTGTAGACTTTACCTTTGAAACGAATGTATAGACTTGAAACA
This sequence comes from Amorphophallus konjac, assembly GCA_022559845.1. NCBI lineage: Eukaryota > Viridiplantae > Streptophyta > Magnoliopsida > Alismatales > Araceae > Amorphophallus > Amorphophallus konjac. Next base: position 275,011,331 of record CM040121.1, on the reverse strand, counting down.
GAAGTCAGGCAAGCGTTGTGTAGACTTGGCCAGAACGTAGGGAAAGGTATGAATGTATAGACTTGGCCAGAACGTAGGGAAAGCTGCCAATGTTCAGACTTGATCATCCAGCCGTGTATAGACTTTGTTTCGAGCAACGTAGGTAAAAGATACAATATATAGACTTTGCACAGGAGTGCCTGAAGTGATGTACAGACTTGGAGTGCCAAAGCCATTGTATAGACTTGGCGTGCCGAAGCCATTGTATAGACTTGGTGAATGGCTTGAAACACAAGGATGATGCTCGCTATACAGACTTGAGGTTTCAATAGAATGATGTACAGACTTGGAGAATGGCTTGAGACACAGAAACGCTGCTCGCTGTATAGACTTGATCAAGGCAGCTGAACAATGTACACACTTCCAATGTATAGACTTCTCATGAACAATCTGATGTGCATACTTCCCTTCGATGCATCTACAGTGCAATGTATTGACTTTGAAGAATATGTACATGGCGCTGTACAGACTTTGAATGAAGAGCCCAATGTACAGACTTGGATGCCCAAAGATAATGTATAGACTTGTAAGACACTCATGCACTGAAGATGTATAGACTCTGAAGAAATGAGGCGATGTGTAGACTTTGCCTAAATGTAGTGTGTAGACATGAAGATATGATGCATGAACAGAAGGGCGTTGTATAAACTTGCAGATCTGGGGGGTTGACCCATCAGGAAAGGGGGGTCGACCCACTACTGTCCAGACAATGCTAAAAGGGTATAGCAGCATCTAACATCAAACAATCCAGATTAAATGCAATTATGAAATGCATCAACAACTATGAAATGCACCAATGCACATACCACACAGCCTCAGCCTGTTCGTTGGTTATGTCATTCAGATAAGATGTTCAATGAAACATGCATATGCAACACAATGCAACACAAACAGATTTATATGCAGATTCAAACAGATGATGACTTATAGTGTTTGCTATCATCAAAATCACAGGGACACAACACTAGTTTCATCTCATTTGGTTGACTGTGGACTGAGATATCCTTATTTTAACGGGTGACTATGTTTTTTTATAGTAATTTCGGCCCATTATCACAACTCCTTCTTATCTCCTATTAGGCCCATTTTTCAGAAGTTATACTCTTCATCAAAGTTGTTCCCTACCTAATAGTCATTGCATGGGCTTTGGTTTCATCTAATTCTAACCTCCCTATAGTAAGTTACCTATTTCCTAAGGATCCTTCAATAACCTATCCATATTTCTAGCTCCTTGAGTTCACGGGCCCGAATTATTCTCAATTGGGCCAGTGCCCAAATTGGTGGTCGTAACAGTGGGACTGAACCTCCTATCATCTTTTCACCAGGATTAGGGGCCTGACGGCCTTTTCCCAAGATTCTAACTTTCACAATTTGAAATTCCAGGGGGTTGAATTTTGAAGAGCTCGATGGCTGTTACCTTCGGGCCACTCATTGTGGCGAGCCATGCTGAACATGGCTACCTCTCCGTGCCGATCCGGTTTGGTGATTTCCCCCCGGTGGTTGGGTTCCCCAACTTACTGGGGGTCATGTTTGTGAACCTCCTTGAAGCCCGGGAGATCGAGCCTGTCGTCGCTGCAAAGGTGACATCTGAAGAAGAAGCGAAGGTGGTGGGCAGCTACGTCCACCACGTCGATACAAGAAGGAAGCGCACCCTGGCTGCCAGGCGGGCAGCCAAGAAGAATACCGACATGATGCAATGCCGGCTCTCCACCTCGGGCAAGTCTGTTATGATCAGAGGCCCTCGAGTCTTCCTCAATGGCCGACAGGCCACGATCCCACCCGATAGGTTGGTACCAGCAGTGGCAGTGCACAACCAGTTCCAAGCACTGGTCCGAGACAAAGCAGACCACACCAAGTCTAAATTGAAGGGAGGGTTGGCCCCAAAGCCAACCAAATTTAAGCAAGTGTGGGTGCCCAAGCGGCGGGCCCCAACCCCAGTTCAACTAGATTCTGTCAGGACTAATCGGTTCGAGAGAGAAGAAAAAGATGAAGAAGAAAAGGCCGAGATGCCAACCTCGGTGTTTCGAAGACCAGCCTTCCAAGCTTAAGGTAGGTAGGCAAACATTTACTCAAATGATGGAAGGTACGGCGAGAGGTCCGAGCGAAGGTGCCTCACCTACAGATCCCCGACGCAAACTAGAGTGCCATCACATAGAGTCTACCCTACCAATATGCAAGATGATGTTACTTGGGCCATAAGAGGATACCTCCGCGGCCTTGGAAATACCCTTTTAGGGACACAGCGGATCCTAGAAGCTGTAAATGATGCGGAAAGAAACCAGGGGCAACAAGTCGACCCGAGAAACATTGAAGATGCAGAGTCAGGATGCTACGGGCCACCCCTCCGTGAAGAAGCTACACTGAGGGTCTCAGTGTTTGATAGGTTAACTTTCCCTGGATAGCCAGCCAGGAAAGTGATCCGAAGGAACAAAAAGATGCAGATTTTCACCTACAATATGGCCGAAATGGCCAGTCATTACGGGGCCCTCCCCGAAGACAATGATGAAGTGGCCAGGCTCGCTGAAAGGCCAGGTCCCGTCACCAAGAGAAGGAGAGCCGCAGCCGAGATAGTACAATCACTCACCGGTGAAACAAGCTCAGATGTGGTCACCATGGCGGCAAACGTGGTTACCACTAAAGATGAAGGAGAGAGGCTAGCACCTTCTCTAGATACTCCATTGGAAGGGGGAGGCCAAGGTCCTAGCCTATCCACCCCTGATCTAGCAATGATGCTGCTGGTCCAAAAGTATCAACAGGAGATTGAAGCATTGAAAAAGCAAGTAAGTGAACTGACCGTGCATGATTCTTCCTCAAAGTAGGTCGAAGCCCCTCTGGAAACATCTCGGTGTGGCGCCGATGAGTTCAAGGGTTCGCCTCAGATGACGGCTTCTCAGCCGGTACCCCACTACACTGGGGGCACGGCCCCAATACTACATTTGGCTCCCCAGCACCAAGAAACCACCACTATACCCCAGGCAATGATGTTGACAACGCCACAGATGCAGCCATCTCATTTCTACCCAGAACCGGTGGATCCCGTAATGGCGAATAAGCTGATGATCGAGCAGATGATTGAGATGAAGCTGGCAGATCGGGGTAGTGATGAACATGCTCCTTTTGATGTGTACAAGGCGCCTTACCCTGTCCGTCATGCGGCCAAAATATTGCCTCCCGGCGTTAACAAGCTGCCAAAGTTTGACAAGTTCAATGGGCAAGGTTCGCCAAAGGAACATAGCCTATTACATCAACGTGATGGGCGATTTGGCGACCGATGAATCGTACCTGTTGACACCCATTTTTTGCCTGCAGTTGAGTCATTTCTCTTACTCCCATTTATTGATGTCTCGAGTTATCTATCACTCGCTGGGCTATTTTCTGGCACGTTCTGGGCCAATTTTTTGGGTGGCCTCCCTCCCTGGCTAGGTCTGAATTGATTCAAGGCTTAATGGGCCTTGGTTTTAGTTGATTGAGCTTTTTTATGAATTTCAAACGCCCATATACATGTGCGGTCAGTCTCCAGCCGCTCATAACACAGACGGTTGACTTTGAGCCGTTCATCTATTTATTGGATATTTAGCAGATTTCCTGAATTTCCACCGACAAGCATTTGTACGGTCGTGATGTAGCCGCATAAGACCATTGTGTGGTACCTCCTAAGCCGTCTGTCTCTCAGAATCCTAACGTCGCTGATTTTCAGATAATTATCTAATTATCTAATCTATTTTTGATTTATCACCGACAAGGAATGGGCGGTTTTCTCTTGGCCGCTCTTGTGGATGTACGGTCTACCCTTAGCCGTTTATCTATGAGAGTCCAACGACGAGGTTTTCGGTCATCTCGATGGATAGTTGGATAATATTTTATGTTTATTGAATTTCCACCGACAGGGTTGGACGGCCTAGGAGATGGCTGCTCATCCCGTTGGGTGGTCTATCATGAGACCGCGCATCGTCTCGATTCCTAAGAATTTCAAGAATTTTCTCTCTCTATCCGTGGTTTTATCCCTAACTTTCTCCGACGATTTCTCTGGTGATACTGAACCAAATTTGGCGTCGTTTCTTCTGGTTGAAAGATAATTCGATTATCTTCATTTTTTATTTGATAATCTCGACCTGAAAATGGATAGAAACCCTAATTTCGAGCCAGGACTTTAGGTGCTCTATAAATAGACCCTAAAGCCAAGTTTCGAGAGATGGGGGGGGGGAGATTTTTGGTCGACGACGAAGCCCTTCCGAATCTTTGAGCGACCTAGCACCAAGGGAGGAAGGCCTTCTACGTCCATACAGGCCTCCGGTTCAGGGAGTAGTCTTTGTTTTGAGTCTTTTACATTTGATAGTCCCGTCTCCTCTAGTTGCATGCTTGTTTCTTCATATCCATTCTCCACGTTTTTCTTCATTTGCACTATCATTCACACACCCTCCTATGTTTTTGACGCCCCCAGGGGTTTAAAAATCCCCAGGTATCCCCCATTTCATTTAGTCATATTCATTTCTTTCCATTTTAGCATTTGCTACACCCTCTAGTTCTAATTCGGGTTTTTCTTTATGTTCTACACGTTATTTTGCAGGTCAGCAACACACTAACGCGAGGCCCTTCCTTTCTGGCCGGCCGGAAAGGGTGGAGGTTGGACTCTTGTAACTTCTAGCGTGGTGGTCTTGTGCGGCTTCTTCCGGACCGTTCAGGGAGATGTACGGCCTAGTATCAACCGTTCTTCCTCCTCCTGCGGACACCATCAAGCCATTCAACCCTCCATCCATCTTCGTCCCGCGTTCCACCTCAACACCGAAGAGCGGCCTATCGTGAGACCGTGCGTACCTACATGCGGTCCATCAGGAGCCATTCAGAGCGTCAGTGCTGGTTTTAAGGCGAGTACCTCCCTCTTTCCAAGGTACGGTGTGCGTTCATCGCATGTCCGGCATCTTGGTGGCGATCACGATCACATGTTTCTACTCCTCCCATTCCCTCTATCTTTCGTTCATTTCCCATATTTGATGTGGTAAGATAGACATGGGAGGGCATTAAGAAGGGGAAGGAAGGAAAAACATGTCAACACCCCATTTTTTGGCGATCACGGTGGGACGCCTAGTGCCCATCGTGTTAGTGACTTGTTGACCTTCTCTTTTGCTTTGTTAGTCCTTTTTCTTGAAGTGGTTTCAGGTTGATCTTTGCTGGTCGCGTTCTCTGTCCTCTGGAACTTGTACGGTTCTTCTTGAGCCGTCCAAATCTTGAGTGACCGTAAGTCCACCGTTCTTCTCTGCGAACAGCGCCATCTCTTCTGTAAAGCCTTCTGTTGTAAGCGGTCCATTACCGCCCGTTCAAAGTATACACGGTCTATTATTAGCCGTTCATCTTGCTAGCACAGGTACGCCTCTGTCCCTATAGTGTTGGTTTGGTCGCTATTACACGGTTGCTGTAGGTCCGTTCTAGCTCTTACGCGGTCTACCTGGAGACCGTTCAACCTGGTACGCTTCTGATTGCTGTCTCCTTTCACTCCAGAGTTTTCTGATTTTCGTGTTAGTATTTCGTTACTCCCTAGATTATACGATCGTCTACAAACCGTCTATCTCCCTGAGCGGTCTTACAGAGACCGTCCTTGTCGTGCTACAGTGCACCCGTGCTTCACTTTGATTGCCATGTTATTTGATTTTCATGACACTTGGTGTTGATTATTGATCTTCCCCTGTTCTTATATCAGTGTTGCATACTTGTTTTCATTTCTTACATATTTGTTTGATTATTGATTGCTAGCTGCTAGGCTAGACTTTGCATGCACTCAAGTGTACATAGGATTCATGCATTTCATTCACATCTAGTTGCATTCCTACCGAGGTAGGGTTTCCTCTCGTCTCCATACTCCTTGGAGCCAACTAGGGGACCTTGCCGAGGACCTCCGTAAGTCCCCGTGAGCAGTGGATTCCCACACGGACGCCGGGCAGGTTGTACCGTATCACCCCCCAGTCTAGGGTCTGCATTCATGAGAGAGAGAGTCCCTTAGAGTCTGCCAGTTTCCCGTCCCCCACCCTGGTTAGGTACCTTATGGTTGAGTGAATTTACATTTTAATTAATCCACTAAGGTCCTAAAGAGGAACTTATAAAATCTGCGTGCATCATTTATAACTTGGGTGGTCAATTGGTTGATTCTTTTCTCATCTCTCCCCTCCATTGTGTGTTGCGGTATCATCATCCACCTCATTTTGTCAGATTAGGCTCATTTGGTTTAGTTCATCTTTGGGTGTCTCCATTTAGTTGCATTTGTCCTAAGCTCGTTTCTATCCTTGTATTCATTTGAAAATCTTGACTGTATAAAGTCTCCACTCTCTCCATAGAGCATTTTCCCCCTGTACCTTATTCCTATACCTCTCCATCTTCTTATCCCCGTATGGATTCCTCTTCCCATGCGGGCCCATCTCCTTATTCCTCCACTGGACCCTATCCGTTTAACGTGCCTTCTTGTCCTGCCCATGCTGCTGCTAGCCCAATCAATTCTCGTCCCCACATACACAATCCTTCCAGGCCCATGCATTACTACATTCCCGGAATGGGCTTGTCTTCACCTCAGGCTGGATCCCCTTATTTGTCCCATCAACATTATCCTGGTTTAAATTCATCCTCTCTTGCTCAGGCTGGCCCATATCCTTCTGGGACTCTTCCTACCGAGGAAATGATCACTCAGGCCCAACACCAGCTTGATGAATTACAATGCCGAATCAATCCCCTAACTTCTTTGGATATCCCGTTTGCATTCCAGGGTCTTCAACTCCCACCACGCTCACAGATTCCCGCATATCGTCGCTATGGTGGGATTGGTGACCCCTACGTCCATTTGAAGGATTTCTTATATGAGTCAGCCCAGTTCCGGCACGATATACACTTGATGGCCTATTTGTTTGGCCTATCTTTAGAGGGCTCGGCCAAGGATTGGTTTTTCATGTTGCCGCAAGAGCAGATGATGAATTTTCAAGTTATATAAGAAAATTTTATTCAGTAGTACCGAGACCAGGTTGGGCCTAGATATTCTATGGTGGATCTGGCCCAAGAGAAGATGAAGCCCGACGAGGAATTCCCCACGTTCGTTGACCGCTGGCGTTGTCTAGCCACGCAAGTTCCGGGGCATATTCCGGAGGGCGAACAAATCAAGATGGTCATTTCGAATGCAGCGCCCGAGCTTCGATGCATCTTAGCCCTGAATGATATCACTTCCTGGCAGCAACTCTACAGCCGAGCCCGCTTCATTAGCCAACAACTCCTAGTTTCCCTTGACCATGAGTCTCCTTCACCTTCGCCTTCCACATACCCCTTCTCCTCACCATCCCCACAAGTCAGCCCTCCACCTCATATCCCTCCATGAGTCGGCCGTCTGCTCCCACTTATCCATATGCCTTCCCATGTCACCCCACTACATCTTCCTCCACGAGTCAGCCCTCCGCTGTTTTATTTCCCCACACCTCTCCACTCCCGGTCAAGGAAATATCGCACCCTGAGGGGGTGGATGCCGTCCATTATATTCCCATTCCCTCCACGCCTCTACACCATTCACTTACTAGCCCTCCGCCTTCACCTACGCAATTCCTCTTGCCTACACAACCTCCGCTACCATCCCCACTACCTTCTCATACCCCTCGGCACCTACCTTGCCCGAAGCGGGCTCCTCACTCTCCGTTGCCGAAATCTTTTACAGATGTTCTCAGGCTTTGATGGTCACCCATGCGTTGCAACTCCCTCCGGTTATGCCTTGCCAACCCGCGGTCAGGAATTCGCTCCATTTCTGTGAGTTTCATCGTCAACATGGGCATTTGATTGAGGACTGTCCCGAGTTCCGGGAACTTGTTTACAACTTGGAAGACAAGAAGATGATCGATTGGGCTGTCATGCGCCAAGTTATTGTAGATCTTCGCAAACAGCAGCAGTAGCAGCAGCAGCAGCAAGCGTCGCCTAGGCAGCCGTCTCCGCCTCAAGACCAGGGGCATCCCTGTGATTCTTCAGTTGATAAAGCACCCGCTCCATTATTTATCCCCTCACCTACCCCTTCACCTTCACCGTCTCCTACTCAACCTCCACGGCCTCCACAAACCCAAGCCTCTGCTCAGGCTAGCACAAACTCTTCTCCTTCCCCCTCCATTTCCACCACCGCTTCTTCTGCCAACGCCGCTCGACGTGTTGTACCGACACATCGGAGATGGGCGCCATGACCTACCACCTCTTATGCCTCGCCACCACCTTCTCCACCCTCATTTTCGCTGCCTCAATTGGCCACATCTCCATCATCGCCTTCTCCATTATCCCTATTACTGTCACCACCACCGTCTTCATCGCCTCCTCTCACAACGATCCCTGTTCCGTCACCTTTACAACCATCCCCGCTACCAATGCCGTTCCCTTCACCATCATTGTCCGAGCCTAAGCAAGCTATACCTACACCTCCACCTTCACCTTTACCCCCTCCTACACCTCCACCCTCCAAACCTTTACCCCCCCAGAGCCCATCATTGTCGCTATCCCTCCACCACTCGCATTGCCCTTACCCCTACTTATGCCTTTTAAACCTTCGCCTCCGCCTTCCAAACCTATTACTTCCATTTCTTCCCCATCTATCTCTACCCCACGGAGCGGGTGCTTGCTACCTTTAGTGCCCCTCAAATCTAGTCCCCAGGGAGATAAAGAGTCAAGCCAGGCTTTGACTATGCATTACAAGCTTCAAGATTTCATTTGCCGCATGCCGGTCCGAGTCTTGGTCCCTGGCTATTCTAGGGATAGTGAGCCCGCACTTGCTATGAAGATGGTTGCTGAGAAGAGTTCCTTAGCACTGGTGCCAGTTTCTTCAAAAGCGAGGCCGGTGGCAATCTCTTTGCTTGCCGGAGAATTCACTATTGATGTTGTTATCACCTCTCACTTGATTGCTATTCAGTTCACTGGCCTAGAAGAGTTTTCCACCCGGATGGTGCTAACCCACACGGCCGCCGAAAGTTTAATGAATTCAGAATTCAAGGGGCAATTGGCCGTGCCTTCGAGATTGACCAGGGGCATTCTGCATTTTCTGTCTCATCTCCCTCGGCTTATTGGTGAGGCGGCCACGTCAACGCCGCGCATCACCCTCCCTCAGTACCGTCCTGCGCTTCTAGCAAGGGAGTTATGCTTCATGCCCGACTGCCAAGCGAAGATGCCAAAGCTCCATGTTCTAGTGCTGAATGACAAAACTCCACTGCTTCATGATGTTCATCCCAAGGAGTTGACTATTCTGGAATGTCTTTCTATGGTTGACACCACACAGCTAGGGGAAACCGTCCCAATGAGGCTTCATGTTCATGACCGGGCTAGGCCGTCTGCCAGAGGGGCTCGTTATTTAAGAAGGCATTATAGATCAAGAAGGTCGAAGGTCCAAGTCCGCACCAGGCGGGTTCGGGTTCAAAAAGGTTCTGCTAAGAAGAGGCGGCGGCGTAAGTTTAAGGGCCGTCGATTATGCACTCAGGGGTCCACTTCTTCCTCCTTCTCTTCCTTTCGTTCATCTTTTCTTCTACTCAGCTCCCACCCCTGGGTGGTGTACCTCCCTTCCTCTAATCCAGTTTCTATGATCTTCTCCTGTCTTTTCGGGTCTGCAAACCCCCATTCTTCTTTCTTCACTCATCTGGAGTCTCCAGATCCTCCGTTCCCTCATGATTTTAGGCCTCGGCCTATGTCATCCTTTCATCCCACTTTCGGGACTTCTTCTGATCATTCTCTTCTGGTATCCCCGAGCTTTACTTTTGATCCTTCCCCGACCATGTCAGGTGATTGCCCTTTTCTTTCCCCGACCCGTCGGGTGGTTCTCACTCTTCTTCCCCGACCCTGTCGGGTGTCTATCATTTTCTTTTCCTGACCTTGTCGGGTGATTCTCGTTCTTCTTCCCCGACCTTGTCGGGTGTTTATCATTCCTTTTCTTCGACCACGTCGGATGATCACTCCTCTTCCCCCTTATCTTTGCCACAATCTGTTTATGATTCGTCTATTCTCTCTGTCTTACCCTTTAGGGGTCATTACCCTTTTTCTTGCTATTTTTGAGGCTTTAGTCCACCTTCATCTCAGTTAATCTCTGTTTATTCTGTATCTGGTTCCTTGTTATCAGGGCTTCTGTGCCTTAACGAGGGAGTTCTAGCCCTCGTCTCTCTTCCTTTTTATCCTTTTTCGTCCAGTTTGATGTCTGCCGCTCCTCCATATCAAGGAATCTCTACACTTTGCTATCCTCTCCATTTTATCCTGGCAAGCAAGGAAAATAAAGTTCGTGCTCCTCAAAGCTCGATGATCAAAATCGCTTTAGGAGGCCGGTTTCCATGCCATGGATTTGCAAATGTATCGTTATTTTGTGCAAGAAACGTGCTTTCATTCCCATTGTTTCTATTGTTTCGGCACATGCTTATAAAGTTGATTCCTTAACATGATTGAGTGGCTTTAGAAGCTTTTGTTTAATTAGATCTTATATTTGTGTCAAATAAGAAGTTAGCTTCTGCATCATCTTAGGCTGGTGATAACTCCGTGTTAGGAGTCTAGTTTCTTTCCCGATTGTTGAGGGTGGCCTTTGAGTATGGGTTTTTCACACACTTCACGGAAAGCCATAGCCGATCTCTTTAGTTCAACATCGTTGCTGCTTTGGCCATACTTTGGGTACGCACAAAGGCCTTTTCTCTTCTCTGCTCGGCCAAGTGCAAGGGCAAGAGATGGATGGATAAGATGACTAACCTAGGTGCTCCCTAATACGAGAGAGGTATCAAAGAGGGATAGTCTTGACCCTCAAAAGTGAGATTTCATGCTATATCTAGCCAATAAGGGCTACCAAAATGAGAAAATAAATCAATGCAAAATTATGAATCAAAGGCATGGCAAGAGTGACAGTACAGTTCCCCGCAGAATGTCATGAGCCCGATCGCATGTGTGCCTAATAAATATGGGTCTAAAAATCAGAGACACAAAGCCCCAGCGTAACAGACCTACTCTTTGAGGGGTAGTGCCCTGGAAGGAATTCAAGTCCCGATATCTCCCATCCTGCATAAAGCTTATCTCCCCAATTCTTCTTCTGTTTCTCCCTCTGGGGCTGGGTTGTGTCCCGGGTATGGCCTTAGTAGGGACACCATTTTTTAGAGACGGTTGTTTATGGTAAGCCACCCTCACGTGCACGCCCTGCTTAAGGGAAGCCTTTAAGGAAAGGGGTAGGAACGACGATCCCTGGTCAGTAGTTTGAGCTCGTCTTTAGGTGCTGCGGATTGCTATTTCAAAATCCATAAAAATCAAATATTGTCAAAAATCAAAAAAATCAAATACTTCAAAATTTCAAAAAAAATCAAATATTTCAAAAACCTAAAAAATCAAATACTTCAAAAAATCCATAAAAATGAAATACTATTGAAAATCTAAAAAAAAATCAGAAAATGACAAAAAATTCAAAAATATGTCTTTTATTTACATGCATTTTTTTATCTTGAGGACATGTACGTAATCCGTTTGCTAAGTGTGCAGGTTGTAAGTACTCAGGCATTCCTTGCTATATTTTTTTGCTCTGTCTCCTGTCCACATTTTTGATCTGTTCTTTTCTTCTTCGATCCACTCTCTCGATCTATTCTGAAGCTCATGTCCTTCTCAGCTTTTGTTTGAACAATGATTATATCTATATGAGAGGGCTTTACCTCACGATTATGAACCTGGCGGCTCTACTTCATTCTAATCTTGGGTTTTGATTGAAGTGGATATTTATCTTATCTTTTATCCCGCCGTGTCCTTGTCACGTGTTTATATCCCACCGTGTTGTCCCACACATGTTGTTTTGTCCCTCACTGCATGTTGTTAGTCATCTAGTCGTCCCTTTATGTCCCATGTTCTTGTCCCAACCGTGTGGTCATCCGTCATGTTCTTGTCCCAACCGTGTGTTATCCCTTTGCGTCATTATCTTGTCACACCGTGTTCATGCATGCATGTTGTCTGTTCATACCATTACATATGTGCTTGTTTGCCTTTATTATGTTACGTTGCATTGTCTCCCATCTCATTTTCGCTATGTTTATACTAGCTTGTTTATCATATTTGTCCTATACATGAAAATCTCTAAAAATCTGAAAATGAAAATCTAAAATATGCCGTTTCGCCTGCACAGGTAAGTCAGGTATGGCCTTCTATCCTTACATCTCTTATTGCATTACTATATGGTATTATGCTATATTATCTCGAGAACCAGTTGGTTATTTACGTATTCCAGGATCTGATGTTCCCCTTTAACAAAAACGATGATGATCCAGGTTCACGTGTTTGATCTCCGGACAGGTCGTTGGGTTGGGAAAACCTGGGGAGGATGGTTCTATCCTGCACGCCATGGTTGCGGATATTGTCTTGACTCTGAATCTCCCAGCCTAGTAATATTATTCTCTAGTACTTTATATTTTAATCTTTCTTTGCATTCATTTTAATGATTTCATTTATTTTAGCCTAGCATGCATCATGCGCATCTTTTGAGCATTCATGACCCGTGGTTTGCCCGCGAAGTATCCCACCAGTGATGGATGGCTGTGCATTCAGTGCTTGAGTAAGAGGAACAATTCCACTCTGAATTGGAAAGTTCACTTTGGTCAATTCGCTTGGTTTGGTTGATTAAGAGGTCCCCGTCTGGAGTTTGAGTCTGTTTCTTTATTTTTCGCTGCTTATTCTGGTCTCCTCATTGGTCCGCGGGGATTGTGTCCCCCATGAGGTTGATCGTGTGTTTCCTTTTATTTAGTTCCTCCAGATTGGCGTCGCTTTGGGTTTAATCGTTCCTTGTGTTTGGTTTGGAGTTTTTCGGAAGATTCCTATCGCTTGTTGGTAAAAACGGGTGTCATTTTACCTTAATGCCCACTTTTCAGTTCGCTCCGCTTCATTTCCGCTTCATCTCCATGTCCCATTTCGCTTTCGCTTCACCTCCGCTCGCTCCCCTACAAAGAGGACGTTAAGGAGGGGCATCTGTTGACACCCATTTTTTGCCTGCAGTTGAGTCATTTCTCTTACTCCTATTTATTGATGCCTCGAGTTGTCCATCACTCGCTGGGCTATTTTCTGGCACGTTCTGGGCCAATTTTTTGGGTGGCCTCCCTCTCTGGCTAGGTCTGAATTGATTCAGGGCTTAATGGGCCTTGGTTTTAGTTGATTGCACTTTTTTATGAATTTCAAATGCCCATATACATGTGCGGTCAGTCTCCAGCCGCTCATAACACAGACGGTTGACTTTGAGCCATTCATCTATTTATTGGATATTTAGCAGATTTCCTGAATTTCCACCGACAAGCATTTGTACGGTCGTGAGTTAGCCGCATAAGACCACTGTGTGGTACCTCCTAAGCCGTCTGTCTCCCAGAATCCTAACGTCGCTGATTTTCAGATAATTATCTAATTATCTAATCTATTTTTGATTTATCACCGACAAGGAATGGGCGGTTTTCTCTTGGCCGCTCTTGTGGATGTACGGTCTACCCGTAGCCGTTTATCTATGAGAGTCCAATGGTGAGGTTTTCGGTCATCTTGATGGATAGTTGGATAATATTTTATGTTTATTGAATTTCCACTGACAGGGTTGGATGGCCTAGGAGATGGCCGCTCATCCCATTAGGTGGTCTATCGTGAGACCGTACATCGTCTCGATTCCTGAGAATTTCAAGAGTTTTCTCTCTCTATCCGTGGGTTTATCCCTAACTTTCTCCGACGATTTCTCCGCGGATACTGAACCAAATTTGGCGCCGTTTCTTCTGTTTGAAAGATAATTCGATTATCTTCATCTTTTATTTGATAATCTCAACCAGAAAATGGATAGAAACCCTAATTTCGAGCTAGGACTTTAGGTGCTCTATAAATAGACCCTAAAGCCAAGTTTCGAGAGATGGGGGGGAGATTTTTGGGAGACGGTGAAGCCCTGCCGAATCTTTGAGCGACCTAGCACAAAGGGAGGGAGGCCTTCTACGTCCATACAGGCCTCCGGTTCAGGGAGTAGTCTTTGTTTTGAGTCTTTTACATTTGATAGTCCCGTCTCCTCTAGTTGCATGCTTGTTTCTTCATATCCGTTCTCCACATTTTTCTTCATTTGCACTATCATTCACACACCCTCCTATGTTTTTGACGCCCCCAGGGGTTTAAAAATCCCCAGGTATCCTCTATTCCATTTAGTCATATTCATTTCTTTCCATTTTAGCATTTGCTACACCCTCTAGTTCTAATTCAGGTTTTTCTTTGTGTTCTACACGTTATTTTGCAGGTCAACAACACACTAACGCGAGGCCCATCCTTTCTGGCCGACCGGAAAGGGTGGAGGTTGGACTCTCGTAACTTCTAGCGTGGTGGTCTTGTGCGGCTTCTTCCGGACCGTTCAGGGAGAATTATGGCCTAGTATCAACCATTCTTCCTCCTCCTGCGGACACCATCAAGCCGTTCAACCCTCCATCCATCTTCGTCCCGCGTTCCACCTTAGCACCGAAGAGCGGCTGTTGACACCCATTTTTTGCCGATAAGTTGAGTCGTTCCTCTTACTCCAATTTATTGATGCCTCGAGTTGTCCATCGCTCGTTGGGGCTATTTTCAGGCACGTTTTGGGCCAGTTTTATGGGTAGCCTCCCTCCATGGCTAGGTTTGTTTCCATTCTGGGCTTAATGGGCCTTGGTTTTGGTTGATTGAGTTTTTCTATGAAGTTTCAAGCGCCCATGTACATGTACGGTTCATCCCTGGCCGCTCAATCAATGTGCGGTTGATAGTAGGCTGTCCATATATTTTGGAATATTTTGGTTAATTTTCTAAATTTCTACCGACAAGCATTTATGCGGTCTTCCCCTAGCCGTTCAATACGATGGACGGATTGGTGGTAGCCGCTCGTCTCTCAGAGTCCTACGCTGGGTGATTTTCTCATATAATTACCTAATTAATCTATTTATCACCGACAAGGTTAGAACGGTTTCTCTTTGGCCGCTCTACCTTTAACGGTCTCATCATAGCCGTTCATTTATGAGAGTCCAGCGGCGAACTATTCGGCCGGTTCAATGGATGATTTGGATTATTTTGTGAATTGTTGAATTTCCACCGACGAGGTTGTACGGCCCAGAATGGGCCGCCCATATGGATTAGTGGTCTATCGTTAGACCGTTCATCTGCTCGATTATCGAAGATTCAACAGATTTTCTCTCTCTCCTCGTGGATTTATCCCCAACTTTATCCAGCCATTTCGCTGTGAATCCTCAAACATTTCGAGTGCCGTTTCTTCCAGATGAAAGATAATTGAATTATCTTCATCTTTTGTTTGATAATCTCGACCTGAAAATGCTTCTAAACCCTAATTCGAGCTATGAACTTTAGGTGCTCTATAAATAGACCCTAAAGGCTGGGTTTGAAAAGGGGGGAGATTTTGGTCGACGGCGAAGTCCTGCTGAACTCTTGAGCGACCTAGCACCAAGGAAGGAGGCCTTCTACGCCCATATAGGCCTCCGGTTCATGGAGTAGTCCTAGTCTTGAGTCTTTTTTGCATTTGATGGTCTCATTTCTTCTCATTGCATGTTTGTTTCTACACATCCATTCTCCCACGTTTTCATTGTTTGCACTGTCATGCACACACCCTCCCATACTTTCTGACGCCCTAGGGGTTTAAAAACCCCCCAGGTATTCCCCATTCAAATACTTATGTTCATTTCCCTTCATTCGAGCGTTTGCTACACTCCACGTTTCTAACTTGGGTTTTTCCTGGTGTTCTACACTTTGTTTTGCAGGTCAGCAGTACACTAACGCGAGGCACATCCTTTCTGGCCCGCCAGAAAGGGTGGAGGTTGGACCCTTTTGCAACTTCTGGCATAGTGGTCTTGCACGGTTCTCTCCCATCCGTTCAAGGAGACGTGCGGTGCAACCTGGACCGTCCTTCTTCTTCCTGCGGTTGTTATAGAACCGTTCACCTGTCAGGAGTGCTTCATCCCGCGTCCTCTGTAGCATTCTTAGACGGTCTATCGTGAGACCGTGCATCATTATAGGCGGTTCATCCTGAGCCGTACATCTTTGCAGCGCTGCACCCCAGGCGAGTACCTCTCCCTCTTTCCAAGGTACGGTGTGTCCATCACGTTCGGCACCTTGGTGGCGATCACAGGTTTTTATTCCTCCCTTTTCCTCTGTCTTCATTTATTTTCCATGTTGGATGTGGTAAGATAGACATGGGAAGGCATTAAAGAACGGACGGGAGGAGAAATATATCTACACCCTTCTTTTGTGGCGATCACGGTGGGAGGCCTAGTGCCCATCGTATTAGTGGCTTGCTGACCCTCTCTTTTGCTTTGTTAATCCTTTTCTTCGAGTGGTTGCAGGTTGATCTTTGCTAGTTGCATTTTTTTTTGTCCTCTGGAATTTGAACGGTTCTTCCAGAGCCGTCCAACGTATGTGCGGCCGAGGGTACACCATCCATCTTGCTGGCGCAGGTACGCCTCTGCCTTTACTCTATTGGCTTGGTTGCTGTTACACGGTTGATGCAGGTCCGTTCTAGCCATTAAGCGACTGTCCATAGACTGTCCATCCTGGTACACGTCTCATTTCTGTCATTGTTCATTTCCAGCATTCTCTGATTTTCCTGTTATTTTGTCGTCACTCCCTGAATTATACGGCTGTCTGCAGACCGTCCTTCTCTCTGAGCGGCCTTCTAGAGACCGTTCTTGTAGTGCTATAGTGCACCCGTGATTCACTTTGATTACCATGTTAGTTGATCTCCATGGTATTTGGTGTTGATTATTGATCTCCCCCTGCTCTGATATCATTGTTGCATGCTTACTTTAGTTACTTGCATATCTGGTTGATCATTGGTTGTTAGTTGCTAGGCTAGACTTTACATGCACTCCGATGCGCATAGGGACATACATTCTTTTCATAGTAGTTGCATTCCTACCAAGGTAGGGTTTCCTCTCGTCTCCATACTGCTTGGAACCGACTAGGGGGCCTTACTGAGGACCTCCGTAAGCCCCCGTGAGCCGTGGATTCCCACACGGACGCCGGGCAGGTTGTACCGTCTCCCCCCAATCTAGGGTTTGTATCTGTGAGAGAGAGAGTTCCGTAGATTCACCCAATTCCTCATTTCCTACCCTGATTAGGTACCTTTGTGGTTGAGCGAAGTTATACAGTAATTAATCCACTAAGGTCCTAGAAGAGGAATCAAAAAAAATTGTCGCGTATCATTGGACAACTTGGTTGCTTAAGTGGATGATTCTCTTCTCATCTCGCTCCCCCATTGTGTGCATCTCATTCGAGTTATTTGTTTTAGCTCTTTACTTAGGGCTGTTTGCCTCCCCCTTCCCCATTATCATCAGTGCATGCGAAGTTGTTTCTTCCCCATAGGATCATCATCTAGGGGCAACTCTCACTTCATTTCTTACTTTAATCCTCTGTTTGATTCGTCATCCCCCATGTCGTCATACGACTTCTCCCATTCCCACGAGGATTCTCTCCCTCGCGGACTTCTTGAGGACCAGCCCAGGGTCGCCCATGTGCAGGGAGGAGAGGGGACTGCCCCTCCTCTCCCGACCATTGCCATCGAGGGCTCTCAGCCCTCCCTTCCAGGTTCCTCCACACAAAATTCGGCCGGTCAAATTCATAATTTGATGGCCCAGCTTGATCCCTCTCAGCTCCACCTTATCCGGCAAGCTCTGCAAGGGGCAGACGCCCCGTCCTCAGTTCCTTCCTATGGCGTGACTGCCACCATCACAACTACGTCTTCTGTTGTTGGGTCAGCACCCGTCCTTGCTGTCCCCATTGATCTTACTCCCATCCGTTCCCAGGTTCTCCGATACCCCAGCATGGAAGCGGGCCAGGCCTCCACCTCGGCCCATTAGTATCTTGATAAGGGGAAGGCCCAGGTCCCCTCTGGTTCTTATGTCAATCCATACACTACAATCTCTCCATCGCCGCAGGTCCCTCGGGCCCCGACTGATTTCACTCGTTTACAACCCGGGGCCGCCCAATTGGCTCACGTGGATATAGGCCCTTCCTTGGCCCATTATCCATCCCATGGGCTCCCCTCCCAGTCGGTTCACCCCTCCATTCCTCATCCGGGCTCCATCTTTCTTGCTCAGTCCCCTCCTTCCTGGGAGCGGGAACTCCTTGACAAATGGGCTGCTATGCAGCAACAAATTGACCTCCTCCACAAGCGGGTTGGCCCGTAGTCTTTGGCTGATGTCCCTATTCCTAACTTCAGGGACATTCATTTTCCTCCTCAGTCCGAGCTCCCCGTGTACCGAAAATATGACGGGAACGGCAACCCGTTCAATCATGTCAGGGAGTTTCTTTACGAGTCGGCGTAGTTCCAGCATGATGATCGCCTGATGGCTTACTTATTCCGCCGATCATTGGAGGGGGTCGCCCTGGAGTGGTTCTATACCTTGCCTTTGGAGGAGGCAGAAAATTTCAAGATAGTCAAGGAGAAGTTCATTCAGAGGTTCCAAGATCGGGTCGGTCTCGAGTATTCCTTCACCGACCTGGTAGCGGAAAAGATGAAGCCGGAGGAGGATTTTGCAACCTATGCGGATTGATGGAGGCAGATGGCCTCACGTGTGCCCGGGCAAATCCCGGAAGAAGAGAAAGTTAAGTTGTTGATCTCCAATGCCACCCCGACATTCAAAAATATTTTGGCAATGAATGACATTTCGAATATGCACCAGTTATACAGCAGGGCTCGGTTCATACAGACGCAGTTTAAAGACTCCCCTATTCATTCACTATTTGAGGCCCAGAAACCCAAAACCGCCAGAAAGTCCCAGGGCCCCGTCATTGAGGGAGTACAAATCAACGAGCAGGTCCAGGCTATTCAGTTTCCCCACCAAGCCGCTCCACCTCGCTTCCCGCAGCCTCCACGCAACCCCCAGCTCGCCGCTCCGCAAGTTCCCCAACCCACTTTCTCGGCTCCTCAACACCCGCAGCAACCACCACCACCACCCCAACAGTCTCAACAGCCGCCGCAATATCATAATGTTCCTCCACCCGTCGCTTACGGACCTGCCCGACCGAGATCGAAATGGGCCCATTACCCTCCTCTTCCTGAAACATTGCCTGATATTTTCTCTGCTTTGATGTATACTGGTGATATTCAACTGCCTCCGGAGCGTCAGAATTGGAATCCGGCCGCCGATAAGTCCCGATATTGCATATATCATCGGCAGCCAGGGCACACAATAGAGCGGGGCTATCAGTTTAGGGATATGGTGTATGATTTACACCAGGGCCAGAGGATTGATTAGGCCCAGATGCACCAGATGATCAAGGACATCAAGAAGAGGCAGAGACAAGCCAGGCCGCAGCAGGCGGCGCCCCAGCAACAGCAGCAGTAGAAACCCCCACAGCAACAGCAACCCCAACAACAACAGCAATAGCAACAAGACCTTGGGATCCATCAGAATCCCATGCCAGTACACCTGCCCGCTCCTTAGCAACAACAACAGCCGCCAACGCCGGCACCGGCCCAGGTAAACATTGTTCAGCACCCAGCCCCCAACGCTGGGTAGACTTTTGATGATGAAACCCCCGCACACCTCTTGGCCTTCCACCACAACCATTCCCCCTCACTTGCTATCCCCTCCGTTCTCAGGCTCGCCGTTCTGACCACCACTCCACCCATTATTCCCTCCGCATCACCCATCAGGCCCACCGCATTCCCCTCCATACCGCCAGTCCTTTCGCCATCACCCACCATACCCTCCATCATCACCCCTCCACTTAACCCTTCGCCCATTTCCCCTTCACCAGGGCCCATTAGGCCAGCCACCATCATCCTCACTCCCACTTCTACCCCTTCCACCTACCCCATTAGGCCAAGTGGGGGTCCCTCTCAGGCCGTGTCGGCCTGACATTGGGCCCTTCGGAGCGGGAATCCATTACACAAAGTTTTTCCTTCTACCCGTGCACCCGCACCTAGCCCTCAGGCTTCTCCCTCAACAGCTGAAGATGCAGACCCCGTGCCGGGCACGAAGTATGATTTGTTACAGCACTTGGACCGGATGCCGGCCAAGATTTCAATTTTGGAGTTGATCAAAAGGTCGCCGCTGCACCAGGATGCCTTGAAGACTTTCTTGCAGAAAGTAATGGTGAATGAAGACGTAGCGGTGGATAGTTTACCGACGATGCTGGCAACAATCACAAGGGGGCCTTCTATTTCATTTTTTAAGTTAGAACTAGCTCCCCCAGAGGCACGGCAGATGCCACTCTGTATCACCATTTCTTTGAATAAGGTGGCGGTCGAGTCAGCCCTCGTGGACATAGGAGCATCGATAAATGTGTGTCCATTGAGTACCCTCAATGCCTGCAACATTTCAGAAGACATGCTTAAGCCCACGCCGACCACAATAGCAGCATATGACAACTCCAGGCGTGCTTGCCACGGGGTCGTGACTGTACAGGCCGAGATAGGGCCTTTAGTTATGGACATGGAATTTTATGTGTTGGACATAGACCCAATGTTCAAAGTAATTCTAGGTCGTCCATGGATAAATAGTTTGAATGCCGTGCCCTCGACCGCCCACCAATGCCTAAAATTCCCATTCCAGGGCCGGGTGGTTAAAGTGAAAAGTATCTCCACCGTCCAGTCTGTTGATGCCATTACAGATAAGATTCTCCCTACATTGTGGCCAAGCAATAGGCCAGTTTTATCAGTAATGGACTTAAATTATTCATGGGCATATGCGTCATGCAAGCCCGCCACTGCACCAACAAATGTCAAGATTAAGTCCAAGATTAGAGATTCCAAAGGATGGCACATGATTCTAAAATTGGGTTATCAGCTGGGCCTAGGTCTCGGCACACAATTACAGGGACGGACCAAGCCCGTCCCTAAAGGCAGGAAGATGGGCCGCCGAGGCCTTGGCTACCGTGATTAAGTAATGTCAATACTTGGAGATTCTGGGCCTTTAACGTGGGACTATCGACAACATTTTGTGAAAGGTCCGCTGTAGCAACCCTGATAAATGAATATTGAAATAAAATTAAAAACATACATATTACAGAAGTAATACAGATAAAATAAAACAAATTAAAGATAACGCCTCTGGGTAAGGCGTTAATTTAAAAAGAAACGCCTCTACATACGGCGTGACTAAAGAAAGGACGCCCACGAATGTGGTCGTCAACTCTCACGCGACCAAATAGGTAAGTGAAAGAAACGCCCATATATTAGGGGTGTTTTAAAAATAAAGAACGCCCTTATACAAGACGTTTCTTAAGAAACGACCTGAACTAGGTCATTAATTTAAGAATCGACGCCCTGACCAAAGGCGTTAATTCAGTTCGTGACCCGTTCGACCTAGATCTTATCCAGGGAAAGATTAACCTAATCTAGTAAGTGTCTGTTAGAGTAAGGACTCTATTAGAGATGTATTACCCTCAATCAAACACTTCTTTTGTTAGGACTCCTAAATCCTATAAATAGTCTTGATCGAACGAACCCTAAACCTATTTGATCGATCGTCTGCTACGGTGAGTAAAGAACTGAACGTTCTTTTCTTTCTATCATATGAAGAGTTACTGACTCTTCATCTCTTTCTCTTCTATACAGGTTAGGGAAGCCGCATACGTGAAGAACAAAGTACTGTTCTTCCTCTTTCTTCTCCTCTGATTATGTGTGATGAAGAAACTTATGACTGCAGTTCTTCTTCCATAGGATCTACAGTGAGTTGACAAAGTGAAGAACGAAGGTCCTTCATCAAACAACTTATTCGTCTGCATCCTCTTCTGTGCATCCTGCTGCGGTTGATTAAGGTCGGAAGCCTTCATCAGCATCAACTTTTCTTCTTCCGAGAAGACTCTGTTACAAACAGAGTATTGTTCCCTATCAAGTTCTTCACGTGTCCTTCATCCAGACCATACTAAGGTAGGATTTTCTCAAGTCTCGTAGCCCAAACTAAAAATAAATATAAGAAGCACCATGCATGATATATTTATACAGTTTGCATGTAGTTTTAATACGTTTTCTGTAAATTTTTCAAGAAACGCCCTTGAATAGGGCGCTAATTTAAAAGAAACGACCATCACAGTGGTCGTTAATTAAAAGTATACGCCTTGTATACAGGCGTTAATTTCATGAACAATCGCATGTAATCAATAATTGATCCTGTTTAAAATTCAATAAATATGAAATATCGATTCTAATATCTTGCATGACTCTACCTGTAAATTCCTGCTAATTTTCTTGTCATGATCATGTCTCCTGTCTTGGAAATTTATTTGTTGAAATATTGTAAATTCCTTGAATTCACGACCTTGACAACGTCGTTTTACACCTGTTAACGCCCCATCACAGGGCGTAAATTGAAAAGAAACGCCCCTTTCTAGGGCGCGTTTTCTGTAAATTCCTAAACTATGTATATCCTGTAAAATAAAATTAAACAGTAACGCCCCTTTCCAGGGCGTGTTTTAAATAAATCCTGAAAATTATTTATATTCTGTCAAATATTTAAATAATGAGACGCCTGCTTATATAGTCGTCAACTCTGAAGAAACGCCCCTGTCCAGGGCGCGTTTTATATAAATTATTGAAATAATGAAATTCTGCAAAACAGAACATATGTAAACGGCCTTATGTTAGGCGTTACTTACCTGACTAACGCCCCTGACTAGGGCGTGTTTTTCATGAATTAATAAAATTATTGAAAATTCTGTAAAATAGAAATATGTAAACGCCCTTCTATTAGGCGTTAATTACTTGAGAAACGACTTGACCTAAGTCGTTATTTTACTGTAAAACTGATTTTTCCCTGTTTTTGTTAACCGATGATTTTATATGTTATATAATATATATATCGGCACTATTCTCCACTCCGTGAGTATAGTCCCACGTTTCACGTTGTTTCATCGATCACACTCAACTCTCATTGACATACAAGCTCTCCATTGGACATTCCGTTCCTTTGGACTAGCGAGTTAGTCATAGAGACCTCCGTAAGACTCCTCGTAGCCTTGGATTCCCTCAAGGCCGACTGAGCTGGTTGTACCCTAAAAACCCATTACACGATCCTTGCCATGTCAATCTAAAGAAACATGGTATACCGGCCCTTATGATTATACAAAGAGTATATCATAAGAAATTCTTAATGGGATGATGATATCATGCCATATCATGTCGTTCTTGTAAACCTCAATTCTATGATAAGAATGAGGGTATCTTGCTTGATCTAATGTTTATGTGGACCTCAATTCTATATAAAGAATGTCCATATTGATTTGTCATGGGACCTAAGTTAAGGGAACCATATTCTACCTAGTTTTATTGATATCGTGATTTTACCGTTATTATCGCCAATCTATGTCCTTTGTCATATTTTTGGACTCTATTCTGTCAAAGTTGTCATACATGTCTACAAGCTTGAATATTGAAACTCTATATTGGCTATATAAACAAGAGTGGATGTCAAAAATACATGATAAATGCCTGTGCATATAGGGCCCGATCTGGTCCTGGGAGGAGCACCCGAAAGTACTTGTGCCCATGGGAGTTAAAATGATAAGGTATCTGGCATTATACCGAGTACTTGACTTGCTTGATTGGACATTCCACACACTTCTTGTACTTGAATCGTACTTGACTTTACATGAAATGCGTGGCCCGAAAAAGGGTAATTTACTTGCTTGATACATGATAGTCAAAGTTCTTGACATGACTTGTTAAACATGCTTGCTTGAATACCTTGAATACACTTGTCATCTTGTTGGAAGTTCATGATTAAGTTCATCTTATTTCTTGATATTACATTCTCTCTATCTTGTCGTTTTATGCGAGCATGCATAGCTTTATTGCATTCATGGAAGATGTAATTACTTAAACCCCTTGCTAGTACTTGAGATATAATTTCCTACTGAGCGTTCGCTCATTCCGTTTGTCCCTTTGTACTTTTCAGGTAAGTCCGACGACGATGGAAGTCAATCGGATGGGAATGTTCAAGAGTGAAAGTGATAGAGCTGCTCAAGTGTCGTCTAGTCTTTCCTATAGTTTCTTGAGTCAAATATGTATTCTTTTCCTTTTTATTAAACAGAGTATTGGATTTGTAATAATCTATCCATTATGAAATAAAGGATTGGGTTATCTTGCTATTTTGCGCATCTCTGTCTTTGCGTCGAATACACGACCACTCTGATTGATATGATCGATATAGACACGTCGCGCATCTCCGGGTATCTTCCGCGCTCGGGGCGTGACAGTCTTTGTGGTATCAGAGACTAAGGTATTCAATTCCTAGGAAAAACCCAAGTCCAAGGATAAGTTGAACCTTTAAACCAGTGAGATTGGGTAGAACCAAGGGTTAGATTTAACATAGTATACGAGTCTTTAAATACGATCACGTACTAATATAGTTATTGTAATTGTAGGATAATGGCTGCCGAACGTGCTCAATGGCGCAACATGCAGCGTACCCTTCAAGGGATGACCCAAGTGCTACAACAGGTAGCACAAGGTGGTGCTCCACGAGCTGGAAGCTTACACCAAGCCTTTAAGAATATGAATCCCCCGAAGTTTATGGGATCGACCGATCCGGACGATGCCGAGCATTGGGTTCGGGAAACCGAACGCATATTCCGTGTCATGCAATGCACGGACCAGGACAAAGTGCTATTAGCAACATTCCAGTTAGAGAAAGATGCTAGATGCTGGTGGGAGTCTATTGAAGCAACCATCGATCCTACTCAAGTAACATGGGAAGAATTCGTGGAATACTTCAATGCTAAATATTTCTCGGACCGAGTCCAAGAAAAGAAGGCTGCCGAATTCGCTGCATTAAAGCAACGATCCTTATCATTAGCAGATTATGAAGCTCAGTTCTCCAGGTTATCTAGATATGCTAAGCATCTTATTAGCACGGAGAAGATGAAAGCCCGTAGATTTCTTAATGGGCTTAGGCCCCACTATATTACTCAATTGGTGCCTATGGACATCCAAATTTATTCTGAAATAGTGCGCCGAGCTCAATTACTTGAAGATGCCACAGAACTATCTGATAGGATCCGTGGAAAAGACAAGAAGGAACAAGTCACGGGTTCGGGTTCTTTCAAACCCAACTTTAAGAAGAGGCCCAATAATGGAGGTTCTTCCTCTCAAGATCAGAAATTCAAGAAGACCAAGCCTTTCTCTATCACCACTACCCCTTCGAATACAGTCTGCAAGCATTGTGACAAGGCTGGTCACAAGACGGAAGAATGCTGGAGGAAATTAGGAGCTTGTCTCCGTTGTGGAAGCCGTGAGCATCGGATTCCCGAGTGTCCATTAATGAACGACCAAGCCGGCGATGGTAAACGCCCGGTGACAAAGAATGCTCGTCTTCATGCAATACAGGAGACCGAACCTGAAGAAGAAGGCGGATTAGTGGAAGGTACATTGAAAATTTGTTCCAAATATGCACATGTCTTATTTGATACGGGTGCATCGCATTCTATTGTTTCTAAGAAGTTTGCTGACCCGTTACCTCTAGAACCGGAATAGATGAAAATAGTGTTGTCTACTCCTCTCGGAAACGAGACGGATATCACGCATCATTACCAAAACTGTGAGGTATTGGTTCGAGGAAAGAATTTTCCTATTGATCTTATCTGTTTAGATCTAAAAGAATATGATGTTATACTAGGAGCAGATTGGTTATCTAAGTACCAGGCAACGGTTGATTGCCGTAATAGCAAGATCGTTTTCAAAGAATTTCCAGAACTGACTTATAGTCGAAGCAAATCCCCTCTTATTTCGGCTCTTCGAGCAAGCAAGCTCGTCAGGAAGGGATGTGTATCCTTCCTTGCTTTTGTCACTGTTAAAGAAGCTAAGAAAACCAAGATAGAAGACGTTCAGGTAGTGCGAGAATTCCCAGACGTATTTCCAGAAGATTTGCCGGGATTACCCCCTCAAAGAGAAGTGGCCTTCACCATTGACTTAGTCCCTGGTGCTGGTCCTGTTTCAAAGGCACCATATAGAATGTCCCCTGCTGAACTCAAGGAGTTGAAGGAGCAGTTGATGGAACTAATCCAAAAAGGTTTTATTAGACCAAGTACTTCCCCGTGGGGAGCACCAGTCTTATTTGTAAAGAAGAAGGATGGATCCATGAGATTGTGTATCGACTATTGACAGTTGAATCATCTTACTATCAAGAACAAGTATCCACTGCCGAGAATCGATGAATTATTTGATCAGATTTCAGGATCCAAATATTTTTCCAAGATTGATCTCAGGTCGGGATATCATCAGTTAAGAATCAAGGATGATGACATTCACAAGACCGCATTCAGAAGCAGGTATGGCCATTACGAATTTGTTGCTATGCCTTTTGGACTAACAAATGCCCCTGCTGCCTTTATGCAGTTAATGAATAGCATATTCAGGCCTTACTTGGATCAATTCATAGTAGTCTTCATTGATGATATATTGATATATTCTAAGACTAAGGAAGAACATGAAGAGCATTTGAGGATTGCATTGCAAGTCTTGAGGACAAATCAATTATATGCTAAACTCAGCAAATGCGAGTTCTGGCTTGAAGAAGTGGCTTTTCTCGGACATGTCATATCCAAGGACGGTTTATCTGTAGATCCGTCAAAGGTTGAAGCTGTAAGAAACTGAGAAAGACCCACTAATGCAAGCGAGATCAGAAGTTTCTTAGGTCTTGCAGGCTATTATCGGCGATTCATCAAAGATTTCTCTAAGATCGCCGTGCCCCTTACAAGGTTAACTCGTAAGGAGATCCGATATGAATGGAGTGAGGAATGTGAAAGAAGTTTCCAAACTCTTAAGGATCATCTCACTACAGCTCCGGTGTTAGCTCTACCAATAGAAGGAGAGAAATTCGAGGTCTACACTGATGCTTCTGGCATTGGCCTCGGATGTGTCCTAATGCAACAAGGAAAGGTCATAGCATACTCTTCACGTCAACTGAAGAAGCATGAGGAGAATTACCCCGTCCATGACTTAGAACTGGCCGCGGTAGTATTTGCCCTAAAGATATGGAGACACTATCTCTATGGAGTACAGTTCACTGTCTACTCCGATCACAAGGGTCTCAAATATCTATTCTCACAAAAGGAGCTAAACATGAGACAAAGACGCTGGCTAGAATATCTCAAGGACTTCGACTTCAATATACAATACCATCCCGGAAAGGGTAATTATGTTGATGATGCCCTTAGTCGAAAGTCGAGAGCAATGATAGCCAATTGTATGATACAAGAATGGAGGTTACTTGAACAATTCTCCGAGCTCAATATAAGCTTGGACACGGAATCCAAATTTGTTACATTATCTCATGTAAGCATACAGTCAGATTTATTATCTGAGATACAAGCACTTCAGGGTGATGATCCTATATTAGTGGAAATCAAGGGCAGATTAGAAGGACAATCTGATTTTCAACTAACTTCTGATGGAAGATTATTATTCAAAGGTAGAACTTGTATACCTGATTGTCCGGAATTAAAGAAGAAGATCTTAGATGAAGCTCACCGATCAAGGTACACTATTCATCCTGGATCAACTAAAATGTACCAAGATGTAAAGAGGAACTTTTGGTGGCCCAATATGAAAAGAGAAATAGCGGACTATGTATCACGCTGTCTTACATGCCAACAGGTCAAGGCGGAACACCAAAAGCCTGCTGGAAAACTACACCCTCTAGATATTCCTAAGTGGAAGTGGGAGGATATTGGTATGGACTTCATCATGGGTTTGTCTAAATCTAAAGGAGGACATGATGGAATCTGGGTTATCATTGACCGATTAACTAAATCGGCGCATTTCTTGCCAATAAAAAGCCGATGATCAATTGATGTGCTAGCTGCACTGTACATCAAGAAAATAGTCAGGATACATGGAATTCCTGTCTCAATCGTGTCTGACAGAGATCCCCGTTTTACTTCTCATTTTTGGAAGGGATTACAACATTCGTTAGGAACAAGGCTCAACTTTAGTACTGCTTTCCACCCACAAACGGATGGTCAGACCGAGAGAACTAACCAGGTTGTTGAGGATATACTTAGAGCATGCATCATTGACTTTGGAGGATGCTGACACGATCATTTACCACTAGTGGAATTTGCATATAATAATAGCTACCAAGCTAGTATCCAAATGGCACCTTTCGAAGCCTTATACGGAAGGAGTTGCAGATCACCCATATGCTGGAACGAAGTTGGAGAAAAACAACTGCTAGGTCCAGACATGGTAAGGGATACAACTGAGAAGATACAAGTAATCAGAGAAAGATTGCAAGTTGCTCAGACGAGACAAAAAGCTTATGCTGATACAAGAAGGAGAGATCTTGAATTCCAAATCGGAGATCATGTATTTCTCAAGATATCGCCTGGACGTGGCATACGAAGATTTGGTGTTAAGGGCAAGCTTACGCCAAGATTCATCGGACCATTTGAGGTACTTGAAAGAGTTGGCGAGGTTGCTTATCGCATCGCATTGCCTCCTCAATTGTCCGAGGTACATAATGTATTTCACATATCCATGTTGAAGAAGTATGTGCACGATCCATCTCATATTATTGAACATAGAGATCTGGTGATCCAGAAAGATCTCACCTATGAACAGAAGCCTATGAAGATCTTAGATCGAGAAATACGAGCTCTAAGGAATAAGGTTATTCCCATGCTCAAGGTGCAATGGAATAAGAATCCCGAACGCGAAGCGACATGGGAGACCGAGGAATCTATGAAGAAACGATTTCCCGAGTTATTCTAAGAGGTATATACACTCTCCACGTGTATAATTATATATATTGAATTTGGGGACCAAATTCTTTTTAAGTGGGGGAGGGTGTAGCAACCCTGATAAATGAATATTGAAATAAAATTAAAAACATACATATTACAGAAATAATACAGACAAAATAAAACAAATTAAAGATAACGCCTCTGGGTAAGGCGTTAATTTAAAAAGAAACGCCTCTACATACGGCGTGACTAAAGAAAGGACGCCCACGAATGTGGTCGTCAACTCTCACGCGACCAAATAGGTAAGTGAAAGAAACGCCCATATATTAGGCGTGTTTTAAAAATAAAGAACGCCCTTATACAAGACGTTTCTTAAGAAACGACCTGAACTAGGTCGTTAATTTAAGAATCGACGCCCTGACCAAAGGCGTTAATTCAGTTCGTGACCCGTTCGACCCAGATCTTATCCAGGGAAAGATTAACCTAATCTAGTAAGTGTCTGTTAGAGTAAGGACTCTATTAGGGATGTATTACCCTCAATCAAACACTTCTTTTGTTAGGACTCCTAAATCCTATAAATAGTCTTGATCGAACGAACCCTAAACCTATTTGATCGATCGTCTGCTACGGTGAGTAAAGAACTGAACGTTCTTTTCTTTCTATCATATGAAGAGTTACTGACTCTTCATCTCTTTCTCTTCTATACAGGTTAGGGAAGCCGCATACGTGAAGAACAAAGTACTGTTCTTCCTCTTTCTTCTCCTCTGATTATCTGTGATGAAGAAAACTTATGACTGCAGTTCTTCTTCCATAGGATCTACAGTGAGTTGACAAAGTGAAGAACGAAGGTCCTTCATCAAACAACTTATTCGTCTGCATCCTCTTCTGTGCGTCCTGCTGCGGTTGATTAAGGTCGGAAGCCTTCATCAGCATCAACTTTTCTTCTTTCGAGAAGACTCTGTTACAAACAGAGTATTGTTCCCTATCAAGTTCTTCACGTGTCCTTCATCCAGACCATACTAAGGTAGGATTTTCTCAAGTCTCGTAGCCCAAACTAAAAATAAATATAAGAAGCACCATGCATGATATATTTATACAGTTTGCATGTAGTTTTAATACGTTTTCTGTAAATTTTTCAAGAAACGCCCTTGAATAGGGCGCTAATTTAAAAGAAACGACCATCACAGTGGTCGTTAATTAAAAGTATACGCCTTGTATACAGGCGTTAATTTCATGAACAATCGCATGTAATCAATAATTGATCCTGTTTAAAATTCAATAAATATGAAATATCGATTCTAATATCTTGCATGACTCTACCTGTAAATTCCTGCTAATTTTCTTGTCATGATCATGTCTCCTGTCTTGGAAATTTATTTGTTGAAATATTGTAAATTCCTTGAATTCACGACCTTGACAACGTCATTTTACACCTGTTAACGCCCCATCACAGGGCGTAAATTGAAAAGAAACGCCCCTTTCTAGGGCGCGTTTTCTGTAAATTCCTGAACTATGTATATCCTGTAAAATAAAATTAAACAGTAACGCCCCTTTCCAGGGCGTGTTTTAAATAAATCCTGAAAATTATTTATATTCTGTCAAATATTTAAATAATGAGACGCCTGCTTATATAGTCGTCAACTCTGAAGAAACGCCCCTGTCCAGGGCGCGTTTTATATAAATTATTGAAATAATGAAATTCTGCAAAACGGAACATATGTAAACGGCCTTATGTTAGGCGTTACTTACCTGACTAACGCCCCTGACTAGGGCGTGTTTTTCATAAATTAATAAAATTATTAAAAATTCTGTAAAATAGAAATATGTAAACGCCCTTCTATTAGGCGTTAATTACTTGAGAAACGACTTGACCTAAGTCGTTATTTTACTGTAAAACTGATTTTTCCCTGTTTTTGTTAACCGATGATTTTATATGTTATATAATATATATATCGGCACTATTCTCCACTCCGTGAGTATAGTCCCACGTTTCACGTTGTTTCATCGATCACACTGAACTCTCATTGACATACAAGCTCTCCATTGGACATTCCGTTCCTTTGGACTAGCGAGTTAGTCATAGTGACCTCCGTAAGATTTCTCGTAGCCTTGGATTCCCTCAAGGCCGACTGAGCTGGTTGTACCCTAAAAACCCATTACACGATCCTTGCCATGTCAATCTAAAGAAACATGGTATACCGGCCCTTATGATTATACAAAGAGTATATCATAAGAAATTCTTAATGGGATGATGATATCATGCCATATCATGTCGTTCTTGTAAACCTCAATTCTATGATAAGAATGAGGGTATCTTGCTTGATCTAATGTTTATGTGGACCTCAATTCTATATAAAGAATGTCCATATTGATTTGTCATGGGACCTAAGTTAAGGGAACCATATTCTACCTAGTTTTATTGATATCGTGATTTTACCGTTATTATCGCCAATCTATGTCTTTTGTCATATTTTTGGACTCTATTCTGTCAAAGTTGTCATACATGTCTACAAGCTTGAATATTGAAACTCTATATTGGCTATATAAACAAGAGTGGATGTCAAAAATATATGATAAATGCCTGTGCATATAGGGCCCGATCTGGTCCTGTGAGGAGCACCCGAAAGTACTTGTGCCCATGGGAGTTAAAATGATAAGGTATCTGGCATTATACCGAGTACTTGACTTGCTTGATTGGACATTCCACACACTTCTTGTACTTGAATCGTACTTGACTTTACATGAAATGCGTGGCCCGAAAAAGGGTAATTTACTTGCTTGATACATGATAGCCAAAGTTCTTGACATGACTTGTTAAACGTGCTTGCTTGAATACCTTGAATACACTTGTCATCTTGTTGGAAGTTCATGATTAAGTTCATCTTATTTCTTGATATTACATTCTCTCTATATTGTCGTTTTATGCGAGCATGCATAGCTTTATTGCATTCATGGAAGATGTAATTACTTAAACCCCTTGCTAGTACTTGAGATATAATTTCCTACTGAGCGTTCGCTCATTCCGTTTGTCCCTTTGTACTTTTCAGGTAAGTCCGATGATGATGGAAGTCAATCGGATGGGAATGTTCAAGAGTGAAAGTGATAGAGCTGCTCAAGTGTCGTCTAGTCTTTCCTATAGTTTCTTGAGTCAAATATGTATTCTTTTCCTTTTTATTAAACAGAGTATTGGATTTGTAATAATCTATCCATTATGAAATAAAGGATTGGGTTATCTTGCTATTTTACGCATCTCTGTCTTTGCGTCGAATACACGACCACTCTGATTGATATGATCGATATAGACACGTCGCGCATCTCCGGGTATCTTCCGCGCTCGGGGCGTGACATCCGCTGCAGCCCGGCACTTTGAAGAAACCACCGCCATGTGCTGATGTGAAGGTTGATGCCGCCTGTGATGTTTCTGACCCACCGCCACCGCTGAAGGGGCTGGTGGGTGATATGGATGATTTTTGTGTTTGTTTTGAAAAGCTGTTCAGCAAGGAAGAAGACCACCCGAGGAAGAAGGAGATGCAACTGGTGAAGCATTCTCCAACGCAGCTAGTCTGCTAGAGGCCACGGGAAGTGGGGAGCTCTATCACTACCTTTTCTCTGTCCCCGTCCCGTCTTGCCTCTCTGTTTCAACAATTGGGGTTTGTCCCCCGTTCCCCTCTAATTCTGGTTGATCCGTACTTCACGGAGAGACCGCCTAAAATTCTGTTCGTGCCATGTGCATGTGGGCGCTGCCCACCTATTGATTTTTCAACTTTGTTTACTCTTCCTCCCCCCAATGCCCAACTCCACGAGATGTGGTTTCGATCCTCTGATCCATTCTTCGATTGCATCTTCCCCGATTTGTTCCCGATGCAACTACCTCCTCCCCCGTCTTCTTCCTCCTCTTGTCTCGTGATCACCTCCGACCTCCAAAAAAAATGCCAATTTTAAAATGGAGGTTTCAATGGAAGATTGCGCTGTTTTCAATCCGTCCTCTCCCCAGGGGCACGAGACCCCTGCTTCTTTCCCCTTAGACTTCTTATCTCCTAGGTTTGATGTATAGTGCGCAGAGTCTCCTAGGATAGTCGAGTCAGTCGGGGTAGAGCCTAGTTCGAGTCTAGTCAGCCCATCCACGTCTGCGGCGCACCCTGTGATGCGTCATTCTAAATCCATCCCTGATAGGTTTCTGCAAGATTTGGCCGAAAGATGCCATGCCCTCCTTAGGTGCCCAGAGTTTGTAGAGACCGCAATTATCTTAGAAAATGATGAGAAATTGGATGGGGTGTGGAGCAATGACGGATTAGGGGTATATAAAATTGTGAATGAGAAGGACCCAGCTGATGATGAGGAAAGCGATGTGGATGACACTGCTGATCTGTACGCACAAGGTTTGAAGAGGTTTGAAGTGGATGAGCCCACTAAGGAAATTAATCTTGGAGCAGAAGAGGACCCCGGGCCCATACTTATTTCTGCTAATCTCCCTCCTCAGGTTGAAGTGGAGATAATCAAGGTGTTGAGGGAGTATAGCGATTCGTTTGCCTGGTCCTACGAGGACATGCCGGGTCTTGATCCCACGTTGGTTGAACACCGATTAATTCTTAAACCAGGGGCAACACCCGTTAAACAAAAAGCAAGAAGATTCCACCCACAGATGGCCTTAAGAATTAAGGAAGAAGTCGATAAATTGCATAAGGTCAAGTTTATTAGAGTTGTTTTATATCCGCAGTGGGTGGCAAACATAGTCCCGGTAATGAAAAAAGATGGCAAAATTTGGATTTGTATCAATTTCAGGGACTTAAATAAGGCATGCCCGAAAGATGATTTCCCGCTTCCACACATTGATGTATTAGTTGATAACACTGCTGGGTATGAGGCCCTCTCATTCATGGATGGTTATTCTGGATATAACCAAATCCGCCTTGCTCCTGAGGATCAAGAGAAGACCTCTTTCACCACGCCCTGGGGCACATACTGCTATGTTGTTATGCCATTTGGATTAAAGAATGCAGGTGCTACTTATCAGAGGGCAATGATGGCTATCTTCCACGACATGATGCATGTGTACTTAGAAGCTTACGTGTATGACATTCTGGTAAAGTTGAGGTCCAAAGAAGAACACCCCACCATTCTAGCCAAAGTGTTGCAAAGGGCTAGGGAATATAAATTGAAGATGAATCCAAAGAAATGCGTGTTTGGAGTTGCATCAGGGAAGTTACTCGGGTTTATAGTTAGTAAACGGGGGATTCAGATCGATCCGAATAAAGCAAAGGCCGTTATGGAGATGCCGCCGCCTAAGAACATCACCGAGCTCAGAGGTTTGATGGGCATTTACAATTCATCAGAAGATTCATATCTCAACACTCACAAAGATGCTGCCCATTCTATGAATTATTAAAGGCGGGAGCAAAATTTGAATGGAATGAACAATGCCAAAAGGCCTATGAGGATCTTAAGGTCTATCTTTCTAATCCCCTGGTTCTGCAACCACCCGTCCCTAGGAAACCCCTGATCCTATACATTTCTGTGATTGAGGACTCCTTAGGAGCTATCCTGGCTCAGGTAGATGATGAAGGAAGGGAAAGGGCAGCATACTATCTTTCGAGGTTGTTTAATCCCGCTGAATCCAAGTATACTGCCATGGAGAAGACCTGCGCAGCACTAGTATGGGTAGCTCAGAAGCTCAAACACGATTTTCTTGCCCATGAGGTCAAGCTGATCTCTAGAATGGACCCCATTCGTTATCTTTTAGAAAAGCCTATCCTTTCTAGCCGGTTAGCTCGCTGGCAGAGCTTTCTTTCCCAGTTCGATATCACCTTCATCATCCAGAAAGCAATCAAGGGGTATGCCATTGCTGAGCAACTTGCTCATTCTCCTATCCCTCATATGGATTCAATCCAGGACGAGTTTCCCGATGAACACTTGGCAGTAATCACTCATCTTCTTTTTTGGTCTCTCCATTTCAATGGTGCTCTCAATTCTCAGGGTAGTTGAATCGGCGCCGTTCTCCTCACTCCGAAAGGGGTGACCATCCCTATCGCTTATCAACTCTCATTTCCTGCCACGAATAATATAGCCGAGTATGAGGCTCTCCTTGTCGGTCTGAAGCATGCCTACCTCATGGGCACGCGATACCTTAACATCATAGGAGACTCTCAATTGGTGTTACGTCAAGTTCTGTCAACTTACTGCACCCGTGACCCTAAGCTTAAGCCCTATCAAGATCTGGTCACACTCTTGGCTAGGCAATTCCGGAAGCTTATCTATATTCACACTCCTCGTTCTTAGAACATCCTGGCTGATGCACTTGCATCACTCGCTTCTTCTCTTTCATTCCCCCTCAGTCGCGCCACTGAGACCATTGTGGTCCAGCGGTTGGACGCACCTTCTCTTCAGGATCCCTGGTTCGACAACCTTAGGAAATCTGTAGAAAGGAAGGTAGAAAGGGAAGAGGTGAAAGAAGTTTCATTAACTGAGCTTGAGGAGATCATAGAAGAAGAAGAGTTGCCGCGGTATTATGAGATTGAGCAGTATTGTAGGGATGGTTCATTTCCGGAGATGGCAAATGCCGAGCAGCGAAATGCCATTAGAAGAGTCGCCGCAAGATACACGATTGTTACCGGAGAATTGTATAAGCGGTCTCTCAATGGAGTTCTAATGAGGTGTCTAGATGACGATGAGACTTGGAAGGTTGTGGAAGCAGCTCACTCCAGTGAGTGTGGAGGGCACGTAAATGGGCAGGTGCTGGCGAAGAAGATTATTAGGCAGGGCTATTATTGGCCAACCCTAGAAGAAGATTGCTCCACCTATGTCCGTAGGTGTCTTCAATGCCAGCTCCATGCCGACAAGATCCATGCTCCGGCTTCGTCTCTCCATCCTCTTTCTGCTCCTTGGCCATTCTCCATGTGGGCCTTTGATATCGTTGGACCTCTCGGTGACCCGAATTTCACAGTCAAACAGAAGTCCTTCATTCTGACGGCTACGGAGTACTTCACCAAGTGGGCGGAAGCTGAAGCTTATGCAAAAATCAAAGCCACCATAGTATGTCGCTTCATCCTTAAGAATATCATCTCGCGGTTTGGAGTGCCAAGTGATATCGTCACCGACAACGGGACTCAATTCATTTCTCAAGAACTCTGGGACCTCTGTAGGAAGTTTAATTTATCATTGCATCATTCATCACCATACTACCCCCAAGGTAATGGCCAGGCTGAGGCCACGAACAAAACCCTTCTTAAAATCATCAAGAAAACATGTGAGTCACATAAATTTGCTGATTGAGCCGATAAACTGGTAGAAGCTCTATGGGCTTAACGCACCTCCGTCCGTACGCCCACGGGACAAACTTCTTTTACTCTCACCTATGGGATGGAGGCGGTACTCCCGTACGAGATCCTGATCCCTTCCCTAAGGGTGCAGCTGGACAAAGAACTTAATCTCGACGAGCGTCGAGAGGCGTTGCTAGTCCAACTGAAACTCTTAGACGAGAAGAGGCTTAACGCGGCCAATCACGTCTCGATTTATCAAAAACGTGTCTCGTGGTATTTCCAAAAGAAGGTTATTGAAAGAAAATTCCAAGTGGGTAAGATGGTTTTGAAACGTAAATTTATCATATCAGCAGGTCCCAGGTCTAAGCTGCAACCCAACTGGGAAGGACCGTTTGTAGTTAAGGAGGTCTATCCAGGTGATGCGTATCATCTAATCAACGCGGAAGGTGAGGAATTGCCGAATCTGTGGAATGGGCTATATTTAAAACACTTTTATTCATAGAGTCAAGCCAGCGATAGCCCGACGGTGGGGTGTGCCTTCACCTGATCGCAAAAGGGGGATCCCCGGTTCAACATTTCACACACTACATGACCCCCCGTGGTTCGGTTTTCATCCTTTGCGCAACACCGTCTCTGCCTTGGCCATGCTTAGGGGAGGGTGAAGATCCTTGCTTCTCTTCTCTCTCGGCTGAAAATAGGGGCAAGTGGTGAATCAGGGGGCGAGAACTGATCTAGACCCCCCGATAAAAGAGGTCGCAAATAGGGGCAGTCCGTTATGACCTTATTCCGTAGGTTAAAAAAGCCAGAAAAAGACTAAGAAAAGAAATGGAGAAAGGAAGGGGCAAAAATCAAAGCTAAAAGCTCACCCAAAGCTCAAAGCTCTCAAAAGTTTGAAAGTCCCCAAAATAATAAAACTAGGCATGGCAAGAGTGGCAGTACAGTTTCCCCGCGGGACGTTATGAGCCCGATCGTATGCGTGCCTAGAGCGGATATAGGTTCGATGATAGACACAAAGCCCCGGCGCAACAGACCAAATTCTTTAAAAGGGGGGGGGGGGTCGTGAGAAGAACTCAAGCCCTAAAAACCTCTATACCTACCGCCAGCTTTTCTGCTAAATCTTATTTTATTTTTCAAGGAATGGATCCCACCCCGGGTATGGCCTCGGTAGAGACACCGTTAAGTGAGATTGGCCCCAGGCCACGGGCGGTCCCTTTTAAGCATGTGTTGGACCTGGGAGACCCCTAGTGAGATGGGAGGTTCCCCGTTGTTAAGTTTAAGCTGGTTTCAAAACTCCAAAAAAATCAAATATTTCAAAACCAACAAAAAATCAAATATTTCAAAACTAACAAAAAATCAAATATTTCAAAACTCCAAAAAAATCAAATATTCAAAATCCGAAAAAAAATCAATCAAATATTTCAAAACCCGAAAAAAATCAAATATTTCAAAACCTAAAAAAAGTAAATATTTCAAAACAAAAAAAGTAAATATTTCAAAACTCGAAAAGAAAAATAAAATATTTTAAATCCAAAAAGTAAATATTTCAAAAATCCAAAAAAAATCAAATATTTCAAAAAAAACTCAAACAAAAAATCCAAACATTTCAAAATCCAAAAAAAAATTTAATTTTTTAAAATTACAAAAAAAGGGTTTTATGATTTGCATCCATAGGATCCGTTGCATTCATTGTCATTTTGTTTGTCTATTTAATAAGGCTTACCCCCTTGACCAAAAAGTAAGAACTGGTCATTTCCTAACTTACCACAGGCAAGGGGTTAAGCCTAAAACAGATTTAATCTTTCTTGTTTGCGTTTGTGTGTGTACAGGAGCGGGTTGAAGTTGAAGGTTCAGTCAGTCCGTGACCGCGTACATTCTGGAATCATATCCCAACTCACTCATTCACACCGGCAAAGCCCAAACTCAACTCAAATCAAATCATTAGCTTTATTCATTCATATCAAATTCTCTAAGCACAAATCTCTACATCAATACCATCATGAAGAACAAAACAAAATCAGTGTGTCCTCCGCTGGGCATCCCCGCGGGGACGTATCTCTCTCAACTCTCTAACATAGGCCTGGCGTGTTGCTGGGATCTCTGCAACATCTGCTGGTAGGGTAAGCACCCTGCTCACCTCCCACATGATCAGGGCACTCCTGACCGCCTTCTCGTCCTCCTCGCCTGTAGTGTAGGAAGGTGGGGTAGTGCTGGTAGAACAGTCCAGGGTAGTTCAACCTGTAGGTAGCACCGGTGCGGGCTGTACATCGCCAGCACGGTGTCACTCACGAGCCTCAAGTCCAAGCCCGGCCTCCTAGGAACTCTGACAGTGGTGTCACAGAGGAAGTCCGGGCGCATCACGAACCAATCCAGGGGCAGCCTGTTGATGTGCAGTCGCCACTCATCCCTGGACTTCTTTTCTGCTGTCCTGCACTCTACCTGTGGAGAGAATCTGAATGCGCCACCTATGAAGAAGAGGGGGTGGCTCCCGAAGATCCTGCTAGCTGAAGTGACATCCTCCTTGTAGATGAATTTCATCCTAACACCCATCCAACACTCTAGAAGGATCATACAACCAAACATGGGACCTCCTAAGGCTGCTGAGGTGAGGCCCTCGTACAAGTAGGCAAGGATTGCCTGGGAGATGGAAATTCCCTACCATAGGCCGCTGATGGTGCTAAGAAGGGGAGTCTCTATCACATGGTCAACTGAAGGAAACAAGATAGCCCCACACAAGCAAATGGACGTAGCCTTAGCTATGGCGTCATCCCACCCACACCTGTTCCTACAATGCTCCACTATCCACTGACTAAGAGGAAGAAGGTGAATCTGACGTGGGCCTACGAAAGTGTGGACATCCCTGCTGTCTGGTATGAACCCTCCCAAGATAAGCCTAGGATCTACAGGGGCAACAGTGTGACACACTGAGTCTTCCCCTCCCACCTGGGACCTGGGTAAAGAGAAGTAGGTCTCTACCTCCTCCAGTAGGATAGTGGCCTCAAATGATGGGAATATTAATGTATGGGTCTGTGGGTGCCAGATTTCTACTAAGGCTGAGATGCTGTGCCAATCAAGGGAAAGCTTTGGGTAATACAGACCCAGTACTAGGAGAGGTTGTAAGTGCCAAGATCTCAGGATAGATGTCACTCCTAGGGGCAAGGCGCGGACCATGGGAGCCAACCACTTCAAGGTGGAATATCGCCTGGGGCCAGGAAGAAGCTGAGGTGGGAATAAAGAAGATGGAAGAAAAGAGAGAGGAAGGAAAAGCATGTAAGTAAATGAAAGAATTAAATTAAATGAAATCATGATTAACTTACCTCTCTCAGAGGGCTCGAGCTGAGATGTCGTGGGATCGCGATCAGTCGTTGTAGCACTTCCCGCTCCGTCCTAGCCGGCTTTGGCCCTTCAAAAGATGCTCCCTCCATGGAACTCCCCTTTAGGGCCCTCTTCATGATGGTTTGGTGAAGTATGGCAAAAGTTCAAGGCTTAGAAGAGGGAGGATGTGCGAATCATGAATTTAGACTCCCCTCCTACTTATAGGGCTTGTTAGGGAGCTTAGGTCTCTTGAGATTAGGATTAGATAAGTTTAGGGTGGATTGAGATAAGGTTTGGATGGAGTTAGATGGTTTACCCTCGGGTTAGGACTCTCCAGGAGAGTCCCTTTCAAATTCGTAGGACGCCCATTTGGACGGTCTCACGATAGACCGTCTATCCTATTGGGTGGCCTTAGAGAGACCGTTTAACATATTCCAGAGAATTTGACTGCTGAAGTTTGAGCGGCCTTAGACAGACCATTCTTGTTATCGAGCGGCTGATTATAAGCCGTTCTACTTTCTGGACGGCGGTCAGAGGACCGTTTATCTTCCTTCAGTACGGTCTAAAGAGTGACAGTATGTCTCCTTCGGCGGCCCACAGGGAACCGTTCTACTCATGTGAAGCCTTCATTCAACCAGTTGTGCACCTGTGTCGCTAGTAGTCATGTCCATCCCTCTTCTCACTCAGTTGGCGTCACTCTTCTCACTCAGTTGGCGTCACTCTTCTCACTCAGTTGGCGTCCCTCATCCCACTCAGTTGGCGTCACTCTTCTCACTCAGTTGGCGTCACTCATCCCACTCATTTGGCGTCCCTCTTCTCACTCTCATGTCATCTCTCTCTCACTCACACTCGGCTCTCTCTCGCTCACTCGTGTCGTCTCTCTCTCACTCACACTCGGCTCTCTCTCGCTCGCTCGTGTCGTCTCTCTCTTACTCTGTCGCCCACTCGTGCCGTCTCTCTCTCTCTCACCCGTGTCCGTCTCACTTGTGTCATAGTCATAGTCAGTGTCAGTCATTTGCATGCATTCATACATTTCATACATCCACAAAATCAAAACAAAGAAAGGCATATCACTGTCATATCATATCATGTACAGAATTCGGGCCCCGAGTACAAAAGTCAGGACTGTCCCTCTCCCTGGCCCCCGTCACTGTCTCCACCGCCCTCGTGCCTCTTTGGTGGAGGCATCGCTGAAGTCGCATCATCACGCTGACGTCGTCGGCGCTGCTCATCCTCCTTGTTCCTCTGGTGACCGGAGGAACCTGTGAAGTAACTCCTCACAGAGCCGTGGGTGCCGTGGCTGCCGCTCGGAGTCCCGCTGCGCGATCGCCGGCTCATCTCCTTATAGGCCCGCAGCTCTCCACTCAGCCCGGACGCCTCGATCAGAGCCCGATCCCGCTCCGCTCGGACCCGCACCAGCTCCTTCGCTCCAGCTCGGAGTCGCTCTAGCTCCGCTCGCAGGAGGGCCGTCTCGAGGGTGTCGGCCGGTCGGCTCTGTGCTGCCTCCTCCCGTGCACGGGCCACCTCCTCCCTAGCCGCTGCCTGGCTCTGCTCTAGCTCTGCTCTAAGACGGGTCAGCTCGGATGTCTGCATGCACATATCATAGTCAGTCAATTGCATTTCATACATTTCATAAGCATAAATAACAAGGGAAAATGTAGTGATTTTGTGTACCCTCTCGGTGAGCACCACCTCGGCCGCCTTGGCCCGTGCTACCATCCGAGTGAAGTCGGCCTCCCGCTCGGCCCGATCTGTAGGAGTCTGGGTAGAAGAAGAAGAAGGAGCATCGGCCCCCTGTCGCTGGGCCCCCTCGGTACGATGCATCTAAAACTCTAGGTCAGTCACATACATAGTCGTAATCATAAGCATTTGTATAATTTAGAGAGTTTAGGGTTTAGAAAACTCACCAGTAAGGCCAGGGCTTGCCGAGCCTCGTCCCGCTCCCTGATGGTTGAGTGCAGGAGCCCCTGTAACTCCGCCGGTCATCCCTCAGGGTCAAGCTGCATGGAGAAGTCCAAGTGTCAGTGCATCATCATATAGAAAGCATAAACATAATAAGTAGAGTTTGAGTTTAGAAGTCGTATCGGTCGGTGGACACCCCGGAACACCTGGTCCCGGTAGTCTCTAGCATACGCGGTGTAGTACGCTGAGTCGCTCTCTGCTCGGGCAGTCACCACTCGCCCAAGAGCTGTCCAGTCGGACACCTGCGTAGCATTCCTCGCCGTCCAATAAAATGCTGCCGCAAGGCCCCGGGTAGTCCTCGTCACGCGCTCCCCCATCTTCTCAGGCGCTGGGAACTCCACCGCGGGTTGATGGACCCCGATGGTCCTCATCACCAATCTGTAGTGCAGTGGCTCCACCACATTCATGTAGTGAAGCCACACATCTCGTCCGGCAAAAGCGAGGGCGCCAACCACCCAAGGCTGACCCTCCTGGCCCTCTTCTGTGAAAGGTGTCCACCGTACCTACAAGGAATAGAAAGTCGCATCAGCATCTAGAATTGCATTTAATTAAAGAGTCTAAGTTTAGAAGTATACCAAGGCAAACGGTAGAGCGTCCAGGTCATCCTGCAACTCTCGGACCTGTCGTCTCAGGGCTGCAGTCTCTCGAGGTGCTGTCCACCTCCGTGCAATCGGCAGGAGCCCAGGACGGGTCTTCTCGCCTCTGCCTAGCCCACGTAGGTGTACGTAGGCCCACACCTGCATCATGGCATCGTGTCAGCATTTAGGAAACATATAGAGTTGCATAATTAAGTCTATGGTAGGAGTCGTACCTGGAGTAAGGGGGAGAAGCCCCCGAGCATCGTCCGACGGGCCGTCGAACTCAGCGTGTCAAACAAGAACGCAACGACTGCTGCTCCCCACGCGTAGTCGCCCACGTGGCTCAGCTCCTCGAGGAAAGGAAGGAACCGGCAGCTCATCACGTCTGCCCTGGTGGAGAAGAGGAGTCGCCCGAGCATCAGCATCAGGAATCATCGTAGCACTCTGTCCGCCTCTGCTCCCGGCTCCGCAGCCACCCTCGGTCGCGCCAGCTCGACCAGCCGCTGCAGGTGCTCCTCCGGCTGCTCACCAACTGCAACTCCCACTCATCGTAATCCCAGGCTGTCCTGGAGACTAGCCCGGGGTAGGAGGGTCGACTGCCTCTCGGGGCACCGCAGCTCTAAGCCCAGCAGCCCCCGAGCCATCGCCCGGTAGTCGGGAAAAGTGGTCCCGCTAACCGGTAGCCCGTGCACTCGAAGGCTAATGAGTCTGGCCATGTCCTCCAACATGGGGACCATATGCCCCCACGGGAAGAGGAACGTACGACTCACTGGGTCCCAGCGGTCGTGCAAGGCGTAGAGCAGAGCCGTGTCGAACCGACACACCTCAATGCTCAGAAACGGGGCGAACCCCATGGCAGCCAACCGCTCCCGCTGAAAGT
Organism: Amorphophallus konjac; assembly: GCA_022559845.1. Lineage (NCBI taxonomy): Eukaryota > Viridiplantae > Streptophyta > Magnoliopsida > Alismatales > Araceae > Amorphophallus > Amorphophallus konjac. Next base: position 274,968,651 of record CM040121.1, on the reverse strand, counting down.
CCGGCAGTGCCAAGTACACCGCTCGGACCTGCAGCCACAATGTGCGGGTCCTGCGCTTTCCCTGCATTTCATTCATTCTTTTTAATGCATTTAGTAATTTATTTAGGCATTTTATTTCATAAATAAATAAAAACAATCAAAGCTCAACTCTCTGTCAGAAGGACGATATCCTTTGGACCACTCTTCCTCCTAAACGGTTTCATATGGGCCGTTCCAGTCCTGAGGTTCCTTGTTTTGAACGGGCCATCATTGGCCGTCCTTATGTAGAACAGTTTATCATTCACCGTTCTTTCCTTGGTTTTTTGGATTTAGGCGGCCACTCCTGAGCCGTTTGGAGGCAGGGCGGTCTGATGAGGACCGTATTGTTCTGGGCTGGCAAGGTGATGAACGGACCAATGTGGCCCGTTCGTCGTTTGTACGGTGAACCTCTCACCATCTTTCTTTGTTTCGGTTCTAGCATTGTACGGCCACCCCTAGGCCGTGTGGGTTTTGGGCGGCTCTATGTGAGCCGTGTGTTATGGTTTGTACGGTCTTCTTTGAACCGCTCGACCGTCGTCTTCCCCGATGACGGTGAGGGTTTCCCCACCGGCGGGGAGGCCACCGTTGCCCCCACACCGGCCTTTAAGAGCCCTATTCCCCCTAAAAGACTCCTAGAACTAGCATGCTTGCATTAAAAATAAGAAAATGGCTAGGGGGGCCGACCTCGGGGTCCCGGGCCACTTTTGCCTTCGCCGCGGGTTCACCGACGTCTCCTTCCGGCACCACTTCGCTCCCTCCGACATCAGCGGCAACGGCCGTAGCTTCTTCCACCACCGCGGGCGTAGCTTCTTCCTCGATGGTAGACACCTCCACGACCTCTCCCTCCGCGGCCACCGCCGGTGGCGGCGGCGGTGGCGCTTCGTCGGCCGCCGGTGGCGGCATCTCCTCCTCCGTGGCCGTAGCAGGGCGTTGAGCCTGATGCTTGGTCCTCATCGGCGAGTGAATGGGAGAATGATAGAGATTGAGAATGAGAGAGATCGAGAATGGAGGATTGGGGTGTTTTGGGTTGCCCCCCTTCATTCTCCCTCCCACCGTCGGTTACGGTGGGAGACAAAGGGTTTTTAGCTTTTCTAAGTTGCAGGTGTTATACGGTCTAACGATAGACTGTCCTTCCTTGAGCGGTTTTGATATAACCGTTCGTATTCAACGGTATGCTGCCTAAGTCGGTTCAAATTCCATATATAGACGGTTCACATCTAACCGTTCGTTTTGGGCAGTTGGTATTTAACCGTTCATGTTTGAAGTTGTCTTACCCTCATTTCTGCACTTGGTATTCAATCGATGAATTTTGGCTATTTCGTGATATCATTGAAAATCTTGCTAACAATCTCATGTGCAGCATCAAACTCTCACTTGCCATTTCACCTGCACAGGTAAGTCAGGTATGGCCCTATCACCCTTATTGCATTACTAGATGGTATTATGTTATATTATCTCGAGAACCAGTTGATTATCTACGTGTTCCAGAATCTGATGTTCCCCTTTAATAAAAATAATGATGATCCAGGTTCACGTGTTTAATATTCGGATAGGCCGTTAGGTTGGGATGTCATGGGGAGGATAGTTCTATCCTGCACGCTGTGGTTGCGGATGGTATCTTGACTCTGATTTTCCCAGCTTAGCAATATTATTCTTGAGTATTTTATATTTTAATCTTTCTTTGCATTTGTTTTAACGATTTCTTTTATTTTAGCCCAGCATGCATCATACGCATCGTTTTGAGCATTCATGCCCCATGGTTTGCCTGAAGAATGTCCCACCAGCGATGGTTAGCTGTGCGTTCAATGTTTGAGTAAGAGGAACTAATTCCACTCTGAGTTGGAAGGTTCTCTTTGGTCAATTCACTTGGTTTAGTTGATTAAGAGGTCCCCGTCTGGAGCTTTAGCCTGTTTCCTTTACTTTTGCTGCCTGCTTTTGGCCTCCTCATTGGACCGCGAAATTGTGTCCCCCATGAGGTTGGTCTTATCGATTTGTTTCATTTCGTTTAGTTTAGTTCCTCCAGACTGGTGTCGCTTTTGGTTTAATCATTCCTTGCGTTTGGTTCAGAGTTTTCCGAAAAATTCCTGTCGCTTGTTGGTGAAAAAAAATATGTGTCGTTTTACCTTAACGCCCGCTTTTCGGTCCACTCTGCTTCGTTTCCGCTTCATCTCCATGTTCCATGTCACTTTCGCTTCACCTCCGCTCGCTCCCCTGCAAAGAGGACGTTAAGGAGCGGCATCTATTGACGCCCGTTTTTTGTCGATAAGTTGAGTCGTTCCTCTTAGTCCCATTTGTTGATGCCTCGAGTTGTCCATCGCTCGTTGGGGCTATTTTCGGGCACGTTTTGGGTCAGTTTTATGGGTAGCCTCCCTCCATGGCTAGGTTTGTTTCAATTATGGGCTTAATGGGCCTTGGTTTTGGTTGATTGAGTTTTTCTATGAAGTTTCAAGCACCCATGTACATGTACGGTTCATCCATGCCCGCTCAATCAATGTGCGGTTGATAGTAGGCCGTCCATATATTTTGGAATATTTTGGTTAATTTTTTGAATTTCCACTGACAAGCATTTATGCGGTCTTCCCCTAGCCGTTCAATACGATGGACGGACTGGTGGTAGCCGCTCGTCTCTCAGAGTCCTACGCTTGGTGATTTTCTCAGATAATTACCCAATTAATCTATTTATCACCGACAAGGCTAGAATGGTTGCTCTTTGGCCGCTCTACCTTTGAATGGTCTCATCGTAGTCGTTCATTTATGAGAGTCCAGCAGTGAACTATTCGGCCGGTTCAATGGATAGTTTAGATTATTTTGTGAATTGTTGAATTTCCACCAACGAGGTTGTACGGCCCAGAATGGGCCGCTCATATGGATGAGTGATCTATCGTTAGACCGTTCATCTACTCGATTGCTGAAGATTCAACATATTTTCTCTCTCTCCTTGTGGATTTATCCAAAACTTTATCTAGCCATTTCTCCGTGAATCCTCAAACATTTCGAGTGACGTTTCTTCCAGATGAAAGATAATTGAATTATCTCCATCTTTTGATTGATAATCTCGACTTGAAAATGCTCCTAAACCCTAATTCGAGCAAGGAACTTTAGATGCTCTATAAATAGACCCTAAAGGCCGGGTTTGAAAAGGGGGGAGATTTTGGTCGACTGCGAAGCCCTGCTGAACTCTTGAGCGACCTAGCACCAAGGAAGGAGGCCTTCTACGTCCATATATGCCTCCGGTTCTGGGAGTAGTCCTAGTCTTGAGTCTTTTTTGCATTTGATGGTATCATTTCTTCTCATTGCATGTTTGTTTCTACACATCCATTCTCCCACGTTTTCATTGTTTGCACTGTCATGCACACACCCTCCCATGCTTTCTGACGCCCTAGGGGTTTAAAAACCCCACAGGTATTCCCCATTCAAATACTTATGTTCATTTCCCTTCATTTGAGCGTTTGCTACACTCCGCATTTCTAACTTGGGTTTTTCCTGGTGTTCTACACTTTGTTTTGCAGGTCAGCAGTACATTAATGCGAGGCCCATCCTTTCTGGCCGGCCGGAAAGGGTGGAGGTTGGACCCTTTTGTTGGGTTAGATGGACGCAGTCTATCTCCACAGATTGTGGATCTAGAGGGGGGTGAATAGATCAACTTGCCTAATTTAAAACTATTGTAAGTTCTAAAGCGGAATTTAGGTAAACGTCAGTTAAGCTAAACAAAGGATGCTAAACAAAAGGTCGAAAGCTAGACATGAGCATAAGCGATGCAATCAAATAAGCTAAGCAAGAATTTCCCATCGCACACAGATCACACAAAAACACAAACACACTGCACACACAATTTTTAGGTGGTTCGGTCAACGACCTACGTCCACCCCACACTCAACCGAGTATGGCTTCCTGCTGCGCAGCACAGCTTGCGTCCGCTGGGCTTTACAGCTTGGCCAAACAACCCGCTGATACACAGCTTCGCTGGGCACTACAGCTTGCCGACCAGAGGATCTAATCCTCTACAACCGCTGGGGAAATACAGCTTAACCCGTCCAGTGGAGACCACCACTGCAAGACCGCTGACACACAGCTTGAAGAAACAGCATTCGAAAATGAAAGACAGAATCAAAACGAAAATAGAAAAGCTCAAAAACAAACAATGTAGCTCTAAGAGCAAAGCTCAGCTCTGGTTTTGAATCACGAGACTGAGATACAACCACTCTCACTCTCACTCTCGATCAACTCTCTCTCAACTCAATCTCTCTCAATCTCTTCCTCTCTCTTTTTTTCCTTCTTCTCTTCTTCTTCTTCTTCTTCTTTGTATCTTCTTCTTCTCTCTTTTCTCTCTGTGGATCGAAGGCTCACTGCTGTATAGACTTTCTCTTCTTTTCTTTCGATCAATCTTCATATGTGGATGAAGGCTTCAATATATAGCAGCAGCAGGTGGATAAGGTACAGAATGCGTGTGCCTCCCACACTCAATCCAGAATCTTCTTTCCACGTGCCCTTATAACATTGGTTCCTTTAGTATTGGATCACGTGCAGCCTAGACACTGGGGAATATTCTTCCTCGGACCACCTTCTTCTTTCTGTTTTTCTTCTTCTCCTACAAAGAGATTAAAACCATTAAACTCAGGCCCACAAAAACTAAAACTGCATGAGGTATGTGATAGCAATACGAGATGCACTATACTGAGAACGACACGAGATACACAAGGTGACTACATCACGAAATAAAGAGATAACGACACGAGGTACCACAGTAACAAGGCTATCACTTCAACGAGAACGACACGTGGTCAGATGAAAACAGCACGAGGTGAGAAGGAACTAACACGGAGTAAAACGGTAGTAAAACACGTGATCAGAGGAAACCTTGACGAAGATAGAAAAGAAGCAACACGAAGACATAAACAAAAACGACACGAATACGTAAGACTCGAAGACATAGGGGTGACACAGATGGAGCAACACGAGGTGGCACAGAAAGCATCACGAGGTGCTGCAGTGTTCAGCACGCGATGGAACAACTAACGACACGAAGACGAGGACAACACGGACTGAAACCAACTCGAAGATGAAAAACAGAACCCTACACGAAGTGTGTACACAAAGCAAAGAGGACACGGGGTCTAAGAAAAACAACATGTAGACAAAAGACAGGAACGGCTACAACGACACGTGATAAAACAGTGAAAGCAGGAAAACGTCTCGAGTAGCTACAGTAAATGATACGAGAATAAGACTCGAAGACAGACGATGTATAGAGTTCTCAGTTCACCCGTCAGTGTGTAGACTTGAACAGTATGAGGCACAGAATAGACATCAACTCTGCACATCAAATGTATGGACTTCAAGTGTGAAGACCATTGTAGAGACTTTGGTTTCGAAGATAATGTACAGACATCGAGTTTGAAGACCAATGTCCAGACTTCAAGTAACAGTGTGGATGTACAGACTTGATGGAGCGAAACAATGTGTAGACTTGAAGCTCCTGATGGGTGTATAGACTTCAAATATCAAGACGCTAAGGAAGACGGACAAAGTACAGACTTGCTATAACAGACCAAAGTACATACTCTGAGGTTCAAGGCCAACGGCTGTACAGACTTAGAATATTAGGACTGATGTCCAGACTTCAAACGTTAACGCTGTACACACTTAACCAATTCAATTGAGATGCAGTGTGTGGACTTCATCTTGAGCGAAATGTAAGTGAAGAATGTAGAGACTCAAGAGAGTAAGAAATTGCAGACAGCGCAGTTTCATCAAATCAAAAATAGTTGCCAATCAATCAAAATAATGGTGTTGCCAATGAAATAAAGCAAGTGTCAACATCATCAATCATAGAGGGGTCACAACAATCTCCCCCTTTTTGATGATGGCAACCCCATATGAAGTAGAAGAGCAACATCCTGTCATATAGATATATGTTTGATGAAAGACATGATGTGTTATGCAGATTGACATGCAGATGCTATGAAGGCATGCAACTAACTGCCTCAAACTCTCCCTTGGAATGAATTCAGAATTGACACAGATATGTATTCTCCCCCTAGACATCCCCTAGATAATATTCTCCCCCTTTGCCATCAACAAATAGGAGGTAAAAGTTAAATACAATGGAGGAATCAAGAGAAGAGCTGACTGGCATTTTGAACAGGTAGTTCATGAATAAGCATTCTAAAGCATAGAGTCTTCAGTCATATGAAATTAAAAACTGCTGTCAGAAAGAGTTCTGGTTTAAAGATGATAAAATTTGGAGTTCATGCACTACAAGCAATAGATAAGGTCACTGTGCATGATAAAACATAAACCAGAATCATATTTGCATGAAAGATTCAGTTTCATAATATCTTACTTTCATAGTCTCATAAAAATATTAAGAGAAATCAAGTCATGTATTGAAGCTAAACAAATTTACACTCATGAACTTTTCTTTTGAAGGAGCAGCATTATCAATATTAGATTATAGTGAGCATTCAGGTACCACAAGTCTTTCTGCGTAAGGGTATACGTTTATAAGACGCCAATACCCCTAGATACTCAACAAGATGGACCTTTCTGCATATGATCAAATTTAACAGAACTGAGTTACACCTTTTTGTGTGAGTGTACACGTTTATCAGACGCCAGTTACCCCCAGGTACTTAGTGAAACCAGCCTGCTGTTTTGAACATTTTAAACAGAGATAGCTGATACACTTCATGACATGAGTGTTGTCCACTTCTTTGATGGATCACTCAATTTCTCAGTGATTTATCAGTCATTGCTCTGCCAATATTGATTTTCAATGATTTTTAATGTTTTCAATAGCTTTCTTAGCTGTCCTTTTTATGTTTCAGAATGACTTGTTCAAGAACAATACACGTACTTAACCTTTCGAACATGATTTCAGATGAGTTTTCAGATTTCAGATATGATTAGCTTTGTCTAACATGAAATAAGAAAGAGGTTGAGAGTTTTATCAATTTTTAACTTTCTTATATACTGATTGCAATCTTTAAACTCCAACCATTATAAGATTTAAACCATTACATCAGTCTTTGAACAATTCAAATTCTTATAAATGAAGAAGTCCATTTTGTACTGCTTAGAAATCAGAACTGACCAACAGATTGCCATAATGTCAGAGACAAGTATTCAGAATTAAAGGTTGAATGACTTCAAGAAGGTTGAAACCACTCTGAATTTCTAGCAATACTCCCCCTGTCTGTATGCATGCAACATGGCAAGAATTAATTGAGAGAGAGCTTATGCATAGGTCATGAATGAATGATTTGCAAAGACATGCAAAGTCTCGACAAGATCCCCCTGAATATATGCAATACAGGACAGTTCTACATCCACATTCACATCCACATGATTTATCCAAGCAATCAAAAAATAAGTCCACATCAGAGATTTTATTCACAGCAATTAAACAATCATTCATCATGCTGAAATTTACATAAGCCAAGTTCTCTTCTAAGAAACTTAAAATTTTCATTCGCAAGAGGCTTAGTAAAAATATCAGCAATTTATTTTTCAGTTTCTATGAAGTTCATTTCAATCTCCTTTTTATTTACAACATCTCTAAGAAAATGATGTTTTATCTCTATATGCTTAGTCCTAGAATGGTGAACATGATTTTTAGCAAGGCATATAGCACTAGTATTATCACATAAAAGTGAAATGCATCCTAGATTTATCTGATAATCCACCAGTTGGTGCTTAATCCAAAGTACTTGGGCTGCACAATTACATGCTGCAACATACTCAGCTTCAGCTGTGGATAATGCTACAGTGTGTTGCTTCTTAGATGCCCAAGACACTAGACAGCCACCAAGGAATTGACAGTAGCCACTAGTACTTTTTCTATCTACTCGACACCCAGCATAATCTGCATCAGTGTAGGCTAGAAGCTCTAACTCACACTTAGCAGGATACCAGAGACCTATTTCTTGGGTGCCTAGTAAATACCTAAAAATCCTTTTCACAGCTTTAAAGTGAGTTTCTTTAGGACTGGCCTGAAATCTAGAGCATAAACACACAGCAAATTGTATATCAGGCCTAGAGGCTGTAAGATAGAGAAGAGATCCGATCATACCTCTGTATAGCCTTTGGTCCACAGGTTTACCTTTAGAATCTTCATCCAAACTGGTTGATGTACCCATTGGAGTGGCTATTTCCTTGAGGTTGTTCATTTTGTACTTCTTCAATAAGTTCTTTACATACTTGGACTGAGAGATTAAGATGCCATCTTCTGTTTGTGTAACCTGCAGTCCAAGAAATAGTTTGAGCTCACCCATTGAGCTCATTTCAAATTCATCAGTCATAATTTGAGAGAATTCCTCACACAATTTGGGGTTAGTTGACCCAAACACAATGTCATCCACATAAATCTGAATGATAAGAATATCTGGATGGCTTACCTTGGTAAACAATGTTTGATCAACTATACCTCTTGTGAAGTTCTTGTGAAGTTCTTGTTGGTGAGGAATTTGCTCAACCTGTCATACCAAGCTCTAGGAGCTTGCTTTAAACCATAGAGAGCTTTATTGAGCTTGTAAACATGATTAGGGAAATCTAAACATTCAAACCCAGGAGGCTGTCTCACATATACATCCTCATTAATTTCCCCATTTAGAAAAGTAGATTTCACATCCATCTGCTGAAGGTTTATTCCTAGGGAACATGCATAACCCAATAAAATTCTTATTGCTTCTAACCTAGCTACAGGGGCAAAAGACTCTTCAAAGTCTATACCAAATTCCTGATTGTACCCCTGAGCTACAAGTCTGGCTTTATTTTTAACAATATTCCCCGCTTCATCAGTTTTGTTTCTAAATACCCATTTAGTCCCTATGACTGTTTCATGATCAGGAGGTGGAACCAAATGCCACACCTTATTCCTGTCAAACTGATTGAGCTCCTCATGCATGGCATTTATCCAATGCACATCTTGGAGAGCACAGTCAATGGACTTGGGTTCTATGTTTGAAACAAAAGCATAAGCATTCAGTTCATGTTGAATTCTTAAGTGGCCTCTAGTCCTAGGCGAATCATTCAGATTTCCAATGACATTATCTACAGGATGATCCTTGAGATATCTAATATTTGCAATTGGACTATCATGAACTTGATTTACCTCCCCCTGAACTGTAGGTTCCTCTTCATTAAGCTCTTTATGTTCTTCTTCATCCTTGGATTTGTCTGCAGGATCTCCTTCCTTCAGAATTTCTCCATTATTTTCATTCCTGCATTGACTAACATTAGAATTTGCCAAGGATTCATCAAAAACTATGTGTGGAGATTCTTCAACAGTTTTAGAGTTCAGATTGTACACTCTGTATGCTCGGGTGTTTTCAGAATAGCCAAGAAAAATTCTTGGTTCTCCTTTAGGTTCAAATTTATCAAGGTCCTTTTTATCATTTATGTGAATGAAACATTTACAACCAAAAACCTTGAAGTGAGCAATAGAAGGTTTCTTACCTTTTAATATCTCATATGGTGTTTGCTGGGTAGAAGGTCTTACCATGGCTCTATTAATTACATAACAGACAGTGTTCACTGCTTCAGCCAAAAATTTCCTTGGTAGACCACTTTCAACAAGAAGTGTACGACCCATTTCCACTAGGGTTCTGTTCCTTCTCTCCACAACTCCATTCTGCTCAGGTGTCCTTGGTGAGGAGTACCTGTGGTTGATTCCATTCGACCTGTATAATTCATCAAATTGTGAGTTTTCAAACTCACCTCCATGATCAGATAATATTTTTTCAATTTTCTGAGTTGTTTTAACATAGAACTCCTGAAATTCTGAGAAAGCATCACTCTTATTAGATAAGAAATAAACCCAAGTATACCTAGAAAAGTCATCTACCATGACAAACCCATACCTCCTCCCTGATAGGCTGACAGCTCTAGTTGGCCCAAAAAGGTCCATATGTATCAGCTCATAGGGTTTGGAATACAGATTTTCAGTTCTAGACTTAAATGATTTTCTAGTTATCTTTGATTGGGTGCATGCATCACAGATTTTATTTTCTTTCTTGAATGAGACTTCAGGAAGTCCTCTAACCATGTCATGCTTATTTAATTTGTGCAAAACAGTGTAGCTAACATGACCTAACCTACGATGCCATAAAAATGCTATGTCTTCTCTACTGGCAGTAAGGCAAAGGTTAGTGTGTTGGATGTCATCTAAATTTATCATGTAAGTATTATTTATTTTTTTTCCAGTAAATTTGACAACATCAGAATCAGGTTCAAAAACCTTGCAGCATTGAGGATTAAATAGAACATTGTAACCTTTATCACATAACTGGCTGATGCTAAGTAGATTATAGGCTAACCCTTCAACCAGCATAACATCATCAATGCAGCAGGTAGAACACTTACCTACCTTACCTGATCCGATAATCCTACCCTTTGTGTTGCTTCCAAAGGTGACAAGGCCTTCTACTTTCTCAGTTAGTATGCAAAATTTGGCCTTATCTCCTGTCATATGCCTGGAGCAGCCGCTATCCATGTACCACAAGTTGTTTTTGGCTGCCAGGCATACCTGCATACACAATTAGGTGGAGAAGTTTAGAACCCAAGACTGATTGGGCTCCAATGTAACTGAACTAGCAGCAAAGTAGGAGAGCAATTGTTTCGGAATCCACATTTGTTTAAATGAATTTTGTTCAGTGGATCCTAGAGATTTTCTTCTGTTGTTGTCCCTTTTCTTTTTATTGTTCTCTTTCTTGTTGGCAGCAGCATGATTATTGACAGTGTTGTTATTTCTGTGCCATTGCCTTGGCCAGGGTGTGTTCACAAAGTTTTGGTCATAGTTGTTCCTGGGCTGGCTATGAAAATATTGATTTCTAGATGTCCAGTAACCATACCCATTTACCCAATTTCTACTGTAAGGTCTTTGATATTGAGCACCCTGGTGTGCAAGACCTGTAAACTTACCCTGAGTTCTAGACCAATTTGACCTATAGAAGTAGGTTGGCTGTGCATTGTAGTGGGTCTGAGCTCTGGATTGATAAAAATAATTGGGTTGACTCCTAGCAGCACTTTGTCTCCCCTGTAATTTGGACCCTGCTGACCTATACACAGGTTTGTATTGGGTCTTCTTAAGAGGTGGAGGTGCTGGTGGAGACTGGGTTACCTTGACCTGGGGTTTACCAGACTGTGTAGGTTGACCCCTAACCTGAGTCTGAGCCCTAGGATTCTGCTTAGATGTGCTAGCTCTACTAGGCTCATTAACCTTTCGTTTGCCCTTCTCCTCAGCACTGGGCTTTTTCAGATTAGCAGTTTTGTTCATCAAATTTGTTGAGTTCATGCTAATTAGAGGTCCCTTTTCCTTTTGAGCAACAAATGAAATAGTTTTCATTCCGAATGTTTTTGTTGCACTAGAATTAAAACCTAGGCCCTCTTTTCTGAAATTGACCTTTGACCCTAACAAAGCATTTAAGTTATCTGTTCCTTGGGTCATTTTCTCAGTGGTCTTCATTTTATCCTCATTATCTTTCTGAAGTTCATCAATAGCCTTTTTCAGCTCGTTGTTGACATTGAGGACAGCTTCATATTTTTCAGAGATAATTTTGACTTCACTTTCACATTTCTGAATCTTCAGCTTCCATTCATCAATTTCATCTTCAAGCCTTAGATTCTCTTCCTTAGAAGCTTTTAACTCATTTTTGATTTTATCTTCTTCAGAACATGTGAGTTTCAATTCATCAATCTCAGATTCCAAACATGTAATTTTATCAGTTAGTGTTTTATCATTTTGCATGGAATTGATTTTTCTTCTAAGATGCATGTTCTCTTTTCTAATATCATCAGCTCTATCAGCTATTTCATGATAAGCATCTACCCAATCAGCAATTGTGAAATTTTCAAATCTAGTGATTACCTCATCTGTATCCTCCTCTCTATCTTCGGAGCTTGTTGCCATAAGACAAATGGGCTGTTCAGATTCGGCTTCACTATCTGAGCTGCTGCTGAAAGAGCCTTCATCTTCATCACTCCATGTGGTGATCATAGCTCTTCCCTTCTTGGTTTTCTTCTTTGACTTGTCCTTATGTTTCTGATTATCTGGACAGTCAATTTTCAGATGCCCTGGTTTCCTGCATTGATAACAGACATTAGCTTCATTTTTCTTTGTAGGTGTAGATTTATACCTTTTATCCTTTCGGCCATCACTGTATTTCTTCTGACCGAACCGTCCTGCTCCCTTTCTGAGAAATCGCCTGAACTCTCTAGTCATCATGGCTATTTCAGATCGAGTCACATCTTCTTCTTCGTTTAGGCTTTCCTCTGATGATGAAGAGCTGCTGGAGCTGGATTTTGTTGTTTTGCTGGAACTAGCCTTCAGCGCTATCGGCTTCTTCTTCCTCTCGGCTTCATCTGTCCTTGGCATGTTTATCTCATATGCCATAAGTGAGCCAATCCGCTCATCAGCTTTTGTATTACGCAGGTCCCTTGACTCCTCCATCACAGTTACTTTGGTGTGCCAATTGGGAGTCAGGGAGTGTAGAATTTTCCTTACTACATCATACTCTGCCTGAGGTTTCCCAAAACCTCTGAGGCCATTGGTTATGACAGTCAGCCGAGCGTACATTTCGCTGATGGACTCGTTCTGCTTCATCTTGAAGGCTTCATACTCAGATACAAGAAGATTGGCCTTCTGCTCTCTTACTTGAGATGTGCCTTCATGAATTACTTCCAGCGCATCCTACATCTCCTTAGCTGATTTGCAAGCAGATACACGGGAGAATTCTGTAGGATGCAGAGCGCACTGGATAGCATTAATAGCACTCCAATTTAGCGTGGACCTTCTGATCTCCTCCTTGGTCCATACATCTTCATTCGGGGATAGCTCATAAGGTCCCTTGCTGACAATCTTCCAAATCTCATAATCCTTAGCCCTGAGGAACACTTGCATACGGTTCTTCCAGTATGCGTAGTTTGATCCGTCAAAGAATGGGGGCTTCGTTGTTGAGTGACCTTCGGTAGTCATCCCTCGAACATCCATCTCTGCCTATTCTCTTCGGGCGATGAGTCCCTGCAGAAGAGTTAGGCTCTGATACCAAGTGTTGGGTTAGATGGACGCAGTCTATCTCCACAGATTATGGATCTAGAGGGGGGTGAATAGATCAACTTGCCTAATTTAAAACTATTGTAAGTTCTAAAGCGGAATTTAGGCAAACGTCAGTTAAGCTAAACAAAGGATGCTAAACAAAAGGTCGAAAGCTAGACATGAGCATAAGTGATGCAATCAAATAAGCTAAGCAAGAATTTCCCATCGCACACAGATCACACAAAAACACAAACACACTGCACACACAATTTTTAGGTGGTTCGGTCAACGACCTATGTCCACCCCACACTCAACCGAGTATGGCTTCCTGCTGCGCAGCACAGCTTGCGTCCGCTGGGCTTTACAGCTTGGCCAAACAACCCGCTGATACACAGCTTCGCTGGGCACTACAGCTTGCCGACCAGAGGATCTAATCCTCTGCAACCGCAGGGGAAATACAACTTAACCCGTCCAGTGGAGACCACCACTGCAAGACCGCTGACACACAGCTTGAAGAAACATCATTCGGAAATGAAAGACAGAATCAAAACAAAAATAGAAAAGCTCAAAAACAAACAATGTAGCTCTAAGAGCAAAGCTCAGCTCTGGTTTTGAACCACGAGACTGAGATACAACCACTCTTACTCTCGATCAGCTCTCTCTCAACGCAATCTCTCTCAATCTCTTCCTCTCTCTTTTTTTCCTTCTTCTCTTCTTCTTCTTCTTCTTCTTCTTCTTTGTATCTTCTTCTTCTCTCTTTTCTCTCTGTGGATCGAAGGCTCACTACTGTATAGACTTTCTCTTCTTTTCTTTCGATCAATCTTCATCTGTGGACGAAGGCTTCAATATATAGTAGCAGCAGGTGGATAAGGTACAGAATGCGTGTGCCTCCCACAATCAATCCAGAATCTTCTTTCCACGTGCCCTTATAACATTGGTTCCTTTAGTATTAGATCACGTGCAGCCCAGACACTGGGGAATATTCTTCCTCGGACCACCTTCTTCTTTCTGTTTTTCTTCTTCTCCTACAAAGAGATTAAAACCATTAAACTCAGGCCCACAAAAACTAAAACTGCATGAGGTATGTGATAGCAATACGAGATGCACTATACTGAGAATGACACGAGATACACAAGGTGACTACAACACGAAATAAAGAGATAACGACACGAGGTACCACAGTAACAAGGCTATCACTTCAACGAGAACGACACGTGGTCAGATGAAAACAGCACGAGGTGAGAAGAAACTAACACGGAGTAAAACGGTAGTAAAACACGCGATCAGAGGAAACCTTGACGAAGATAGAAAAGAAGCAACACGAAGACATAAACAAAAACGACACGAATACGGAAGACTCGAAGACATAGGGGTGACACAGATGGAGCGACACGAGGTGGCACAGAAAGCATCACGAGGTGCTGCAGTGTTCAGCACGTGATGGCACAACTAACGACACGAAGACGAGGACAACACGGACTGAAACCAACTCGAAGATGAAAAATAGAACCCTACACGAAGTGTGGACACAAAGCAAAGAGGACACGGGGTCTAAGAAAAACAACATGTAGATAGAAGACAGGAACGGATACAACGACACGTGATAAAACAGTGAAAGCAGGAAAACGTCTCGAGTAGCTACAGTAAATGATACGAGAATAAGACTCGAAGACAGACGATGTATAGAGTTCTCAGTTCACCCGTCAGTGTGTAGACTTGAACAGTATGAGGCACAGAATAGACATCAACTCTGCACATCAAATGTATGGACTTCAAGTGTGAAGACCATTGTAGAGACTTTGGTTTCGAAGATAATGTGCAGACATCGAGTTTGAAGACCAATGTCCAGACTTCAAGTAACAGTGTGGATGTACAGACTTGATGGAGCGAAACAATGTGTAGACTTGAAGCTCCTGATGGGTGTATAGACTTCAAATATCAAGACGCTAAGGAAGACGGACAAAGTACAGACTTGCTATAACAGACCAAAGTACAGACTCTGAGGTTCAAGGCCAACGGCTGTACAGACTTAGAATATTAGGACTGATGTCCAGACTTCAAACGTTAACGCTGTACACACTTAACCAATTCAATTGAGATGCAGTGTGTGGACTTCATCTTGAGCGAAATGTAAGTGAAGAATGTAGAGACTCAAGAGAGTAAGAAATTGCAGACAGCGCAGTTTCATCAAATCAAAAATAGTTGCCAATCAATCAAAACAATGGTGTTGCCAATGAAATAAAGTAAGTGTCAACATCATCAATCATAGAGGGGTCACAACACCTTTTGCAACTTCTGGCGTGGTGGCCTTGCGCGGTTCTCTCCCATCCGTTCAAGGAGATGTGCGGTGCAACCTGTACCGTACTTCTTCTTCCTGCGGTTGTCATAGAACCGTTCACCTGTCAGGTGTGCTTCATCCCGCGTCCTCTGTAGCGTTCTTAGACAGTCTGTCATGAGACCGTGCATCATTATAGGCGGTTCATTCTGAGCCGTACATCTTTGCAGCGCTGCACCCCAGGCGAGTACCTCTCCCTCTTTCCAAGGTACGGCGTGTCCATCACGTTCGGCACCTTGGTGGTGATCACAGGTTTTTATTCCTCCCTTTCCCTCTGTCTTCATTCATTTCCCATGTTGGATGTGGTAAGATAGACATGGGAAGGCATTAAAGAACGGACGGGAGGAGAAATATATCTACAGCGGCCTATCGTGAGACCGTGCGTACCTACATGCGGTCCATCAGGAGCCGTTCAGAGCGTCAGTGCTGGTTTTAAGGCGAGTACCTCCCTCTTTCCAAGGTACGGTGTGCGTTCATCGCATGTCCGACATCTTGGTGGCGATCACGATCACAGGTTTATACTCCTCCCTTTCCCTCTGTCTTTCGTTCATTTCACATATTCGATGTGGTAAGATAGACATGGGAGGGCATTAAGAAGGGGAAGGAAGGAAAAACATGTCAATAGTACATGTTGAAGTTCTTTGGGTCCTCGCTCACGGGGCTCGCCTTCGAATGGTACTCGAACATGCTTGGCAGGGTCCATCACTGACTGGTCGGATATGCAACGAAAATTTCGGGAGCGGTTCCACATCACTGAAAGGGAAGTCACCATGGCCGAACTCTATGCCTCAGGGCAGAAGAATGATGAAACTGCTCTGGAATATATCAAGAGATGGCGAAACCTCAGCATGAGGTGCAGACGTCCGCCACATCAAGAGGATGCGGTCCGAATCTTCAAGCAAAATCTGAGGCGGGAAGTCCTCGAACGGATGATCGATATTGAAATCAGGCCTTTCGACCGATTGAACAATGTGGTGGCAGAACTCAAGGCTTCCCTCTCCAGATAGTCTTCCACCCCAGCCACCCCAAGCCAAAAGGCAAAGTCGACTGATAAATAGACCGCGCCTAAAGAAGTCAATATGGTCAATTTCAAGGCATTCGAGCAGTAGAAGGACAAAAATAAAGGAGTTGCCAACCCTCCTCCTGCCAAGCCGGCTGAATGATCGGAAGGTCCCTCCTTGCAGGCCAGGATGAAGAAACTATATTCCTTTCCTAAGGAGAAGACTCAGATCCTGTTTGAATGGGTCACCAGATATAACAAGATCACTCTTCCGGAGCCAAGAAGACCGGGCGATGTTAAGAGGAAAAATGATCCTCACTTCTGTCCATATCACCATATGCTTGGGCACCCCATTGAAGACTGTTACGTGTTCTTGGACACTATTAAAGGTCTAATCAAGAAAGGGGAGCTCCAAATGGGCGAACACAAGGTTGATCCCCCGCTCCCGCATGAGATGCCCGATCTAGGGGCATCAGTCAACATGATATATTTATACCAACAACTGCCCGAAGAAGTGGTAGAGGCCTGCACCCACCATACATATGAGGCCTATATCATGGCTCCGGTCGAAGATCAAGGAAATTGGCAGACTGTGCCACCAAAAACAAGAAGGAGGGCAGTGCCTCGAGGCGGCCCAGGATTTCAAATACAGGTTGTCACACCTCAGTCGGCACTGTCGGTTGTAACCCCGGTCTGGTACGAAACCACTCCTCAAGTGGTCTTCCGAAGGCCCACCGATAATAAGAAGAGGCAGATCCCATTGCGGTTGTATAAGAAAGCCAGCCCAGTAGTCGAACAACTGTAGGCGATTATAGAGGGTTTGGATGAATATGAACAACCCAAGATCCAGCCATTGCTATTTAAAGAATATGTCCCTTGGGAACATTTTGAATCTCTAAATTTGGCAGAAGAAGCCGAAGCTGAAGCGGAAGAACCAAGTATATGGGATGAACCTCCGCAGGAGCAGCTGCGAGCTGCGAAGGAGAAGAAAAAGAAAAAAGTTCCAAGAATAAAAAGAAGGAGGTTACCATCTCCTGTAATACCCTGTCAGCCTTGTTCAACATGGCCCAAAACCTTGAAGAAGAGGATGAAGAAATATGCTTCGCACCAGCTGAAGTAAATCAATCCAAAGCTTCCACCTCTCAACATGCCACTAGGTTTGGGAGAAAGTGGGGACGTCTACCCCCAGCCAATCACAATATCATATTCAGGGGTGAATAACCATATCAAATCCCCGAACCTGAGATAAAAGGTGCGAGAGTCCCGCCTCTGTCGAGCCTCTACCCCGAAGATACAACCGACAAAGTGGTCCCCTCGTTCGCCAAATTTTTGCTCGCAAAGAAGAGGAAACACCCATGCCAGTAGGCCGGGTCAAAAGCCAAGAGCACTCCCACCTGGGCCTTGGGAGTGCCGCCTTCGACAAATAAGAATGATGAGGGCACTATCCCTATTGCCAAACCCGCACAGATAAAAGATACAGATGATCAAATATACTAGGGCCAGCCGATGCCCGAAGAAGAAGATAAACTACCTTCTGAGCCGACTTCTCCGGCACCAAAATAGGGCAAGCACTGGAAAGTCGAAGAAGCCAGGCTGGCCAATGTCAGAGCCGGCAACAGGATAATAAGGCAACTGAAGAGAGTTCCAGCAAGATTCAGCATTTGGGAGATACTCTCCCTAGATGAGGAAACCAGGCAGGCTGTCATTGCAGCCTTACAAACCCTGCACACTTTGAGAGTTGTTTCATCGAGATGTGTTCGGGGACAGCCAGCACCTTTGCCGAAGAAGATATGCTCCTGCCCTCTGCCAGCCATAATAGGCCCTTATATATGAAGGGGCAGTTAAATGGCCAGCCTATAAACATGATTCTAATAGACCCAGGGGCAGCAGTGAACATACTCCCCTACCAGGTCTACCAGAAGCACTACTTCAATGTACACATGGTCGAGGTCAGGGATATGAGGATCACCGGATTCAACCAAAAATTTCAAGTCCCAATGGGCACAGCGGAGTTCGAGCTTTCATTGGGAGACTTTACCACCAAGGTGCAGTTCCACGTTATAAACTCCGATACATCATACAAAGCACTGCTTAGCCGACCGTGGCTGCATTAAAATTGGGTGGTATCCTCTACCCTGCACCAGTGCATCAAATACCCTCGAGACGGAAAAGAAGAAAGGATATTTGCTGACTTGCACCCCTTTGAGGTGTTTGAATGCCATCTGCTGGATGCATCGCTATACATGGAGAAGTCGAAGCAGACTCCCCAACCAGCTCAAAGCAAAGGGAAGGAGATAGCAGAAGATGGCAACTGGTTCCCTCCGCCCCCACCCGACTATGTGGCTCAGCAAGAGGTGTCACATATTTCTGAAATTACGGGAGTGTTCAGAGCAATCTCGTCTGATGTTTACCCCGAGCCGGAGATCCCAAAGCTCAAGGATTTGTTGGGTTACGTGAAAGTCCCTCCAGGGATCACAAAACCCCTCACAAATATAGACTGTCAGACAATCAAACTGTTGAAGATGCTGGAGGTCCCCAATCCTGCAATCCATAATATTTTACATAGCAGATGAACATCCGATGAAAGGGGATGATGATTGCAAAACCCCGAAGAAATTCATGATCCAATCGTCCCGATCATGGGACTTCTTGATATATCCAGCAAAGCGGTGAAAATGGCCAGGAGGTAGCAAGTTTCCTTCTTTCAAGCCACAAGCTGATATCAGATGTTCAAAAAGTTATGGTATCCACCCAACCTGGATAAAGAACTACTACAAATTACCCGACATCCTGGCTTGGGTTTCTCAATAGAAGAATTTTATGAAGCAAACATGATATCTGTCTCGGCTTCCGCCGACGAAGATCCTCCGGGAGATCTAGATATGCCAAAAGCCATGGGCCAGAAGCAACACACGCCCCCAGATGGTGAGATCCAAGATGAAGAGATACACCTTTGGAGTCCATCTCCATGTAGGGATAATGGGCTGGGTACGTCCACTTCTGAAGGACCAATCTTGGCTAATCACGGGGAGTTGTCACCCCTGCCTGGTGTTGGAACAGAGGGCAGTGGTCCGAACCGCGCTCTGGATTTCTCTCAATATGACCCTGCTATGCTTGCATTATTATATGAGCAACAACAGGAGATCAAGAAGCTGGGGAAGTAGCTGGCTGAAATGAGCATACGCCGGTTTTGTCCAACAGGGAGCATCCTCCCTCGACAATGCAGTCATCCAAATTCGAAACATCCCCCTATGACCAGGGTAGAACTGTACAGGCACCGGCAAAAGAATGATGAACCTATCCTAGATTACATTAAAAGATGGAGGAACCTTTGTGCAAGGTGTGAGCCTCCGTTAAGTCACGAGGTTGCTACCTAGATTTGCGAACAAAGTCTGAAGGAAGAAATTCAGCAGAGGATGATTGGCATCGACATTCAATCCCTCGATTGGCTAAACATGATAACATCCGATATTAAGGCCTTTCTGGCAAGATACCGGCCCGCTACCGCCGCGGAAAAATAATAATATAGATCTGAAGGTGTTGACCTTAGTGCTTTTGAGCAATTGACGAAGGAAGCATAGGAGGTAGCCGGCCCTTTGACCAGCAAGCCTGCGGAATAACGCCCCTCATTGCGGGAGAAGATAAAGAAGCCATACTCCTTCCCGAGAAATAAGACTTGGGTGATTTTTGAATGGGCTTGTCATTATGACAAGATCACTCTGCCAGAGCCCAAGAGGCTAGGTGATGCCAGAAGAAGTGGTGACCCTCGGTTCTACCCCTATCATCGGGTGTCAGGACACTCTATCGAGGATTGCTACGTATTCAAAGATATTGCCCAAAGATTAATCAAGAAGGGCAAATTACAGATGGGGGAATATGAAGTGAACCCACCGTGCCCATATGAAGCAGGCCTTTATAAAAGGGGAGTCCATATGGTCTCCCTCTCCATGGAGGTCGCTAGCCCGGCCACTGAAAGGTACTATGAAGCAAACGTGGTCTCCCTCTCCACCCCTATGGGTGAAGGCCCCGTGGAGACTGTCTATGATGATTATCAAGAAGATCGTGAAGAAACCCTATAGCTCTTTATGCCAGGAGATACCCCGAAACCCCATACAATGATACATGAAGAGCCAAAAGCTGATGTCCCCAATAGATGTTGGGAATCTATTACCACAGAGGTCGCCACGACCCCCTATGATGCTCCACAGGGACAAGAGGTTGAAGAGCTCCTTGTTGCCCCCAAGGGTGATCCATCCACGGGCCAATATTCAAGCTGCCCAAAGGCTGTATGGCCAGCGTCAACACTGATTCAAGAGCCAGGCAAAGGAGTTGGAGAAGCCCTATCACCGAGCGAGATAAGGCGAGAGGACATTTATGATGTCCTCAAAGCAGAAGAAGATAATAAAGGCTTCATCGATTTACAGCCAGCTCCCCTGGAGATAGAAGACGGCGGCCAGGCCACCGTCGATGAGTTGGTCGAAGTGAGTCTCGGCACAGAAGTTAAGCCTAGGCCAACCTTCCTCAGCGCCCTCCTTCTCCTCGAGAAAAGAGAGCAATACATAAAGATGCTCCAAGAGTTCAGAGACTATTTTGCTTGGAACTATAAAGAAATGCCAGGCCTCAGCCCTGCAATTGTTCAGCATATACTGGCCATTGATCCCAAAGCCGAACCAATGAAGTACTCACCCCGGCGAATGAGGCCGGAACTGATAAGCAAGGTTTGCAAACACGTCGACAAGCTCATAAATGTCAACTTCGTAGCAAAAAACCAATACACCACATGGCTAGCCAACATTGTGCCCGTCAAGAAAAAGAATGGCCAGGTCAGAATATGGGTGGACTTTCGGGACCTGAACAAAGCATGCCCGAAAGATGATTTTTCGATGCCTATCACTAAAGTCAAGATAGACGCCACTACCAGCCACGAAGCTCTATCTTTCATGGATGGGTCATCAGGATACAACCAGATATGGATAGCCGAGCATAATAGAATTCACACGGCCTTCCGACCACCCAAGGGGATATACCATTATAAAAGGATGCCTTTCGACCACAAAAATGCTGGCGCCACTTATCAAAGGGCGATGACGAAGATATTTGATGAACTGCTCTATCACAAAGTCGAATGCTACATCGACGATTTGGTCGTCAAGACCAGGAAGAAAGAGGACCACCTGAGTGATCTCAGGAGTATATTCGAAAGGCTTCAGAAATATGAGTTAAAGATGAATCCGATGAAGTGCGCCTTCGGCGTTTCCAGTGAGAATTTTTTGGGCTTCATTTGTTAGGTGCAAGGCCGGGATCTAGAGGGGGGGTGAACAGATCCCCTTAGAAAAACTTATCCTCAATTAAAAATTCAAACCAATTCAAATTAAACTGGAAGGAAATGAATGACAGGTCGTAAAGCTCTCTCACAGAATGGATGCATCAAACAGAATTGATATCGAACACAATGCACGCTTCTACCAGACACAAGGTCAAACAATTTACGACTATACCAGTTTCGAACGATTGAGTCAAATCGACATATGACCAACCCTGTGAATGAGGTAGAGGGAATGGATCACACGCACAAATGCAAACCACACTACACAAGAGTTTTTAGGTGGTTCGGCAAGACACCTAGTCTGCCTACATCCACCCCCCACTCCACTTGAGTGAGGATTCCACTGACTCACAGCTTGAATCGCTGAGCCTCACAACTTGCTACACTAAGGAACAAATCCTCACGCCACTGAGCCTCATAGCATTCTACAAGACCGCTGAGCAACACAGCTTGCTGAGCGTAGCAAGGAGAAACAAAGAGCAAAAACAAAAAAGAACAAAAATGAAAGCAGGAAACAATGTAGCTCTCAAAGAGCACAATGGCTTGGATCTGATCTAGACGCCACACACGATCGAGTCTCCAGTTTATCTCTGGATGCACACAACGCTTCTCTCACGAACCCTCTCTTTCTCTTCTTCTTCTTCTTCTTCTCACGAACTCCCCTCTCTCATATCTGCTATCTCTCTTTTCTTTTCAGCTATCTCTCTTCAGTTATCTTGCCTTTTCTTCCCTTCGTAGCTCTCTCCTTTTTTCTTCTGCAGCCTCTCCTTTGAAGGAATAAGGCACCTTTTTATAGAGCAGGGGCTCCGGAATTCATCTGAAAAGGATAAGACTATTTTTCCATTGGGCCACGTGGCAGGAGGAATATTCTTATTTCTGGAATCCTCTGAGAACATACCTTCCATCTTAGGATCACGTGCCAAGAGCTTCACCTTCGAACCCGACGTGTGGCAGACACAAGTTTCCTGAAATTCACCTTACCAAGCTATTTGTCAGACTTAATGAGCTATTATACACCCTTATTGCCCATATGTCGCCCTTAGGCACCTATTTGTCACCCTTGTCCTTGATAGCAGTCTCCTTCTTTTCACACTGCTTTTCTGCCTTTGGTTTCTCAACTTGATTATGTTGACGCACAACAGATGTTGCGTCGACGTAGCATGTTGAATTTGTTGCCCATGTCAAAAGCTCAGTTCTTCTACAAGCTTCAAAGTGCCTGCGTCGACGTGAAGACCTTATGGCATCAATGCAACTTCAACATTTTTCACGTTTTTTGCTCTAACGTTCATTTTTCACACTTAGAAGCCATTTTTCACCCCTAGTGACCATTTGTCACCACTAGGTAGCTATTTGGCACCCTTATTCTCAAAGAGCCATCGCCACTACCTTTCTTTCACTGCTTTGTGAATTCTGTTGTAACTGGAGTCAACTCCAAACAATTTTTGAGTCGACTCTGCTTCACTTTTTAACGCTTTCACCCTGTCAATCTATTATTCACCTTTAGGGAGGTATTTGTCACCTCTATTGTCTATTTGTCTGCCTTACCAAGTTATTTGTCACCCTTAGTTGAGTTTAGTCATCGCCTTAGTTGCTTTGGCTAGCGAATGACTCTGGCAATCTGGCTGCGTCGACGATGTTGGAGCATTGCGTCAACTTCAAGACAACTTCTTCTTAACTCCTTCTCTTCTAAGCCAACCTTTTTGTCACCACTAGTGACTTATTTGTCACCCTTATTTCATATTTGTCGCCCTTGTAGAGGTATTTGTCTCTGTTATCTTCTTGAGCTGGCGGGTGTTCTGGAGTCAACTCCAAAGGTATCTTGCATCAGCTCCGTCAACGTGAAAACTTCTTATTTAGCCATTTGACACCGGTACAAAGCTATTTGTCACTCTTGTGCTAAAACAGCTTGAAATCACTTTGGTTGACCAAAATAATCAAATCGGTCATAAATATTTGACTTTAAATCTTGACTTTTAAACTGTTGTTACTGTAGAGACACTTGACATACTATTAGACACTGTTAGCATAGCCTTGATGCCAAACATGCCAAAACATGATTATGAGTTTCTGATTATCAACACTGTAAACACATGCTCATACACTATGAAAGTTAGACATCATCAAAGGCATTCATGAAAACTCATAACTAAGTCATAGTTTGTCATCATCAAAACACAGGGACACAACAATCTCCCCCTTTTTGATGATGGCAACTATGAGTCATTATGAACAATGTAATCAAGAATCAAGACACAATCACATCAATTAAAATATCATCTCCCCCTTAATGATGCATCTAACTCTCTCCCCTTAGAGTGACTCATCAAGCTCTCCCCCTTTGACATCATAAAAAAAATGAGTTTGATGTTCAGATGATAATATGGAGATGAGCAGTTTCAGTCAAGACAAGTTCAGAAATGAAGAAGGTCTCATCAAAACACAGAATTAGTTACCAAGTGAGAAGATCAAAGCAGTTCCAGACAAGGCATCGGAATACAGCTTAGTCAGAATTTGTAAGGTGACATGATAAGTGAAGAACTTGGAAAATTATTCAAGAAGTTCAAGAAGACCATTGAATTAGAAGAATCTTAATCTAAAACAACATTCATTAGTCAAGCTTTTAATTTTTAGAATCTTCTGTTATATGAACTCTTATGATGCAGCCCTTTGTTTTCTGCTTGGTTTAAGTATAATAAATGTAGAGTTTATCAATTAAACTCTTTGAAACATTTTGCACTCAAACTTAATAAGCATAAACCAAGGCTACATGTTTAATTCTTATTTAACCTTACTCATTTAAAATCAATGACTCCCTTAGGAGTAACTCAAGACTAGTATTGAGATTAAACACATTCAACATTTTTGATTTTTTTTGTCCTTAGGGTTACAACACTTTTTCTGACCTTTTGGTCATATTTTTAAGAGCATTCAAGTATAACCCACACTTTTTTACATAAGAGTGCATGTTGTGTTGGGACTGGTGCGATGGATTCAGAGGGGGGTGAATGAATCTCCCCTTTAAAATTTTCAATCAATTAAACATTACTAATTATGCCCAGTTAAAAACTGTGGAAAGGCAAAGACGCGGAAGCAATATGGGTAGGTAATTAGCACGAACTGTGTATTCTCAACGAAGGACGAGAAGATGACAGACAAATAAAATTCAGAACTCTACAGAGTAGACTGATAATAATACCAGACTTCACCAGACTCACACGAGACCTAAATCAAACGTGCGGTATGCAAATGGAACACTCGCTAGATTGGAAGAGCAAATCAATCGGCCGAAGCATGCATCTAGCGAAACACAATAGACAATCAAACCACTGCACAGAAGAATTTTTAGGTGGTTCAGTCCGCAGACCTACGTCCACCCCACACTCTACCCGAGTGTGGATTCCTGCTGACTCACAGCTTGAACGGCTGGGCAACACAGCTTGCCTACATCAGCTGGGCCTCACAGCTTGCCATCCACTGAGCATCACAGCTTGCTATCCCGCTGAGCATCACAGCTTGCTGTCCAAGGTAACCACCTTGCCTGCTGAGCATCACAGCTTGCTCTGCTGACTCACAGCTTGAAAGAAAGGTTTAAAAGAAAAACAAGAAATGGGAAATCACAGCGGCAGAAAGTTGTATACAATAAAACACAAAGTGGCTCTCAAAGAGCTGATTGGCCTGGATTTGATCCATGGTCCAGTAGAGACAAGGCTTCAGAAGACTCTCTTCTTCTTCTTCTAAACTTTTTATTTCTCTTTCTTCTTCTTCTTCTTCTTTACTGCTCACTCTTTCTTTTTCGAACACTCTCCTCCTCTGCTATTCTTCTGCTCTCTCTTTCTTCCTCTTCTTCTGCTTCTTTTCCCTCTCTACTGTTATCTCTTTTCTTCTCTCGGATCGTGCAGGCTCTCTCTACATCTACACTTTTAGGTAAGTTCCCAATTTCGATCACTCTTTTCACGATCATTGTTCTCTTGATGGAGAGGTCCCCCTTTTATAGCATCAGCAGATAGATGGGTGTGTGTCTTCCACGAATTCCCGCCCTAGAGCCGAGACCACGTGGCAGCATTTCAGCTCACTGCTTTACACGTGTCACGATCCTGGCACATCCTCCATTCTTGGATCACATGCTCTTCTTAAGTTCCTCGACCAGCAGTCCTATCAAATCAGACTTGTTATCAGTTTGAGTTAATCTGAAAGGAAAGAAAGAAAGACGCACCGATTTAGTTCGAGAGTTGAACTAAGCATGTACAGACTTGATGCAAAGCATGTACATACTTGATGGTGTGTAATGCAGTATGCATATAGGAAAGTATGCACATTGAAGAGGAATGCTCAGACACACCAACAAAGAGAGTACATACTTTGTATACATGCGACAAGACGATGTACAGACTTTTGTGTGCATGATACTACTTTACGTATGTATGCAACAGAATGTATAGACTTTGAGTGCATGGTACAAAAGATGCATCGACTTGCTGTGCCTAGAGTTTAAGCATGAATTCATAATATACAGACTCTGATGAAATGATGTATAGACTTAGACGCTTGAATCAACAGAGGTTGTACAGACTTGTGAAATGATGCACTGACTTTGTGTATTTTGTGTATGCGTGAGACAAAGCGATGCACTGACTATGTGTATGCGTGAGGCAAAGCGATGCACTGATTCAATGTGCATGAATACATACATTGCACCATCGTTGTCTATGAAGTCAGCATGAGAATGCACTGATGTTGGTTATGCACCGGCTATGCAAATGTGAAGAAATGCACCGACTATATGGCGTGCAACTACAGATAATGCACAGATGAAAACTACACTTGTTATGCACGAACTAGAATTGCACCGATGCAGAGAATAGACAATGCACCGAATATGCATGTGTTTCTACATAGTTAATGCTAGAACACACAACTGGCTGCGTCAACGCAGTGCCCATACTGCATCAACGCACACCCCCTTTCAGAATGGGTATCCTTCCAGAAATACTAGACTGAGTCGACGCAGCCACTGCAGTGCGTCGACGCAGTCTATATACCAGAACCCATACGACTCTTTATGCATGCATGGAAGTAAGATGCTCAATCAATCATTCATATGCAGACACATGGTGATCAATCATTCATACTCATAGTGCTTGCTGACATCAAAACCACAGGGGCACAACAATCTCCCCCTTTTTGATGATGGCAACACTATGAGTCACACCGACCCAAACTATTCTCCCCCTTTGACTTCATCAAAAAGAAAATAGTTTGAGAGAGAAAAAATTAAGCAGGTATGAAAAGATAGATATAACATCTCCCCCTTTAACTACATGAAAGCACATTAGAGCTAGCTATTCTCCCCCAAAGTGCAATATGACACCACATATTCTCCCTAGATAAAAAGGAAGAACAACCATACAAGAAACTCTCCCTGAATAAAGGAATACAATCAACAAGCACAGGGGCAGTTAGACAATCAAGTATCAATCCTC
Organism: Amorphophallus konjac; assembly: GCA_022559845.1. NCBI lineage: Eukaryota > Viridiplantae > Streptophyta > Magnoliopsida > Alismatales > Araceae > Amorphophallus > Amorphophallus konjac. Next base: position 274,941,459 of record CM040121.1, on the reverse strand, counting down.
CCTCTTTAAGAAGCAATAAATGAAATCTGTTCAACATGAATGTTTGACTACTCTCCCCTTAAATGCAGATGACCCAGAACTTCCCCCGAAGTACAGGAATGAACTCTGGTTACCCAATGAAGCAATCTGAAATCTGCCATCACAAGGAATCCAAACAATAATGGTTGTGGCACCTCACATATGCATGGACAGAATAAAGCAAGTGGAAAGACCACAGAACCAGAACTGGTTACAGAAACAAGATGGAAGATTCCAACAGTGTGGACAAGAGTAGGGGTGAGAAACAGTCAAAGCACAGTACATCTCAAGGAGCAATCAATCAACCGATAAGAGAGAATTGTCAACAAAGTTCATGTTGATCAAGTTGTCAGGGGTGAATCAGACCATGAGGGATTGTAAGGCATGCACCACTACAATAAGTCTTAACATGAATAGACTCTCCTATCATAGAGGGTTATGAATTGGCAACTTGACCAACCTGATTTAATTATGATGTATACCAAATTTGTCAATTAAACTCAATACATATATCTAAATTCAAGTTTCAATAAAGGTGAACCAAATAATCAGATAACACTCAGGACCAATCATCTTTGTCTTGCATGCATGATCTCAATGACTCCTTTGAGAGTTACACAGATTAATATTGAGATTAAACACTTTTACAAGAGCATGAGTTGACAGAGTTTGCAAGATATTTTCATTTGAAGCACATTATACTTTTCCTGAGCAATTTAAGTTGATCAACACCTTTTTACGTGAGGCACAACACGTCTTAGGTGAAGTGACCCAGTTACTCAGTGTGATAACTGTCATTGCCTCTCAATATTAAGACCAGAGTTAGAAATAGAAATGTCTTTTTACGTGAGGAGACACCTTGGTTAGAGGCCAGACTCCCCAGTTACTCAACACGCACATGCCATTGCTCTGTCAGGTTCTCAATGATTTTTTTTGCTTTAAGCGACTATGACACTTCATGACTTGGGTTTACTCCATTACTTTGATGGAGGACCCAGTTTCTCAGTGAGCAAAGTCATTACATTAATAACCGATTTTCCTTTTAGTCAGACTCTTCAAAATTAATGTTTAAGAACAATACTCACTCTATGTATCTCAACCAAGGTAGCTTTGATTTCAAATTTTTAGATTTCAGATGAGTGAGTCTAAGGTTTTCATGACACATGAGGTTAAAATTTATTAAAGCTTATCATTCAAATATTTTCAAGTCATTTAAATTCAAATATGAGAATACATAAACCTTATATCAGTCTGATTCAGTGGTCATTCTTAAACCTATATGATAGGAATTTCTACATGATTCTCAGACTGAATTGCAAGGCATGCAACTTGTGTTCCTCAGATCAGATCAAAAATATAGCTGACCAACTAATCAACAATAGAAACAAATCAGTCACACCAGCTAAGAAGTATGTGAAGGATTAGTGTAAGCTGGTGGAAGAAACAACAACAGGAAAGAAGATCATCAGAAGAGAGTCTATCAATAAGCACTAGCTGAGTCTAGAATATAGACATATCAGCTATTTCAGTGAAGGCAACAGAGAATTCAATTGAAACAAATTGAGAGCATTAGAAGATCCAATAAACTAGACAGGAGGATTTCAGGTGAAAGTGATTAAGATGATCAAAAAGGCTTCCTCTGTCTAGATTCATTAATTCAACCCTTTTTAGATTTTTCAATATAAAAGACATGCAATGCACTTAACTACATGTATGCATATGCATCACCCACTCATGAATAACATGAAGACCATGCAGGGAATTAGCCTAACAAGTATGCATGATACACACGAAATGCTTTGACTTACTCCCCCTGACTATGTGCATTGTATGAAGATTTTAAATGCAACAAGTGCAATGACAGAATGCAGGGAGTTTTGACAAATTATGCATCATGAATGAATATGTAATGCATTCAGCAAACGAAATTATCATGATATGCAAGCATCTAGAGCACACAAATTCAAAAGATAGAATTTAAGCAAAGTTTTCAGAACTAACCTGTACAGTGCAATCCTGGAGGTTTCATTCTTGAGTGCCTTCGATTATTAACCCCATGTATTCATTCCAAGGCACACCTGCAGCAAAACAATCATTTTGATCCTGTAGGAACCCAAGCCGCCTTGGGTCCTATTTTAGCCCTAAAAGGTGTTCTAAACAATCTTTTAGCAACATCGTCATCAAAATCCATCAAATAACAATTAGTCATGGAATGTCCAATTCTACCACAATATCTGCATAAGACAGCAGATTTTCTGATTCTATGATGCATATCAACAGCAGCTTGAGACCTATGAGTATGAGCATGAAGTTTCCTGATGTTCACATAGACATTTTGTTTCTTATTGTCTGACAACCAACATTCCGCAGACTTGTGACCTGACTTGCCACAGTTAAAACATGAAAAATTCAAAGGTCTTTTTGCAGAGAATTTAATTTTTTTTTTCATTAACATGGCCTCCTTGGGCATGCCAATAGTCCTTGACTGTATGGCCATGCTTCCCACACTCGAAGCACCTTAGGTGCTTGCCTCTTGAGTCATTGTATCCCCATGAAGACCCAAACCAGCACTCAACAGCTTTATGACCACGTTTGTTACAGTTATAACAGATGATGTGTTGGTTTGAAACAAGAGTGTTTCTTTTGGGGTTATGATGATGATTTGTAAGAGATTTATCATGCATCATATCATCATTCTTCATTACACTACAGTCATCCATGTAATGACCATGCCTTCCGCAGTAGCGACATGATATCTATGATTTCCTGGTAGCATGGTTACTCACAGATTGACTAGATGCATACGAATGAGTACATGAGGCATGTGCAGTGTGCATTGACTCATCGAATTCACCCGAGCTAGCAGATTTTAGGGCATGATCAGGAACAGTCTTCACCTTCTTCGTTTGACCCTTCTAATTCACTTTCTGATTATTCTTAGCAATTTTTGTTTGTTTTTCATTTTTCTGTGCGTTGAACTGAAATACAGATGATGGAGGTGATTTCTATTTTTTATTTTATTTTGGGGATTGATTTGAGGTACCATCTAGATCAGAGCTTCACACAAAAGTTGTGTGTAGCTGGTTTCTAGTAATTTCCTTAACATCAGAACAACAATTTATCCCCCTTCTTGAATTATCATCCTCTCCTTTCATGACAACTTTCATTTTTTCTTTATTTTTAGCAGACTCGGATGCTGAGTTTTCCAGATCATGAATTTTATTTTCCAAAGAAGTAATGTGAAGTTCATAACTGGCTATCTCCTGTTCACTACAATTAACACATTCGCTTAGAACTTTGTTTGCAGTTTTATACTTCTCAATTTCTTGTTCCAGATTTTTCAAAATTTGTGATTCTTCATCACGGATAATTTTTCCTTTTTCTATGGTGAGAAGTTTTTCAGACAAACCAGTGTTTAACCACTTTAATTTTTCAACTTCAGCTTTTAGTTCAGTGTTTTCTTTGGTCAGCTTCTTAGCTTCTTCATCACATTCTTCATTACTGGACATCAACTCCAGTTTCTCTATTAGTTCCTCTTCTCTTTCTTCTACTTTAATTTTCTCAGCAAGCAAATTTTTGTGATCCTCTTTAAATGAGGCAATTTGTTTATTCAACCATTCATTTTCACTGTAGAGTTCTTCATTACGTTCTTACAGAACCGAGCATTTGTTGCAGCTTGACTCTATAGAGAAAATATGTACAGCTTCATTACTGACTTCATTCATTCTAGCCTTGAGAGTTTCATTTTCTTTTTGAACTTCAGCATTTTCAAATTTCAGTTTGTCCATTACAGAATTAATCTCGTTCAATTCTTGCATGCCTTTTAGATGCTCATCTTTCTTCTTATTCAACTGATTCTCAAGTTCTGATATCTTGTTCAAACATGTTTGATTTTCAATTTTTAAAGAACCATTTTGTTCCTTAAAATTTTGAACATCTATTAAACAAGTATCATAAGACTGCTTCAATGTAGGGCAAGCATCACATGTGAATTTAGACTTATTTTGTTTGATCTTTTTCTTCAGTCTTTTGTTCTCAGATTTCATTTTCTTGGACAACTCTAACAATTCATCATACATTTCAACCAATTCATCAAAAGAAGGTTCTTCTGATCTGAGACTCACCTGAGAAGTTGTTTCCTCATCATCATCTCCCCGTTTGGCCATCAAACACATCTGTTCTTGCTCCTGATGAATAGTAGTTATCTTGTCCATGATCTCCTTTCCAAAAACACACCTGGAAACAAAGGAAAATCTATCAGTATTGACCACATCTCTCAAAATGTTAAGAACTGTGATATTATCACGGTTCTTTGATCTGTCTTCACTAGACCACTTGGTCTGATTGTGAGGTAACTTATATGGGCCTCTTGATACAAGATTCCATAGATTAGGATCAATGGAATTCAGGTGCACACAGAGGCCGCCTAGCCAGTTACTGAAGTTAGACCCATCGTAGACGGGAGAATGATTCATGAATGCAGATCGACAAGGAATTTCGAAATAGAATGCATAAAGTAGTGAAACACTGAATGCAAGATAGTAGAGGCAATAATGCACCGAGTACAGCAGGATCCTCTACAGATCATTGGATCAGGATTCACAGAGACCTGCTCTGATACCAATTGTTGGGACTGGTGCGATGGATTCAGAGGGGGGTGAATGAATCTCCCCTTTAAAATTTTTAATCAATTAAACATTACTAATTACGCCCAGTTAAAAACTGTAGAAAGGCAAAGACGCGAAAGCAATATGGGTAGGTAATTAGCACGAACTGGGTATTCTCTACGAAGGACGAGAAGATGACAGACAAACAAAATTCAGAACTCTGCAGAGTAGACTGATAATAATACCAGATTTCACCAGACTCACACGAGACCTAAATCAAACGTGCGGTATGCAAATGGAACACTCGCTAGATTGGAAGAGCAAATCAATCGGCCGAAGCATGCATCTAGCAAAACACAATAGACAATCAAACCACTGCACATAAAAATTCTTAGGTGGTTCAGTCCGCAGACCTACGTCCACCCCACACTCTACCTGAGTGTGGATTCCTGCTGACTCACAGCTTGAACGGCTGGGCAACACAGCTTGCCTACATCAGCTGGGCCTCACAGCTTGCCATTGATCATCACAGCTTGCTGTCCAAGGTAGCCACCTTGCCTGCTGAGCATCACAGCTTGCTCTGCTGACTCACAGCTTGAAAGAAAGGTTTAAAAAAAAACAAGAAATGGGAAATCACAGCGACAGAAAGCTGTATACGATAAAACACAAAGTGGCTCTCAAAGAGCTGACTGGCCTGGATTTGATCCACGGTCCAATAGAGACAAGGATTCAGAAGACTCTCTTCTTCTTCTTCTAAACTATTGATTTCTCTTTCTTCTTCTTCTTCTTCTTTACTGCTCACTCTTTCTTTTTCGAACACTCTCCTCCTCTGCTCTTCTTCTGCTCTCTCTTTCTTCCTCTTCTTCTGCTTCTTTTCCCTCTCTACTGTTATCTCTTTTCTTCTCTAGGATCGTGCAGGCTCTCTCTACTTCTACTCTTTTAGGTAAGTTCCCAATTTTGATCACTCTTTTCACGATCATTATTCTCTTGATAGAGAGGTCCCCCTTTTATAGCATCAGCAGATAGATGGGCGTGTGTCTTCCACGAATTCCCGCCCTAGAGCCTAGACCACGTGGTAGCATTTCAGCTCACTGCTTTACACGTGTCACGATCTTGGCACATCCTCCATTCTTGGATCACGTGCTCTTCTTAAGTTCCTCGACCAGCAGTCCTGTCAGATCAGACTTGTTATCAGTTTGAGTTAATCTGAAAGGAAAGAAAGAAAGACGCACCGATTTAGTTCGAGAGTTGAACTAAGCATGTACAGACTTGATGCAAAGCATGTACAGACTTGATGGTGTGTAATGCAGTATGCATATAGGAAAGTATGCACATTGAAGAGGAATTCTCAGACACGCCAACAAAGAGTGTACATACTTTGTATACATGCGACAAGACGATGTACAAACTTTTGTGTGCATGATACAACTTTACGTATGTATGCAACAGAATGTATAGACTTTGAGTGCATGGTACAAAAGATGCATCGACTTGCTGTGTCTAGAGTTTAAGCATGAATTCATAATATACAAACTCTGATGAAATGATGTACAGACTTAGACGCTCGAATCAACAGAGGTTGTACAGACTTGTGAAATGATGCACTGACTTTGTGTATTTTGTGTATGTGTGAGACAAAGCGATGCACTGACTATGTGTATGCGTGAGGCAAAGCGATGCACTGATTCAATGTGCATGAATACATACATTGCACCATCGTTGTCTATGAAGTCAGCATGAGAATGCACTGATGTTGGGTATGCACCGGCTATGCAAATGTGAAGAAATGCACCGACTATATGGCGTGCAACTATAGATAATGCACCGATGCAAACTACAGTTGTTATGCTCAAACTAGAATTGCACCGATGCAGAGAACAGACAATGCACCGAATATGCATGTGTTTCTACATAGTTAATGCTAGAACACACAACTGGCTGCGTCAACGCAGTGCCCATACTGTGTCAACGCACACCCCCTTTCAGAATGGGTATCCTTCCAGAAATACCAGACTGAGTTGACGCAGCCACTGCAGTGCGTCGACGCACTCTATATACCAGAACCCATACGACTCTTTATGCATGCATGGAAGTAAGATGCTCAATCAATCATTCATGTGCAGACACATGGTGATCAATCATTCATACTCATAGTGCTTGCTGACATCAAAACCACAGGGGCACAACATGTTGTTTAGACACTAGCACCCCTAGTTACTCAATGAGGCTAACTATCCTGCTTCATTTTGAGCAGAGATAGCAAGGCCACCTCATGACATAGTTCACTTTATTTCTTTTATGAAGGAGCTGGTTTCTCAATGAACCCTTTGCCATTGCTCTACCTTGAGCATTGATTCACAATTTTATCATGTGCTGCCCTTTGGAATTTTTCAGACTATTTTATGTTTAATAATAATACTTAATCTAAGTTTCTCAACCAAGGTTGCCATAACCTTAAATTTTCAGATCTTAGAAGATTACATAGGACACAACATGTGGAAATTGGTTAAGACCTATTAAGTTCTGAATACAATCTTTTTCATGAAGTCAATTGTTAAACTCTTGAATTCATTAAGCTCAAACCAACAGTTTTATTTTTGGGACATTATATGGTCTTATAAAAGAAGATTCCTTAGTGTGATTTGCTCTAATTAATGAATTGGTGAATCGGATTGGAATCCTTCTAAATTTCAGTTGTATCCGGAAAGTTGAAGTGGCATTCAGAAGATTCAGCAAGTAGACAAAAGTGTGTATACAATTGAGCAGTTGGCAGATTTTTAGAGAGTTCAAGGTGAAGCAATTGGAAACAATTTTCATGAAAGTGGAGAATCATGAAATTTAGAATAGTTCAAAAAATTTCAGATGAGACTCCCCCTAAGTATGTGCATGTTTTCAAATAATTTTTTTAAAATTTTGAAACAAATGTTATGCATTGACTCACTTAATCTAAATGCAATTAAAATTCAAGTATGACATGAAGATCATGCAGGGAGTTACTAAACTGTGCTCATGAATATCTAAAGAACCTTATATGCAAATTTGACCCATGGTACAAGGCGGAGAATTTAGGTCTTAAGACAACCTTCACGCATAGAGAAAGCTTCCAGATAGACCTTATCTGCCCTTTAGCAATACACCATTTGATATACCATTTAGGTCATGCATGAAAATGCAAAGCAAATGCAGTCCTATCTGCATCCCATATTTTTTAGATTTAAACATGACAGTGCAAATTATGCATGCAAAAAAAATGTATGCAGCAGATTTTTCATAGAAAATGCAAGATGACACATGCAGCAGATTTTCAATCTAAAACAAAAACTTACTTGCATGGCAAATCAAATTAACTATACTCCCCCTTAATTATTCACTCAATTGAAATAATAAACAAATAAATCTAATCTGACCAGATATGCAACTATCAAAAAAGGGAATGACAATCAACAAATGTAACAATACAAATAGAAACTGGGGTTTTTAACAACAACGGGTGCCTTGATTTATTGAACCCCCTTTTTAATTTCCTTCTTCAGGCACACCTGTAATCACAAATTCTCATTCTACAATTTTAGGTACCCAAAAGAATTTGGGTCCTTGTGAGTTAGTAGCACCTCTGGTGGGTGCCTTTCAAGACTTTTGGGTTTTCAAGTCATCAGATTTCAACATGAAATAATCACTCATGATATGGCCAATTTTCTCACAGTAATCACAGTAAACAAATGATTTTTTATTTTTCTTGTAACAATAATCATGGAATTTCCATGAAGACATGTAGCTATTTTCAGTTTTGTTTGAAGAAATCTTTCTTTTCTTTATTTGCCAACAATTTTTCATCACATGTCCAGTTTTATTGCAATGAAAGCATTGAATTCTATTTTTCTGAATATTATGATTCCTAGCATGCTCTCTATATGCATTTTGTTCATCCCTCATCATTACACGACAGCTTCTCATAAGATGACCATGAGCACCATAGTAAAAGCATGAAGTTCTGACTTCCTTTCTGCTCACATGTGTGTGTGGAATAGAATTATGATTAGCATGCAAAGAGACACCAGCATGATTTATGAATTTACTGTTCACATTTTTCATTTTATCAAGTTTAATTTTCAAGGTTTTCAACTGTGGAACTTGAGAAGATTTCTTGGATGTTCCAGAGTCATTTGAAGCATGAACAAATGAAGTTTGCATTTTATACTCAAATGATTTCTTATTCACAGGGCTATAGCTGAGCCCTTCCTTTTGGAAGTTAACCTTAACTCCCAGAAGTTTATTCAAGTTTTCTCTCCCATCAACAAACCTGGATAGGGGATTATTCAGATCATAGATTTCTGACTGAAGGGATGAAATTTGGAATTCATAGCCTACTATATTTTCTTCACAGGAAATGATTTGCTGATGCAATACATCATTCAAACTTTTGAGAGTTTTAATTTCCAATTTCAATTTCAGATTCATTTTCATATAAAGCACATTTTTCTTTTTCAAAATCCATTAGTCTTTCAGACATGGTTGTATTCAATACATTAACCTTCTCATTTTCAAGTTTCAGTGAATTTTCTCTTTCATTTAATTCCTCCTCCAATTTTTCAAGTTCAATTTTCTTGTCAAGCAGATTTTTATTCTCTTCTCTCAAGGAAACAATTAAATCTTTCTGCCATTCTATATTAGAGTGAAGACTTTCATTCAAATCTTTCATAAATAAATAATCATTACAGGTAGAATTAGTTGAACATGGATTTTCAGCTTCTTTAATTTGATTTCTGAGTTTCTCATTTTTAGATTTTAATCCTTCTAGTTCAAAACAGACAGCATGAAAATCTTTCAATTGTTTTCGCAGATCATCATTTTTAGATTTCAGCATTTCTAAATTTACATTTTCTGAACTAGAATGAATGACAACATTCAATTTCTTTTTCGTGGCTTTGTTTTGTTTTCTTATTTTTTCATGGGATTCAAACAAAACAGTATAGGCATATTCCCATTCATCTATGGAGAAGTTTTCAAATAGAGAACCTACCTCTTCATCCTCTTGATTTGTATTTGCCATGAGTCCACAAATTTCCTCTTCGTCCTCTTCACTTGGAGTGCTCTCCTCCTGTTCACTCCAGGTTGTGACCATAGCCTTTTGCTTCTTTTCCTTGGCCATGAAATTCTTCTTTAACAATTCTGGACATTCATCACGTAGATGTCCCGACTTCCTGCAATAATAACAAGTGAATTTGTAAGTCTTTTTGTGCATTTCAAGTTTGTCATGTGACTCTCTATTTACATGATGGCTTTTCCTATTCTTTCTATGCATACCTCTCATTCTTAAAAACTTTTTAAAATTCCTGGTGAGAAATGCTTGTTCACTTGCAGACAACTCACTTGACTCCTTACTACTTTCTCCACTGCTATTAGAACCCTTAAGAGCTACTGTTTTGATTTTCTTATCGTTCTCTTCAGTTTTCCTGAAATTTATTTCATAGGTCATCAATGACCCAATCAATTCATCTACTTTCATGGTCAACATATCTTTAGAATCCTCTATAACTGTGGCTTTGGTATGCCACGCAGGTGGAAGTGATCTCAAGATCTTTCTAACTAGCTCACTGTCAGAATAGTTTTTCCTGAGTGATTTCATTTCATTAATTAATCTAGAAAACCTAGCATACATCTCAGAAATAGACTCACTAGGCTTCATTCTAAATATTTCATATTCAGAAACAAGCAAATTAGCTTTGGTAGCCCTTACCTCAGCTGTACCCTCGTAAATTACCTCTAATCGGTCCCACATTTATTTAGCTGATTGACATGTAGAGACCCCTGAGAACTCATCTGGGTGGATAGCACATTGCATTGCGTTGAGGGTGCTCCAATTGACTGTAGCTTGGCGGATGTGCTCTCTTGTCCAATTATCTTCATTCTCTGGAAGCTTGTAAGGTCCTTTCTCGATAACTCTCCACATCTCACAGCTCTGAGCTCTCATAAAAACATGCATCTTGTTCTTCCAGTAAGGATAGTTATTACCAGTAAAGAATGATGGTCTATTAATAGAATACCCTTCAGCTTGAAAGCTATGTGACTGCACCTCATTAAATCTCCCCAGGTCGTTGGACCACATGTTGGGGAACCTTGCTCTGATACCAACTGTTAGGTGCAAGGTAGGGATCTAGAAGGGGGGTGAATATATCCCCTTATAAAAACTTATGCTCAATTAAAAATTCAAACCAATTCAAATTAAATTGGAAGGAAATGAATGACAGGTCGCAAAGCTCCCTCACAGAATGAATGCATCAAACAGAACTGATATCGAACACAATGCACGCTTCTACCTGACACAAGGTCAAATAATTTACAGCTGTACCAGTTTCGAACTGTTGAGTCAAATCGACATATGACCAACCCTGTGAAGGAGGTAAAGGAAATGGATCACACGCACAAATGCAAACCACACTACACAAGAGTTTTTAGGTGGTTCGGCCAGACACCTAGTCTGCTTACATCCACCCCCCACTCAACTTGAGTGAGGATTCCGCTGACTCACAGCTTGAATCACTAAGCCTCACAGCTTGCTACACAGAGGAACAAATCCTCACACCACTGAGCCTCACAGCTTGCTACAAGAGCATTGAGCAACACAGCTTACTTCTGAGGAATAAATCCTTAACACCACTGAGCAACACAGCTTGTTGAGCATAGCAAAGAGAAACAAAGAGTAAAAACAAAAATGAAAGCAGGAAACAATGTAGCTCTCAAAGAGCACAATGGCTTGGATCTGATCCAGAGGACATACACGATCGAGTCTTCAGTTTATCTCTGGCTGCACATAACGCTTCTCTCATGAACCCTCTCTTTCTCTTCTTCTTCTTCTTCTCATAAACTCCCCTCTCTCAGATCTGCTATCTCTCTTTTCTTTTCAGCTCTCTCTCTTCAGTTCTCCCGCCTTTTCTTCCCTTCATAGCTCTCTCCTTTTTTCTTCTACAGCCTCTCCTTTGAAGGAATAAGGCACCTTTTTATAGAGCAGGGGCTCTGGAATTCATCTGAAAAGGATAAGACTATTTTTCCATTGGGCCACGTGGCAAGAGGAATATTCTTCTTTCTAGAATCCTCTGAGAACGTACCTTCCATCTTAGGATCATGTGCCAAGAGCTTGGCCTTCGAACCCGACGTGTGGCAGACATAAGGTTCTTGGAATTCACCTTACCGAGCTATTTTTTAGACTTAATGAACTATTATACACCCTTATTGCCCATATGTCGCCCTTAGGCACCTATTTGTCACCCTTATCCTTGATAGCCGTCGCCTTCTTTTCACACTACTTTTCTGCCTTTGGTATAAGCTTTAATTTCTACATTTTTATTATTACATTTAGTTTAGATTTCTGTACACTCTCATGACACCAATTTGAACCCTTCCGAGCTTCATAGCTCGTGAATAGCGAGCCGAGATTCAGGTTGCGCCGGTTACTTTCCGGTGCCCGGATCGCGGGTCGGGACGCATATGCTACTACTCTACCATGTTGCATAAGCACTGCTCCCAAACCAACCCTGGATGCATCTTTATACACTACAAAACCACATGATCCAGAAGGTAACACAAGGATAAGGGCGATGGTAAGAAGCCTTTTCAACTCTACAAAACCCTGCTCATAATCATCAGACCACATAAAAAGTACATTCTTTCATGTCAACCTTGTCATTGGTACTGCAATCCTCGTGAATATTGTGCTGGCTAGAGCTGGTCAAATAAATCATCAATTCAAGACAATGGATACTTGTTCTTAATTGTTAGCCGATTTAATTGCATATAATCAATACACAACCTCAAACTACTGATAGTCACAAACTCGTCGTTTAAAAAGCCGTGCCACAATTTTAAAAATAACCGAACTCACTCACTAAAAAGATATAAAATCTAAGTAGAGTGACAAGAACGGGTCGATCCCACGGAGAAGAAAATTTCTTTTTGAAGCAAGTTGAAAAAATCATATGTTTTGAGAACCAAATTTTGAGTGAGTTTAAACTAATAGAATGTAAAAGTGCATGAAAATAAACCTATCTAAAGAATATGAGAGGATGAAAGAAGAGAAATTGGGAGGAGATAGAGAGAGAAAATAAAAGAACAATTGCACAAAAGATTGAATTTTTATTGCTAAAGGAAGGGTACAACTCTATGAAAACTAAAATTACAACTTGAGTAATCAAAAGAAAAAAAGGAAGAAATAAAGCCAAGATGATGAAGAATAGCGCCGCCGTCTTCTTGTCGAGCCTTGGAAGTGATCACCCCGCTTTAGAAGTAGACGCCGCCTTTAGAGCACTGAAGGAAGAAGATCTGCCTTGGGATGTGTGAAGAAAATAGAGGAAAAGATCGATGGAAGATGAGGAAGAAAAAGACTTAAAACTTAGTGTAGAGACATGTGTGTGTGTGGGTGTGTTTTGAAGAGGGAATAGAGAAAGAGATGAAGAGAGAGGGTTACGGTGGAGGAAAGTAAGAAAAACACGGTAAAACAAAATTGAAAATAGAGGGTGAGAAGAAAAGAATAACTTTAAATCTAGAATGAATTAGAAGAGGTAAAAGAAGAGAAACTTGTAGATCAGAGAAAGAGGAAGAAGTTTTGTGAAGAGTGTAGGGAGAGAAAACGTGAGTAAGAGGGTGAAAAAAGAGGAAGAACAGGGTGCGTCTGCGTGGATGAACAGTGAAAAACCTAGGATAGAACCTTGCGAAACTGAGAATACCTTGAAAACGGGAGAGAATTTGAGGAAGAGGAATAAGAAGAAATTGCAGAAAACTTCAAAACGAAGAACTTTGTAGAAGAAATCAATTTAAAAAATGAATAGAAGAGCATGAAAAATAGGCTAAAAGGCTAACATCCTCCCACGGTGGCTCCCGGTGGCCTTTTATAGTGCACAGAGAAGCTTCACGATTGATGCCTTTGAGATCAGCTTGAATCCGACTTTACAGCATCAATTAATTGCTTAAATTAGGTCTCTTGCCATGGATAGAGTCCTCTTTGATCAAAGTATGGAAGGATAATGACGATGATAGCAAGATTGCTTCAAAGAGACCTACCCGTTTCCATTTTTGCTTCCAAAAGAAATGACGACTGGGGCGGTGGGCGCTCATTTCTATGTGCGACTGAACAGGCATTCGCCCATTCTTTATTTCCTCTTTTTGACATTTTTTATTTTCCATAAATCAAGGAAATGGCGACTGTGCAAATAGTCGCTCATTCTTTTTCTATTTTTCCTGATTTTTCTTCTGATTTTCCGAACAAATGAATGAGTGCGTGCTTGGTTGGCCGCTCATTCTTTTCTAAAGAAACTGTGCCTGCTTCAACGGTCGCACATTCCTCTTTATTTTCCAGCTTTTCTTTTTTTATATTTTCATCAAATGAAATAGCGCCCGTATACGCAGTTGCTCATTCTTTTTTTCTTTTTTTTTTTCAACTTTTCCTTTCCAAAATAAATGGGCGCCCGTTTGATCAGTGATTCATTAAATGGCGTCTGGTCCTCCAATCGCAATTTTCTAAAAATTTAGAAAATGCAAAATTCTCAATATTCTTTATCAGAAAATAAATTGTAGTAGTTGTGCATTTTCTTAAATATTTCTCACATTGCTATTTTGACTCAAAATTGATGATAAAAATCATGCAAACTCGAATTAATGGTGAGAATGAGATTTGGGTGATATTAATGCACAACTATACTCATTAAATGCTCAAAAAGTAATGAATGTGATGTAAATTATGATATGAAATGTGACACTTATCACACCCCCCAACTTACTCATTGCTAGTCTCTTAGCAATGTAAATAAATTAAAATTTAGGACTATCAAGAGTGTGCAAAAGTTCATATCATTATATCCAGCTCTTCCTTCATAGAATCACCCAAAGATTAGGAATCCGAAATCATTAATGCACACTAGCCTTATGTAGGAAATTAAGGAACGTGATTAAGAATTCAACTCAAAGTTCAGCAGCACTTGTGCATGTGTAACTACCAAATCCACAGCGAAGATAATTGCATCTCCCAATTGCTATTCCGAACAAGTGCCTTTCAACCCTGCACCTCTTAGATCATAGCATTAAGTATACTAGCTTTTTATCTGTCTCATTACTTTATCCCTTTGAGATCTTTTTATTTTTCTACACACATGATGATGCACTACCCTTCACTGTTTAACACGAACCTTGACTCTTGCCTTAGGAGAAGCAGGCCCAGTTACACAGATCAAGGTTCTCTTTTCCTTTTGACACGAACCTCAACATGTCCTAGGTGAAGTAGGCCCGGTTACTAAGACTAGGGGCATTTTTCATTATATTTTTTTCCTTTTTTTTCATTGTGCCATTTGAACTAATTTAATAGATAACTTCGCAGAAAACTTTTCTAAAAATATCTCTTCCTCAAAAAGTGCAGAGTATCAGACTCAATACCCAAAATAACAGAAGGCTTGTCCTGCTTGTTTTATTAGCGTGCAACGTGACTTTTTATTTTTCTAAAGTGCACATGAACTTTAAAGAGATTCTTATATCAATTTTCCATGACTAGATTGAAATAAATTTTCCTTCATCCTTCTCTCTAGTCTTATCTATTCCAGAATTACTTTCAATGTGAGCATGAATCATGAAACTCAAAATGGGATTTACATCTTTTCACTTTTATGCGAGATAGCAAGATATCAGGTTACATGCATGGAAATTTGAGAATTTTCTCTTCCCCCCCAACTTAAATGACATTATCCTCAATGGCATATGCAATAGAAAGCAATAGAACAATGTAACAGAGAATACGGTTGGGATGGAAGGATACAACCTGTTGTGCGGGGCGAATTGCTCTATTATTGATATGTGGTGGCTCCTTCTCCACTTTACCTGACTACTAAAAACACACTAAAAAAGCAAAACATTAAATAACAAAACATTGGGTTGCCTCCCAGAAGTGCTAAGTTTTCTGTCTTCAGCCAGATGCATGAAAGCTCATGAAGATTTTTATTCCTAATCACTCAAATCAATGGATTCTTTCAACAACTTTTCATTCTCCAAGTAGAGCTTCAATCGTTGACCGTTAACACTGAAAGTGCGACCAGTTTTAGGATTCAAAATTTTGACAACACCATGGTCAAAAGTTTTAACAACTACAAACGGTCCATCCCATCTGGACTTTAACTTATCGAGAACAAGCATAGCCTTGAGTTAAAAAGTCAAACCTTTTGATTCGCATAAAAAGTTTCCTATGAATATGCTTATCATGAAATGCCTTCATTTTAGCTTTATAAATCTTGTAATTTTCGTAGGCTTCATTACGTAGTTCCTCCAATTCATTGAGTTGCAGAGCTCTTTGGGACCCAGCTTGAGTGAGATCAAAATTGACATGTTAATGGCCCAATATGCTCTATGTTCCAGCTCTACAAGTAAGTGGCAGGCTTTTCCAAAGATGAGTCTGTAAGGTGACATGCCAATGGGAGTTTTATATGCAGTTCTATAGGCCCATAATACATCATCTAGTCTCTCGGACCAGTCTTTCCTATCCGGCCTAACTATTTTATGTAAGATATTTTTTATCTCCCTATTGGAAACTTCAACCTGGCCACTAGTTTGGGGATGATAGGGGGTAGCGAGTTTATGAGTAATGCCATATTTACGAAGCAAAGTTCAGAATTGAAAATTCATGAAATGAGAACCCCCACCACTAATCATAGCTCTAGGACAACCAAATCTAGAAAAAATATTCTTCTTTACAAATTTCATCACCACCTTGTGATCATTAGTCCTAGTGGCTACAGCTTCAATCCATTTTGAAACATAATCGACCGCCACCAAAATGTATTCATTCCCAAAAGAATGTGGAAACGGTCCCATAAAATCAATACCCCAAACATTAAAGATTTCTACTACCAGAATGGGATTAAGCGGCATCATATCTCTTTTTGAATTATTGCCCACAGCTTGACATCTCAAACAAGTTTTTAAAAATTTGTAAGCATCCTTAAACAATGTGGGCGAATAGAATCCACTTTGTAAAACCTTAGCCGCAGTCTTCTTTCCAGAAAAGTGTCCCCTACAAGCAAGATTATGACAAAAATTCAACACCGATTGCTGCTCCTCTTCCGAGACACATCTTCTTATAATCTGATCAGGACCCATATGAAATAGCTTCGGGTCCTCCCAAAAATAGTGTTTGACCTTTGAAAAGAACTCATCCTTTTTCCTGCTTAGTCCACCCTCCCGGGATCTGTCCTACCGCCAGGTAATTGATAATGTGAGCGTACCAGGGGGTTGAAGTATGAGAGATAAATAGAATTTGTTCATCAAGAAAAGAATCAGACATAGGAGCACTCTCAGGTATCACTATCCTTGACAGATGATCATATACAACATTCTCTAACCCCTTCTTGTCTCTAATCTCCAAATCAAATTCTTGCAGCAATAAAATCCAATGAATGAGATGGGGTTTTGAATCCTTCTTGGAAAGCAAGTATCTCAAAGCAGAGTGATCAAAATAAACAATGACTTTATCCCCTAACAGATATGAGCGAAATTTCTCCACGGCGAAAACAACAGCGATCAATTCTTTTTTCGTGGTGGTGTAATTCAACTGTGCATCAGCAAGGGTGCGGCTTGCATAATAGATCACCACGGGCTTATTATCGATTCTTTGACCCAAGACACCTCCAATAGCATAGTCTAAGGCATCACACATAATTTCAAAGGGTAGCGACCAGTTTGGAGATTGAAGAATCAGAGCTTGAGTTAGGGCCACTTTCAAGGAATTGAATGCCTCTAAACATGAATCATCAAGATTGAAAGGAGTGTCCTGGGCAAGCAACTGAGTGAGCGGACGAGCAATGGTAGAGAAGTTTTGAATGAATCGTCTATAGAAACTAGCATGGCCAAGGAAAGAACATATTTACTTGACAGATGTGGGAGGAGGAAGATTAGAAATCAAATCGACCTTAGCTTTGTCGACCTCCAATCCCCTTTCTGATACAACATCGCCTAGCACTATCCCTTCTCTAACCATGAAATGGCTCGTCTCCCAGCTTAACACAAGATTTGATGTAATGCACCTCTTCAGCACTTGAGTCGGATTTTCCAAGCAATTTTAAAAAGAAGCCCCAAACACTGAGAAATCATCAATAAAGACTTCCAAAAATTCACCCACCATTTCAGAACAGATAGACATCATGCATCGCTGAAAGGTGGTTAGGACATTACACAGCCCAAACGGCATTCGTCTAAAAGCAAACGTGCCATAAGGACATGTGAACGTCGTCTTTTCCTGATCTTTCGGGTAAGTAGCAACTTGATTATACCCGGAATAGCCATCCAAAAAGAAAAAATACTTTTGTCCAGCCAGTCTCTCCAAAATCTGATCTACAAATGGGAGTGGGAAATGATCTTTCTTTGTTACTGAATTCAATTTTCTGTAATCTATGCAAACTCTCCACCCCGTCTGTAATCACATGGGCACTTCTTCTCCTTTTTCATTTGTCACAATAGTCAGCCCCGATTTCTTTGGCACAACTTGCGTCGGGTTTACCCACTTACTATCTGAAATGGGATATATAATCCCGACATCCAACCACTTCACCACTTCCTTCTTGACCACCTCCTTCATGTTAAGATTCAGCCGGCGCTACATCTCTCTGCCCGGCTTGGCATTGTCCTTTAAGTAGATATAATGCATGCAAACATCCGGACTGATGCCTTTTAAATTTGCTACTGACCAACCTATCGCCCCCCTGTGCTCCTTAAGGACATCTAAAAGTTGAGACTCCCGAGCAGAAGTAAGATTAGAAGCAATAATCACGGGCAGAGTATGGTCAGGGCCCAGATAAGCGTACTTAAGACAATCCGACAGAGGTTTCAATTCAAGAGCAGGCGGATGATCCAGAGATGGAAGAACAGGTTCAGCTTGCAATGGAGGTAGTGGCTCTATCCTAGAGTAGGGTGCGGAAGAGAATAGAGATGAATCCTGAAGCATGCTACCCTCTTCTAGCAGATATTTGCTAGTATCCAGACTTTCATCAGTCAATTCTTCAAAGACATCTATGACACTGCATTCCTCTTCATGGTCTGGGTACTAGGATGCCTTAAACACATTCAAAGAAACTTTTTTGCCACCAAACGAGATATCTATCATTCCCATGGCACAGTTTATGTTGGCCTTTGCCGTAGCTAAGAACAGGCGTCCCAAAATAATTGGCGTGTGTTTGAGTTCCTGAGACGAGGCCATATCCAGAATGAGAAAATCCACCGAGAAATAACATTCATGGACTTTTACAATCACATCCCCCAACAGACCCCTTGGAGTTTTCACAGAACGATCCGCCAGTTGAAGGATTATTGAAGTGGGCTTTAACTCCCCTAGATCAAATTGCTCATATATAAAGGTGGGCAAAAGATTCACGCTAGCACCTAAGTCTAGCAATCCTCGATCAAAAGTGACTCCACCTATATCACATGAGATTAACGGAGCTCCGGGGTCCTTCAACTTCTTCGACAAATGATTCATTACAACAGCACTAACATCTTCAGATAAGCAGATCTTTTGAGTTACTGCCTTCGGCTCCCTCTTTGGAGTACAAAGTTCTTTCAAAAACTTCGCATATGCCGGCACATGCTTGATTGCGTACAAGAGTGGAATATTGATATTCACATGTTTAAATAATTCCACTAATTCTTCCTATTGAACTAGCGTTTTCATGTGAGCCTTCGACTTTAGAGCATCGGGAAAAGGGGCCTTTGGCACATATTCTTGGCGTCCTTCATCAACCTTTGCCTTTCCTTTATCCAGTTTCTTCTCCCCATCCTCCGGCTTCTTCTTCTCTTGTATAATTACCGGCTCCTCATCCTCACTATCACTTTCCACGTGGGCTTCTCGGCCCGAACTGCTACCAACTCCCCTATCCTGATATGGGTCATCTAAAACCTTCCCGCTCCTAAGGGTAGATATAGCCTTGGCGTTCTCAAATTGAGGGCCCATAGGAGGAGGAGGCTGAGGTTGGGTTGGTTGAGGAAGAAGAGAGGCTTTTTGGTGAAAGTCCGGAGGTTGGTTCTTAGGATTAGCCACAGGTTGGCTAGGAAGTTGACCAGCATCTCTCCTCATATTGCTAACAGCCAATTGCCCTATTTGACCCTCTAACTTAGCAATGGATTGTTGTTGAGAAAGAATGAGTTGTTGAAGTTGGTCAAATTTATCATCGAAATTGGGCTGAGGGAGTTGAGGAGGAGGAGGAGGTTGATAAGGAGCTTGAGGTTGAAAACGGTTTGGAGGATACTGATGATAGTGGCCCTGAAACAATTGAGCTTGATGATACAGGGCCTGAGACTGCTGATAAGAAGGTTGAGGATGTTGATTTTGAGCTTGTTAAAAAGGAGATGGAAAATTTTGGTGAGATTGACTTGGCACTTGAAAGGATTATTTTTGAACGGCATGGTTCGAGGGATTAGCGTGCATATGTGGACCTTGTTGAGATTTCCAAGAAAAATTGGGGTGGTTTCTCTAACCAAGATTGTATGTATTAGAATAAGGATCAAATGTTGGTTTGGAGACACCCTGAGCAGCGAAGATCTGTTCTTGGATGAATGGGGGAAGCTGGGCCTCCGTAGGGCAATCAGTAACAGCATGGTTCAGGCTAGAACAAAGAGCACAGATTTCTTCATGGTTGGGAGCTGAGAACGGTTGAGGTTGAGGAGCAAAAAAATAAGGTTCCTGCCTAGATAATAATTGATCCAGCTTTTGAGCTACGAGATCAACCTTTTTTATCTTCTACGCCAACAAATCTATTTTGTTCAATTTCTGAGTTAAGGCATTTATATCCATCTTGTTCTCACACTCTCCTTGGCTCTTAACTTCATAAAGCTCACCCCTCTTAGAAGGCCGAATCATTCTCTCATAAGATGAAAGTGAGAGATGACTAATAGAATTTTCACTAAGCATCTCAAATAAATCATACGCCTCATCCTCGCTCTTACTTATAAATGCTCCTCCACATGAAGCATCCACCATTTGGCGATAATTTTCAGTTAATCCCTCATAGATAATTTGCCATCTTGATAATCCATGATGGTGGCATTTCCTTAGCAAATCTTTTAATCTATCCCACGCCTCATGGATTTGTTCCCCAAAGTTTTGTGTAAATCTAGTAATCGCTCTCCTCATGGTATTGGTTCATCCTATGAGATAGAATTTCTTCAAAACTTTTTTTTGCATTTTCGCCCATGTATATATGGATCTACCCAAGGCTCCTAACCAATATTTGGCTTTGTCTTTGAGAGAGAATAGGAAAAGAGTTAGCTTCAGAGCATCATCAGAAAAGTTTTAGATTTTAACAGTTGAACAAATATGGAGGAACTCATCAAGATGTTCGTAGGGATCTTCATTTGTATTGCCATAGAAGGATGGCAACATTTGAATAGTGCTTGATTTGATTTCATATTGGGTTGCTTGATTTTGAGATGCTTGGATATAGAATGAAGGTTGGTATTGATTTGGCAAGAAATATTCTTTCATTTGCTTGGGAGAAACTTGTTGCACTTGTTGTTGATTTTGGTTCTCCATGAGGTTAGATTGTGGATGATTTCTAGAATGCACTAACCTCTCTATGTCTTCAAAGGGTCCTATCACATGTGGGTGTAGGGATCTCCTACCTTGCATGCAATGCAAAAGGGCCTGAAGAAAGATTATTTATTTTTGGATTTTTGAAAAAAAAATTCTTTTTATTTCGAAATGATGTAAATGCAACAACAACTATACGAGTTATGTATGCAATATGATGGTCTTTTTTTTGAAAAAAAGAATTGGTATCCACTACCAAATTGGTCCACCGGCTAGGTAAGAGGTGAGGTTGTGGGAGGCTCCCCCTACTGTCGTAGGGACCTAATTAAATAACCACAAACCCGCTTGGGCGTTTGCCACTTAACCTCTAGCCTAGACACCGATTTTTCAGAATAGTAATAAATTCTAAAACTCCTCTCTTTATTTTGTGTAACCTTCCAAGGGCAATCTATCTCCGGGATACTTCGTGGTACAACCTGCCCGACGTCCGTGAGGGAATCCACGGGTGCAGAGACCTATGGAGGTCATAGAAAAGAAAATTCTAATCCAAAGAGATGGAATGCTCAATGGAGGGTCCTTCCAATTCCAAGAAGGGTGTAAGGAACCTAAGTTACCCTTGAGAAGGGGAAATAGAAGAGAAGAGAAAGATTTTTTTTCAAATGATGATGCAAGTAAATAAGAAATCAACTAAAATACACAATGCATGAAAAGGATGCAACTAGAATGAGGACATGATACCATGAAATTTTTTATTTTTTTTTAGATTTCTATTTTTGTTCAGAGATTTTTTTTATTTTATTTGTTGTTTTTTTCTTTTTCAAAAAGAGACATAGATATAAGATAAATATCAACTAAAAACACTAATCAACAAGCAACCTACTGAAGAATGAAGTCAAAAATCATGCTTTCTATATTTTTCTGGTTTTCTGATTTTTTAGATTTTTATGGATTTTGTAGGAATTGTTCTGATTTTTTTGAGATTTTTCAGAAATTAGAAAAATAGAACATGTATACTTACTGACCTTCAGCGACGCTTGATTTTTTAGGATTTTTCAAATTACAAGAATTTCTGTTTCTTGTAGTGACAGAAATAGGCTTTCAGCGACGTTTTCTGACTTTCTGCAACAATTATTTTTCTGTGAATTTTAGGACCGAATTTTCCTTTTCTTTGATTTTCTGATTTTTTTCTTTTTTCTGTAAAATAAAAACTGAAAAATTAATATACAAATATGCACACCAAACACAAGAATATCCAACCATAAAAAATCATTTTCATTCCCTGGCAACAGCGCTAAAAATTGATAGTCACAAACTCGTCGTTTAAAAAGTCGTGCCATAATTTTAAAAATAACCAAACTCACTCACTAAAAAGATATAAAATCTAAATAAAGTGGCAAGAACGGGTCGATCCCACAGAGAAGAAAATTTCTTTTTGAAGCAAGTTGGAAAAACCTTATGTTTTGAGAATCGAATTTTGAGTGAGTTTAAACTAATGGAAAGTAAAAGTGCATGAAAATAAATCTATCTAAAGAATATGAGAGGGTGAAAGAAGAGAAATTGAGAGGAAATGGCAACTGGGGCAGTGGGCGCTCATTCCTATGTGCGACTGAATAGGCGGCCGCCCATTCTTTATTTACTCTTTTTGACATTTTTCATTTTCTATAAATCAAGGAAATGACGATTGTGCAAACAGTTGCTCATTCTTTTTCTATTTTTCCTGATTTTTCTTCTGATTTTCCAAACAAATGAATGAGCGCCTGTTTGGTTGGCCGCTCATTCTTTTCCAAAGAAATTGTGCCTGCTTCAACGGTCACAGATTCCTCTTTATTTTCCACTTTTTCTTTTTTTCTATTTTCATCAAATGAAATAGCGCCCGTATACGCAGTCGCTCATTCTTTTTTTATTTTTTTCAGCTTTTCCTTTCCAAAATAAATGGCCCCCCGTTTGATCAATCATTTATTAAATGGCGTCTGGTCCTCTGGTCGTAATTTCTTGAAAATTCAGAAAATGTAAAATTCTCAATATTCTTTATCAGAAAATAAATTGTAGTAGTTGTGCATTTTCCTAAATATTTCTCACATTGCTATTTTGACTCAAAATTGATGATAAAAATCATGCAAACTCAAATTAATGGTGAGAATGAGATTTGGGTAATATTAATGCACAACTATACTCATTAAATGCTTAAAAAGTGATGAATGTGATGTAAATTATGATATGAAATGTGACACTTATCAACTGCCATATTTCTTTTTCAGAAATAACGCAAGTGCGTCCCAAGGAGAAAAACTAGGGTGAATATAGCCCTTATCTAACAACTCTTGCAACTGTGCTCTCAATTCTCTCAATTCTGTCAGGGCCATATGATATGATGCCTTTGATAATGCCATGGTACCCGGCACAATCTCAATAACAAAATCAATCTCCCACTATAGGGGCAATCCTGGCAAATCATCTAGAAAAACTTATGGAGATTCACTCACCATAGGGATGCCCTCCACTCCTTGTGATGGAGGCATCACCCGTGACTCCCTTTGGCTCGGGTCTTCCTCACACTCCGGCGTCATTTGAGTTCGGGCCTCTCTCTATAAAGGCCCAATTATCCATTTTGTGCTTTCTATTTGAGTCATTTGATGTAATTTTCATTTTAGTTGAGTCATGTCCCTAGGTCTTGTGTTTCTTTCTCTAAGTTTGAGTGTCATTAGGTTGTTTAGTTTGCTATTGGGCCCAATTCATTGGGCTTGGCCCAAGGGCGCCCCCTACCCCCTCGATTATTTGTCATTGAGTCAATTGTCAAGGTCTTATTGTAAAATGTGGGTTGCCTATATATAGGGCCCCATTCCCTTCATTTTGAAATAATGAATCAATGCAAAATTTCTAATTGAGAGTTCAAATTTAGTTCTAGTGGAGTGATTCCAGTAGTGGATGAGAAACCCTAGGGGAGAGACTCCCCACCCCACCCAACCTTCTCTCTCCTTCTCTTTCTCTCTCCATAGTTCGCCCCCCTCTCTCTCTCCTCCCCTCCCATCCACCACCCTCCCACCTACCCTCATTAAAGGCCACTCCCCTTCCCCATACATCCCATTACCCCTTCCCCCTAGTCCCAAGAGAGAATCCCCAATCACTAAGCCACCCTCCAACCCCCAACTACCCTACCCACTTTCCGAAGCACCCTTCCCTCTCCCCCATGCAACCCTCCATCTCCCTAGGCCCATTTGAATTTTTAAAACCCCTTCCCACCATTGCCTTGACCGCCCCCTTCCCCCTCCCCTTTGAGTAGGTCGCCCCCCATTCCCTCCCCTCCATTCCACCCCACCAAGAGCTACCATCACCCTCCCTCCACCTTGATCGAAACCAGCAACCCCTGCAACCCTCCTCTTTATCCAGCCCCTCCACCACCTATAGTCACCCTCTACACCACCCCCACATTCTACTCCCACAACCCATCACTTCTCCCTTCCCCAATCACCACTTCTTCTTCTTGTTTGGTTGATAGAAAATGCTCCATCTCCGAACCAGTTCCCAGTTGAAGATCTACAGACGAGTAGCAGTTTGCAGGGGCTACCACGGCTTCCTCCGGACGAATCTAAAGGCCCAAGAGGAACCCATGGAAGCGTCTGCCAGTTTCTTCGCAACGGCGATGGTTTCATCCCCATCTGAGCACCTTGATGATCAGAAAGCTCTTTCTCCCTAGACTGCGCAAGACTGCTCTGGCAGAAGACCTGAACCAGAGTGGAAGATCTACCGTGGCCATCCTACTTGGAATCTGAGCAAGAGTTCTTCATCAAAAGTCTTCTATTCTGAGTCTTCTTTCATCTCCAAAAAGAAGAGCTCAATTTGGCGTCCGAAACCAGGAGTTATCAATTTTCTCCCCCGGGTGCGCGGTTCTATTTCCCCACAGTCTGCACCGACTTCTCATCAGAGTTCAGAGCCCACTGGTCTTCTCCGACAACGTTTGGCTTCCCCGTTAATTTTGCTTCGAAGAGGACTCGTCAACGGTTCTAACGGCGCTGGCGGAACCTGATTCTGAGTTCGGTAGCGGTCGTGGCATCCTCTTCTTCCTGCTATTGGGAACCTGAAGCTGTCAGAATTGAAGATCTACCTCCCTGTTCGTGGCTCTGCTCCAGCCAACAGCGACCTCCCAAAATTCCGGAAAAATTTGGACGACTTCCCCATCCTCCTACGAATATTTTCCAGGTGGTTTCGTCCCCAAAAAAATTTGGTAGCAGTCACAGCAGCCACTTCTTCGACTGTCTGTCAGCATTCACAGAGTGTGGGCAGAAGCTGCAACCTCCACTCTTCGGTTTTCCCTTTCACAATTTCCCCTCCCCGCCTGGCCGGCTTACCGCCCCTCCCTGTGTGGAGGTAGTTTTGGTTGTAATATCAACTAACCCCCACCCCAAGGTCCCCCTCCTGCGAGAGGTGTAGTGTTGTAATAGATTGAACAGGTCAAGCTGCCCCGACGCGGCGTGTGGGGATCCACTCGCCTCCCCGCTCGCCCTCGTCTCCGAGAGGGACCGGTTTCTTCAAACCGGTCGAGTAAGTGCTCAAACCTAACTCCAATTTAGTGCTTGTCTTTCAATATTAGTTCATAGTTCCACTGGCCGTGAGAGTGAGAGCTCGGTCCTCAAGCCCCGTTGCTTTGAGAGATCACCGTGGGAAGAGTGAGGCCGGTGCCCTCGGCACTTTGTCGGCCCCATTGAATTGGGCCTCCACACCTTTGGGGAACAAACTTTGGCCTTGCTGGCCCTCTACCAGCAAGGGCCCAACCCTCACATCCTCCGCTTGGCATCGCCAAGTCACCCCGGGCTTGGGTGAGCGACGAGAGAGCGGTGGCCCACATCGGCCCATTTGAATGCGAATGTGCTTGCTTGCTTAAGTCCAAGGGTGTGTCACATCACCTTGCCATTGTTGATCAACCAATACTACTGAAGCAAGAAAACGCTGACATCCACCATCAAGTAATCTACGGGCTCAAATGGCTGAAATAAAAAAACATGGTGAGGAGGATTGAATACTTTGGAAATAGAATGTAGGCTCCCTTGGAGACTAAAAATATATCCTCTTGGTCTTGCAATCCATAACTGCACCATAGGCCTCAAGCCAATCCATGCCAAGAATCACATCATAATCCCTAAGCTGCAATGCATATAGTCTGGCTAGTAAAGTTTGTCCCTCCATCATCACTGCCACTCACTTAAGACAATGAAGGGTGATTATAAAATCTCCTATTGGCAACTCTACTGCCAACTCACAAGACATCTCTGTAACTGACTCCTGAACACTCTAAAGAAAACCCTCAAGTATAAAGGAATGAGAAGCACTGAAATCAAATAAAACCGAGGTTGTACAACCAAGGATCATAATTGTACCTTCCACGAGGTATGATGCCTCTACTTCTACCCGGGTCATATGCATCACGTGCCCTCAGGATCTATGTCTCCCTACACTGGAAGATTGCTATTATTATGGCTATTGTGCCTGCATTTGCAGTTGCTGCTGTGGCTGTTGTGCTTGCATCTACTGTGGCTGAAACTACTGTGGCTGGCGTGACCTCTGAGGACAGTCATGTGCTATGTGCCCTATCTGGTTGGCCCTGAAGCACCTCACACTTGCCATACAAGGCCTACTAGGATGAAAATTGCCACACATCAGACACTACCCCCACTGACCTTCAGCTATACTCTATCGCGGTGGTTGAGCTGCTGGCTATTCAACACTCCCTATCAATGCCTGCCTCTGCTCCTGACACCTCCTACTAGAACCACCTCTCCTCAACAGCCGCCTAAATGTCGATCCCAATGAAGAAGAACTTGTACAAGAGGACAAAGAAGATGACGATAAGGCCTCTGCAAGAAACAACCATGATGAAATTGTCCAGCTCTAGACTGCTCTTGGGTCCTTAAGAAATATGCCTCCAAAGCTACCACCTTCTGATAAACTACATCCATATCAGTAATACGGGCTACTATAAGTGTCTGACAAAGCTCTGGCCTCAAGCCCCTAATAAATTGTTGGGTCTTCATCTCCTCATCTGCCATCACTTGAGGTGCATATCGCCCCATCTCTACAAATCTAGCCCGACATTATACAACTATCATGTCTCCCTGCATCAACTCCATAAATTGATACAATCTCTCTGTCCTGACATAAGTGGGATAGAAAGCACACTTAAAAGCCGTTGTGAACTTCCTCCATGAAGTCTGCCGAAGTGGATGAGATTGAAAGTGTTGGCCCAGACTAGATGGCGGACAAGAAGGGGGGTTGAATTGTCCCCTTGACCTAGATGGCGGATTTTAAAAATTCTCTAAACTGATCACGATGGAATTAAAATAAACTGTGTTGATTAACTAAACAAACATGAGATTTAAAAGATTCTCTCGATCTTTCCGATCTCACTCGTAATAACTATGCAACCCTTAGATAAAAATATGCCAAACACGGATAACAGAAGTAGCAGTGTGCAGTGGTGTAGTGAGTAAAAATCTATTAAATTAACCTGTGAAGGGAGATAGAAGAAAGGGACACACACACAGGCATTCACACGAGACACAAGGATTTTTAGGTGGTTCGGGACCACGACGGGCTCCCTACGTCCACCCCTCACCCAACCGGGTGAGGCTTCACTACACGCTACTTTCGTAGCAACACGGGGACGAATCCCAACCACACACACACGCTGCTTCCGCAGCAATATCCACACACGGGGAAAATCCCCAACAAGCTGCCACCGTAGCACACACACCCACACACAGAATCGGGGAACACGCCCCGGACACTCAAACCACACGGAGTCACAGCTCCGTTAACACATAACCAACCACGGGGAAACTTTCCCCCAATAAACCCAACACACGGAGACGTAGCTCCGCTCACACACGGTTATCCGATGTTCAGAAGAAACCAAAAATTATACAAGATATGCTCAAGACTATGTATCAATCAAGAAGGGCATCATAGATAAATGGATAAGTGATATAGAACGTTTCCCCTTTGACTTTCAATGGCCGATGAAGATCTTCTTTGAAGCTTTCGTCGGAGGGAGTCAAAGCTGCAGGATGTCTTCCTTCAGATTCACGATCTAATCACACCTCCAGAAATCAATACTAATAGATCTAGCAAGTCTTTCTCCTCTCCATCTTATGGCCGCCCTTTCCTTCTTTCCCTGCAAGAAATAAAACTCATTAGCTCATCCTCCTTTCATACCAAAGAATGAAAACCGCAGTATATATATATTCCCATTATAAGATGTTCAAATGACCAAGATAAAACCTCAACAACATCCAATCTAGAGATAGAACATGGCAAACATCTCAAATAAACTAGAAATAGATGTAGAGATTTTTCCCTTTTGCAAACTCCTCAAATCTCCAAGACGATGTCGACGGATGCTCGCGATTTTGACATCTTCAGATTCATTGCATCATTCCGCTTGCTATCTTCTTCATCACCGAGCTCCAAATCTCAACAGAGGTAGATCAGATATGGCATGGAGGTCCTCTCCAACTCCTTCCTCTCTCACCTGCAGAAAGAACATGAACGTTAGCCTCTTAATCTTCTAAAATCCCCAAAATCGCATCATATATATAGCATGAGGATAAGTTGTGCAAAAGACCACAATACCCTTGCAAAACCCTAACAAAACCACCCTAATATGTTCATTAATAACCCAAGGGTATTAGGGTAAAATATTAGCCCATTTGGATGTGTTTTCATAGGGTTTCGGTGACATATGGAATTCACGCGCGAACCTGCGAATCTGGGGGGGTCGACCCACTTTCATAGGGGGGTCGACCCACTTGGCAGACAGAAACTATTTTTTGCAGAAATTTACAGGGGGGTCGACCTACTTTGTGAGGGGGGTCGACCCACTTGGCAGACAGCATGCTGTTTAGGCTTTTTCTTGCCTAGGGGTCGACCCATTGAGTGGGGGGGGTCGACCCATTCGCCTAGGAACATGATAAAAAGGTTTCTAAACCATTCCCAATGATCTAAACATGCAACCCAATAAATTAAAATATTCATACATGAATTTATATGATGAATACCAAGTTAAATCAATTGGTTTGCATGCTAACCAAAAACCATGGAAGAACTATGAAGATTATACATGAACACACGAACTAGCTCAATATTCTCAATCCAAAGTTCAAGACCAACTAGCCATGCATTCAACAAGAGTATGAAAACCATTTAACCATATTTTTCACAGGTTCACATTTCAAATACAATTTAATCAAGCCAACATGAATTAGATGAATTGAGAGCAAACTCAAATCTCCACTTTGTACCAACAACCACTCATGCTTCAACACAAATACATCAATAGCCATGATCAATATGAGTTCTAGGAATGATTAGCCTTGTGAAAATATGGAAGCTAGTCAATCAAGATAATAACACAACCATCCATCCCAATACTCAATCAATCCAAGTGAAATTCATAAATGGTTGTTTATGTTCATTCAACCTGCTATAAGAAGCCATGTGAAGATATGGAACCCATTCAATCAAGATTATAAAACAACCATCATTTATTCTTGGTTTCAACAAATAGAATGGGAAACAAAGTGAGCAAGGTACTACCTCAATCCATATAAAAGAAACATGGATGAGAATACACGGAATTCCATATTTTCATCAACCAACTAACATCCAAACTTGAACTCGTACCTTTGGGATTTATGCAACAGATTGGATTTGAATCCTTTCTATCACTTAAAATGCTTGAAATGCCATCGAACAACATGAGTTCCTTGATATCAGAATGCTTGAAACAACATCATGCTAGAGGTTGCAATCCAAGGAATGTGATGATCTTTTCAACATGAGATTGAAATTAAATGGCTATGCATTTGCACAAAGCCATGCAACCAATTTCATACCCATAAGAATTTGTATTTGCTTGACTCATCTAAAACAGGACACAAGACTCGTGATAATTTAGAATG
The DNA here is from genome assembly GCA_022559845.1 of Amorphophallus konjac. Lineage (NCBI taxonomy): Eukaryota > Viridiplantae > Streptophyta > Magnoliopsida > Alismatales > Araceae > Amorphophallus > Amorphophallus konjac. The sequence continues at coordinate 274,911,337 of CM040121.1, read as the reverse complement.
GCCACACCATTTTACTATCCACTGAAAGGTGAGATTCAACCTGCAAAATAAGATATCAACAGTAGGTATGTTTATAATGAAGATGCCATTTATCATAAAACACACAATATATTGGAATCATCAAAACCATTGTCAAGGATAACGAGGGGTGCACAGAACCCAACAATCTCCCCCTTTTTGATGATGACAATATATTGTGGCCATCCAAAACTCTCTCCCCCTTTGGCATTATCAAAAAATGGGGGACGAGGTAAATAAGCATGAAGATTCAAACAATAGTGCACGAACCCAGCAATGACCTTCCATGTGAGGAAGGTGTAAACAACATGAATACAAAACAAGAAGGTGGAATTTAATGTGCAATCCGCAGATGTGAGAAATAAGTGCAAATGCTTAATTTCTAAAGTGTATGCAAATGTATGATCGAAGTATGCACAAGTGTAAACTAAACTATATGCAAGATGACCAAACTTTGTGTTGCTGAAAGCACATTATTCTCCCCAATTTGGCAATGGGTTATTTAACCTTTTATTTGCAAGTATAAGCTAAAGATGCATCAAGATGAAGTGTAATATGAACAAACTGAATCAAGCAGTCAAGCAGTCAAGCATGCATAATAAGAAATAGACTCATGCAAGTCCCTTCGGGACGGGTGTAATGATAATGCAATTGATTGTTGAACATGATGTACATGAACAATACTAAGAATGTCGTGCTTACATAAATAAGTACTGCATAAACCATGAAAAGCGACAGATTCATAAGGAACATTCAAACAATCAAACCCAAGGTGCAAATGTGATGATTGAGCAATGAAGTTCAAGTCAATATGGAAAGTCAGATTTTCTAAAGAACACTACAAAGTACTTATCATCCATACACTTTCAACACAATGCTCGACTATTGGTAGCTACGTATGACCCCAAATTTTTCTTTAAAGTACTATAAATGGTGTGACTAACCTTTTGACGCGAGTCATGCCCGTTGTTTCAGGGGCAATTCCCGGTTACTTAGTTTCGTCACTTTTTATGATGTGGATGAGACACTTTTCGACGCGAGTTGTATCCTTTGTCTCAGGGACACTTCCCAGCTACTCAGTGGCAAATCACACTTATTTTAGTGTGGATTAGTTTCTCCTTTCGACGCGAGTTTCCTCCTTTGTTTCAGGGGGGATTCCTAGCTACTCGGATCCACGTTCCACTTATATGACTATTTGGTGGGGTAAACAGCTTTTTCCTCACGAGACATGTGAATTTCATGTAGAGAATCAAAAGTCCTTAAAAGTGTAGAGTAGAAAATCGTAATCCTTATTAAATTGAATCATTATCTCAAAAAGGTGCATTTTGTGTGGGTGGTTGTTTTGAATGTAAGATATGAATTAGTTTCATCATAGTAATGTCTCCCCCTAAATGTATGCACGGTTATAAAAAATCTCCCCCTTAATATATGCCATGTAACAACATGTCTAAATCAATGCAATTCATTTAGCAAGGTGATGAGTCATAGAAGGAGTCAAAAAGATGGGTATAAAGTATATACATGCATTCAACCAGGGATCTTTCAATGTTTTCAAGCAAATGATTATCTGTACTTGGCGGAGTACATTGGTCCGAAGACCACCATCACGCATGAGAAAAGCTTCCAGTTGGACATAATCCAACCTTCCACTATCGTCATTTGATATACCAAATAATCATGACATTCAAGCACACGAGTATGCAATGACATGCAAATGTATGCATGTAACCTAAAAGGATGATTGAAAAAATTATTCCTATTCAACAATATGCAAAGATGTGTATGATATGTGCAATGTATCATGCAAGTAAGCATATAAAGTGAATTTGCAAAAGTGAATCATTATTTGCAGGATGTGATTAGAAGAGTGAAAGATTTTATCCACAGACCGAACCCCTCAAACCTAAACAGTTATTTGCAAGAAGCAAAGGAAGAGGTGTATATGAAAGAAAAGTCATGTATGTCAAAGATGAAGCACTCAAGAACTGAGTTTATTCACAAAATGTGAAACAAAAATTGTTCAAATGGAGGTACCAAGTTTTTCTCAAGATTCAAGCTCTTAACAAGGTTAAGTAGTCCAATAGGAAACAGTATACCAAATTCATTACCTGATATGCTCATCATTTCCTTGCCTTGAAGGATCTCTATTTATCATTGGTTTCTTCCTTCTCAAGGCACCCCTGCAAGACAGATTCTCATTTTGGAGTTTTGGGTACCCAAGCCATCTTGGGTCCCGAGGGGTTAGTTCTTACATGAACATATGAGTTCCTATTTTTCTTAGCAAACCAATCATCATCATTTCTCATGGTGGAACAATCATCCATTGAATGTCCACTTTCACCACAATAATAGCAATAAGATAACTTTCTTTTCATGGACCATTTTTCATCATTCTTCATTGCAAAGCAATTATTCATCATGTGTCCATGTTCACCACAGTAGTAACATGAAAAATTATTTTTGAGAGACTATTCATCATCATTTTTCTTTGTAAAGTAATTTTCAAAAACATGTCCATTTAATCCACAATAAAAGCAGTGAGCATTGAGATTTTTCTTCATTGGTTTTTTAAAATTTTTAGAATCATTAGCAAATTTCATTTGTGACTTCAATGCCACATCGTCAACAAATTCTTTCAAAAAGCAGTCATACATGTCATGACCGAATTTTTCACAGTAATAGCATGAAACATTTCTTCTTTTTCTTGAAGCCTGATTGTGTTTATCATATGAGGGTTCTGCATGCATACAAGAACAATCAACATCCTTTTTCTATTTTTCATTTTGCTTATCACTCAACAACATGGATTCATTCAAATTTTTGATCTCATCTTCCAATGATGAGATATGCAAGTTAGATTCAACAATTTCTTTCTCACACAATGCAAGCTTCTCATTCAACAAGGAATTAACAGTTTTATAGCATGCAATTTCTTCTTCTAAAACTTGAGAGTTTTCAAGATTATCCACAGCTACATATTTTCCTTTTTCAAATATGTGGATTTTATCAACCAGAAGACAGTTTTGATTTTTCAATTTCTGAATCTCTTCAGCAAGTTTTTTATTTTGAAGTTTTTCAAATGAATTTTCACTCATGGAGATATGTTCAAGCTCATTCATTTGAAAATTCGCATTGTCACCAACCATTCTACCAATGGTTTCATTGTTTTCGAATTTGTCATTCAAATTCCTAAAGCTTTCTATTTCTTTCCTAAGTTCCTCCAGTTCATTTGTCTTTTCAACATTCAGATTTACTTTTCCTTTTTCCAAACAAAGGACTTTTTTAGACAGAGAGTTGTTCAATATTTTCAGCTTCTCATTATCTTTCTCAATGAGTTGAAATTCTGAAATTTTATCCTGTAAAGATTTGTTTTCAGATTTCAGATTTGCAATCGATTCTTTGAGTTCATCTTCAACAAGCATGTGAGATTCAATTGATTTTTCATGCTCAATGCATTTTTCACATGCAGAATTATCAACACACGAGTTTTCTATTATCTTTTTGAGTTTTCAATTTTCAGATTTTATTATTTTATGTCTTTCAAGCAACTCATCATAGGCATCCATTAATTCTTCAAAACTTAATTCATCATCAGAATTTGAGTCAGAAGATACCTCCTTGGATTCTAGGCCTGAATGATCATCCTTGCTATTATCCATCATGCAAGCATCTTCTAGCCCTCCTTCATGAACCTTGATCAGTTGATCCATGATTTCTTTGATCGAGCTACAATCAAGAACAAACAGAAATTTGTTAGAGTCAATTGCAGCTTTAAGAGCATTCAAAACAAGAAGATTATCAGAATTCATTTTCCTATGTTCATCAGTCCACCTTAGTTCATTTTTAGGTAAGACATGTGGACCATGAGAGATTAATTTCATGAGTTTTGGATCAATACCAGAAATCCAAATAGTAAATTTTCCAATCCAAGATATATAATTAAAACCATCAAAGACAGGAACAGAGTTCAGATTAGCCATCATAAAAAGATCGTTTCTCCTAGACCGTGAGGTCCGCTGAATAAAAAATCAGAGACTGGGCTCTGATACCAATTGTTGGCCCAGACTAGATGGCGGACAAGAAGGGGGGTTGAATTGTCCCCATGACCTAGATGGCGGATTTTAAAAATTCTCTAAACTGATCACGATGGAATTAAAATAAACTGTGTTGATTAACTAAACAAACATGAGATTTAAAAGATTCTCTCGATCTTTCCGATCTCACTCGTAATAACTATGCAACCCTTAGATAAAAATATGCCAAACACGGATAACAGAAGTAGCAGTGTGCAGTGGTGTAGTGAGTAAAAATCTATTAAATTAACCTGTGAAGGGAGATAGAAGAAATAGACAAACACACAGGCATTCACATGAGACACAAGGATTTTTAGGTGGTTCGGGACCACGACGGGCTCCCTACGTCCACCCCTCACCCAACCGGGTGAGGCTTCACTACACGCTACTTTCGTAGCAACACGAGGACGAATCCCAACCACACACACACGCTGCTTCCGCAGCAATATCCACACACGGGGAAAATCCCCAACAAGCTGCCACCGCAGCACACACACCCACACACAGAATCGGGGAACACGCCCCGGACACTCAAACCACACGGAGTCACAGCTCCGTTAACACATAACCAACCACGGGGAAACTTTCCCCCAATAAACCCAACACACGGAGACGTAGCTCCGCTCACACACGGTTATCCGATGTTGAGAAGAAACCAAAAATTATACAAGATATGCTCAAGACTATGTATCAATCAAGAAGGGCATCATAGATAAATGGATAAGTGATATAGAACGTTTCCCCTTTGACTTTCAATGGCCGATGAAGATCTTCTTTGAAGCTTTCGTCGGAGGGAGTCAAAGCTGCAGGATGTCCTCCTTCAGATTCACGATCTAATCACACCTCCAGAAATCAATACTAATAGATCTAGCAAGTCTTTCTCCTCTCCATCTTATGGCCGCCCTTTCCTTCTTTCCCTGCAAGAAATAAAACTCATTAGCTCATCCTCCTTTCATACCAAAGAATGAAAACCGCAGTATATATATATTCCCATTATAGGATGTTCAAATGACCAAGATAAAACCTCAACAACATCCAATCTAGAGATAGAACATGGCAAACATCTCAAATAAACTAGAAATAGATGTAGAGATTTTTCCCTTTTGCAAACTCCTCAAATCTCCAAGACGATGTCGACGGATGCTCGCGATTTTGACATCTTCAGATTCATTGCATCATTCCGCTTGCTATCTTCTTCATCACCGAGCTCCAAATCTAAACAGAGGTAGATCAGATATGGCATGGAGGTCCTCTCCAACTCCTTCCTCTCTCACCTGCAGAAAGAACATGAACGTTAGCCTCTTATTCTTCTAAAATCCCCAAAATCGCATCATATATATAGCATGAGGATAAGTTGTGCAAAAGACCACAATACCCTTGCAAAACCCTAACAAAACCACCCTAATATGTTCATTAATAACCCAAGGGTATTAGGGTAAAATATTAGCCCATTTGGATGTGTTTTCATAGGGTTTCGGTGACTTACGGAATTCACGCACGAACCTGCGAATCTGGGGGGGTCGACCCACTTTCATAGGGGGGTCGACCCACTTGGCAGACAGAAACTATTTTTTGCAGAAATTTACAGGGGGGTCGACCCACTTTGTGAGGGGGGTCGACCCACTTGACAGACAGCATGCTGTTTAGGCTTTTTCTTGCCTAGGGGTCGACCCATTGAGTGGGGGGGGGGGTCGACCCATTCGCCTAGGAACATGATAAAAAGGTTTCTAAACCATTCCCAATGATCTAAACATGCAACCCAATAAATTAAAATATTCATACATGAATGTATATGATGAATAACAAGTTAAATCAATTGGTTTGCATGCTAACCAAAAACCATGGAAGAACTATGAAGATTATACATGAACACATGAACTAGCTCAATATTCTCAATCCAAAGTTCAAGACCAACTAGCCATGCATTCAACAAGAGTATGAAAACCATTTAACCATATTTTTCACAGGTTCACATTTCAAATACAATTTAATCAAGCCAACATGAATTAGATGAATTGAGAGCAAACTCAAATCTCCACTTTGTACCAACAACCACTCATGCTTCAACACAAATACATCAATAGCCATGATCAATATGAGTTCTAGGAATGATTAGCCTTGTGAAAATATGGAAGCTAGTCAATCAAGATAATAACACAACCATCCATCCCAATACTCAATCAATCCAAGTGAAATTCATAAATGGTTGTTTATGTTCATTCAACCTGCTATAAGAAGCCATGTGAAGATATGGAACCCATTCAATCAAGATTATAAAACAACCATCATTTATTCTTGGTTTCAACAAATAGAATGGGAAACAAAGTGAGCTAGGTACTACCTCAATCCATATAAAAGAAACATGGATGAGAATACACGGAATTCCATATTTTCATCAACCAACTAACATCCAAACTTGAACTCGTACCTTTGGGATTTATGCAACAGATTGGATTTGAATCCTTTCTATCACTTAAAATGCTTGAAATGCCATCGAACAACATGAGTTCCTTGATATCAGAATGCTTGAAACAACATCATGCTAGAGGTTGCAATCCAAGGAATGTGATGATCTTTTCAACATGAGATTGAAATTAAATGGCTATGCATTTGCACAAAGCCATGCAACCAATTTCATACCCATAAGAATTTGTATTTGCTTGACTCATCTAAAACAGGACACAGGACTCGTGACAATTTAGAATGGCCACACCATTTTACTATCCACTGAAAGGTGAGATTCAACCTGCAAAACAAGATATCAACAGTAGGTATGTTTATAATGAAGATGCCATTTATCATAAAACACACAATATATTAGAATCATCAAAACCATTGTCAAGGACAACGAGGGGTGCACAGAACCCAACAATCTCCCCCTTTTTGATGATGACAATATATTGTGGCCATCCAAAACTCTCTCCCCCTTTGGCATTATCAAAAAATGGGGGACGAGGTAAATAAGCATGAAGATTCAAACAATAGTGCACGAACCCAGCAAAGACCTTCCATGTGAGGAAGGTGTAAACAGCATGAATACAAAACAAGAAGGTGGAATTTAATGTGCAATCCGCAGATGTGGGAAATAAGTGCAAATGCTTAATTTCTAAAGTGTATGCAAATGTATGATCGAAGTATGCACAAGTGTAAACTAAACTATATGCAAGATGACCAAACTTTGTGTTGCTGAAAGCACATTATTCTCCCCAATTTGGCAATGGGTTATTTAACCTTTTATTTGCAAGTATAAGCTAAAGATGCATCAAGATGAAGTGTAATATGAACAAACTGAATCAAGCAGTCAAGCATTCAAGCATGCATAATAAGATATAGACTCATGCAAGTCCCTTCGAGACGGGTGTAAGGATAATACAATTGATTGTTGAACATGATGTACATGAACAATACTAAGAATGTCGTGCTTACATAAATAAGTACTGCATAAACCATGAAAAGCGACAGATTCATAAGGAACATTCAAACAATCAAACCCAAGGTGCAAATGTGATGATTGAGCAATGAAGTTCAAGTCAATATGGAAAGTCAGATTTTCTAAAGAACACTACAAAGTACTTATCATCCATACACTTTCAACACAATGCTCGACTATTGGTAGCTACGTATGACCCCAAATTTTTCTTTAAAGTACTATAAATGGTGTGACTAACCTTTTGACGCGAGTCATGCCCTTTGTTTTAGGGGCAATTCCCGGTTACTTAGTTTCGTCACTTTTTATGATGTGGATGAGACACTTTTCGACGCGAGTTGTATCCTTTGTCTCAGGGACACTTCCCAGCTACTCAGTGGCAAATCACACTTATTTTAGTGTGGATTAGTTTCTCCTTTCGACGTGAGTTTCCTCCTTTGTTTCAGGGGGGATTCCTAACTACTCGGATCCACGTTCCACTTATATGACTTTTTGGTGGGATAAACAACTTTTTCCTCACGAGACATGTGAATTTCATGTAGATAATCAAAAGTCCTTAAAAGTGTAGAGTAGAAAATCGTAATCCTTATTAAATTGAATCATTATCTCAAAAAGGTGCATTTTGTGTGGGTGGTTGTTTTGAATGTAAGATATGAATTAGTTTCATCATAGTAATGTCTCCCCCTAAATGTATGCACGGTTATAAAAAATCTCCCCCTTAATATATGCCATGTAACAACATGTCTAAATCAATGCAATTCATTTAGCAAGGTGATGAGTCATAGAAGGAGTCAAAAAGATGGGTATAAAGTATATACATGCATTCAACCAGGGATCTTTCAATGTTTTTAAGCAAATGATTATCTGTACTTGGCGGAGTACATTGGTCCGAAGACCACCATCACGCATGAGAAAAGCTTCCAGTTGGACATAATCCAACCTTCCACTATCGCCATTTGATATACCAAATAATCATGACATTCAAGCACACGAGTATGCAATGACATGCAAATGTATGCATGTAACCTAAAAGGATGATTGAAAAAATTATTCCTATTCAACAGTATGCAAAGATGTGTATGATATGTGCAATGTATCATGCAAGTAAGCATATAAAGTGAATTTGCAAAAGTGAATCATTATTTGCAGGATGTGATTAGAAGAGTGAAAGATTTTATCCACAGACCGAACCCCTCAAACCTAAACAGTTATTTGCAAGAAGCAAAGGAAGAGGTGTATATGAAAGAAAAGTCATGTATGTCAAAGATGAAGCACTCAAGAACTGAGTTTATTCACAAAATGTGAAACAAAAATTGTTCAAATGGAGGTACCAAGTTTTTCTCAAGATTCAAGCTCTTAACATGGTTAAGTAGTCCAATAGGAAACAGTATACCAAATTCATTACCTGATATGCTCATCATTTCCTTGCCTTGAAGGATCTCTATTTATCATTGGTTTCTTCCTTCTCAAGGCACCCTTGCAAGACAGATTCTCATTTTGGAGTTTTGGGTACCCAAGCCATCTTGGGTCCCGAGGGGTTAGTTCTTACATGAACATGTGAGTTCCTATTTTTCTTAGCAAACCAATCATCATCATTTCTCATGGTGGAACAATCATCCATTGAATGTCCACTTTCACCACAATAATAGCAATAAGATAACTTTCTTTTCATGGACCATTTTTCATCATTCTTCATTGCAAAGCAATTATTCATCATGTGTCCATGTTCACCACAGTAGTAACATGAAAAATTCTTTTTGAGAGACCATTCATCATCATTTTTCTTTGTAAAGTAATTTTCAAAAACATGTCCATTTAATCCACAATAAAAGCAGTGAGCATTGAGATTTTTCTTCATTGGTTTTTTAAAATTTTTAGAATCATTAGCAAATTTCATTTGTGACTTCAATGCCACATCGTCATCAAATTCTTTCAAAAAGCAGTCATACATGTCATGACCGAATTTTCCACAGTAATAGCATGAAACATTTCTTCTTTTTCTTGAAGCATGATTGTGTTTATCATATGAGGGTTCTGCATGCATACAAGAACAATCAACATCCTTTTTCTATTTTTCATTTTGCTTATCACACAACAACATGGATTCATTCAAATTTTTGATCTCATCTTCCAATGATGAGATATGCAAGTTAGATTCAACAATTTCTTTCTCACACAATGCAAGCTTCTCATTCAACAAGGAATTAACAGTTTTATAGCTTGCAATTTCTTCTTCTAAAACTTGAGAGTTTTCAAGATTATCCACAGCTACATATTTTCCTTTTTCAAATATGTGGATTTTATCAACCAGAAGATAGTTTTGATTTTTCAATTTCTGAATCTCTTCAGCAAGTTTTTTATTTTGAAGTTTTTCAAATGAATTTTCACTCATGGAGATATGTTCAAGCTCATTCATTTGAAAATTTGCATTGTCACCAACCATTCTACCAATGGTTTCATTGTTTTCGAATTTGTCATTCAAATTCCTGAAGCTTTCTATTTCTTTCCTAAGTTCCTCCAGTTCATTTGTCTTTTCAACATTCAGATTTACTTTTCCTTTTTCCAAACAAAGGACTTTTTTAGACAGAGAGTTGTTCAATATTTTCAGCTTCTCATTATCTTTCTCAATGAGTTGAAATTCTGAAATTTTATCCTGTAAAGATTTGTTTTCAGATTTCAGATTTGCAATCGATTCTTTGAGTTCATCTTCAACAAGCATGTGAGATTCAATTGATTTTTCATGCTCAATGCATTTTTCACATGCAGAATTATCAACACACGAGTTTTCTATTATCTTTTTGAGTTTTCGATTTTCAGATTTTTTTGTTTTATGTCTTTCAAGCAACTCATCATAGGCATCCATTAATTCTTCAAAACTTAATTCATCATCAGAATTTGAGTCAGAAGATACCTCCTTGGATTCTAGGCCTGAATGATCATCCTTGCTATTATCCATCATGCAAGCATCTTCTAGCCCTCCTTCATGAACCTTGATCAGTTGATCCATGATTTCTTTGATCGAGCTACAATCAAGAACAAACGGAAATTTGTTAGAGTCAATTGCAGCTTTAAGAGCATTCAAAACAAGAAGATTATCAGAATTCATTTTCCTATGTTCATCAGTCCACCTTAGTTCATTTTGGGTAAGACATGTGGACCATGAGAGATTAATTTCATGAGTTTTGGATCAATACCAGAAATCCAAATAGTAAATTTTCCAATCCAAGATATATAATTAAAACCATCAAAGACAGGAACAGAGTTCAGATTAGCCATCATAAAAAGATCGTTTCTCCTAGACCGTGAGGTCCGCTGAATAAAAAATCAGAGACTGGGCTCTGATACCAATTGTTGGCCCAGACTAGATGGCGGACAAGAAGGGGGGTTGAATTGTCCCCTTGACCTAGATGGCGGATTTTAAAAATTCTCTAAACTGATCACGATGGAATTAAAATAAACTGTGTTGATTAACTAAACAAACATGAGATTTAAAAGATTCTCTCGATCTTTCCGATCTCACTCGTAATAACTATGCAACCCTTAGATAAAAATATGCCAAACACGGATAACAGAAGTAGCAGCGTGCAGTGGTGTAGTGAGTAAAAATCTATTAAATTAACCTGTGAAGGGAGATAGAAGAAAGGGACAAACACACAGTTATTCACACAAGACACAAGGATTTTTAGGTGGTTCGGGACCACGACGGGCTCCCTACGTCCACCCCTCACCCAACCAGGTGAGGCTTCACTACACGCTACTTTCGTAGCAACACGGGGACGAATCCCAACCACACACACACGCTGCTTCCGCAGCAATATCCACACACGGGGAAAATCCCCAACAAGCTGCCACCGCAGCACACACACCCACACACAGAATCGGGGAACACGCCCCGGACACTCAAACCACACGGAGTCACAGCTCCGTCAACACATAACCAACCACGGGGAAACTTTCCCCCAATAAACCCAATACACGGAGACGTAGCTCCGCTCACACACGGTTATCCGATGTTCAGAAGAAACCAAAAATTATACAAGATATGCTCAAGACTATGTATCAATCAAGAAGGGCATCATAGATAAACGGATAAGTGATATAGAACGTTTCCCCTTTGACTTTCAATGGCCGATGAAGATCTTCTTTGAAGCTTTCGTCGGAGGGAGTCAAAGCTGCAGGATGTCCTCCTTCAGATTCACGATCTAATTACACCTCCAGAAATCAATACTAATAGATCTAGCAAGTCTTTCTCCTCTCCATCTTATGGCCGCCCTTTCCTTCTTTCCCTGCAAGAAATAAAACTCATTAGCTCATCCTCCTTTCATACCAAAGAATGAAAACCGTAGTATATATATATTCCCATTATAGGATGTTCAAATGACCAAGATAAAACCTCAACAACATCCAATCTAGAGATAGAACATGGCAAACATCTCAAATAAACTAGAAATAGATGTAGAGATTTTTCCCTTTTGCAAACTCCTCAAATCTCCAAGACGATGTCGACGGATGCTCGCGATTTTGACATCTTCAGATTCATTGCATCATTCCGCTTGCTATCTTCTTCATCACCGAGCTCCAAATCTCAACAGAGGTAGATCAGATATGGCATGGAGGTCCTCTCCAACTCCTTCCTCTCTCACCTGCAGAAAGAACATGAACGTTAGCCTCTTATTCTTCTAAAATCCCCAAAATCGCATCATATATATAGCATGAGGATAAGTTGTGCAAAAGACCACAATATCCTTGCAAAACCCTAACAAAACCACCCTACTATGTTCATTAATAACCCAAGGGTATTAGGGTAAAATATTAGCCCATTTGGATGTGTTTTCATAGGGTTTCGGTGACTTACGGAATTCACGCGCGAACCTGCGAATCTGGGGGGGTCGACCCACTTTCATAGGGGGGTCGACCCACTTGGCAGACAGAAACTGTTTTTTGCAGAAATTTACAGGGGGGTCGACCTACTTTGTGAGGGGGGTCGACCCACTTGGCAGACAACATGCTGTTTTGGCTTTTTCTTGCCCAGGGGTCGACCCATTGAGTGGGGGGGTCGACCCATTCGCCTAGGAACATGATAAAAAGATTTCTAAACCATTCCCAATGATCTAAACATGCAACCCAATAAATTAAAATATTCATATATGAATTTATATGATGAATAACAAGTTAAATCAATTGGTTTGCATGCTAACCAAAAACCATGGAAGAACTATGAAGATTATACATGAACACACGAACTAGCTCAATATTCTCAATCCAAAGTTCAAGACCAACTAGCCATGCATTCAACAAGAGTATGAAAACCATTTAACCATATTTTTCACAGGTTCACATTTCAAATACAATTTAATCAAGCCAACATGAATTAGATGAATTGAGAGCAAACTCAAATCTCCACTTTGTACCAACAACCACTCATGCTTCAACACAAATACATCAATAGCCATGATCAATATGAGTTCTAGGAATGATTAGCCTTGTGAAAATATGGAAGCTAGTCAATCAAGATAATAACACAACCATCCATCCCAATACTCAATCAATCCAAGTGAAATTCATAAATGGTTGTTTATGTTCATTCAACCTGCTATAAGAAGCCATGTGAAGATATGGAACCCATTCAATCAAGATTATAAAACAACCATCATTTATTCTTGGTTTCAACAAAGAGAATGGGAAACAAAGTGAGCAAGGTACTACCTCAATCCATATAAAAGAAACATGGATGAGAATACACAGAATTCCATATTTTCATCAACCAACTAACATCCAAACTTGAACTCGTACCTTTGGGATTTATGCAACAGATTGGATTTGAATCCTTTCTATCACTTAAAATGCTTGAAATGCCATCGAACAACATGAGTTCCTTGATATCAGAATGCTTGAAACAACATCATGCTAGAGGTTGCAATCCAAGGAATGTGATGATCTTTTCAACATGAGATTGAAATTAAATGGCTATGCATTTGCACAAAGCCATGCAACCAATTTCATACCCATAAGAATTTGTATTTGCTTGACTCATCTAAAACAGGACACAGGACTCGTGACAATTTAGAATGGCCACACCATTTTACTATCCACTGAAAGGTGAGATTCAACCTGCAAAACAAGATATCAACAGTAAGTATGTTTATAATGAAGATGTCATTTATCATAAAACACACAATATATTGGAATCATCAAAACTATTGTCAAGGACAACGAGGGGTGCACAGAACCCAACAGAAAGGCTGCCTCCCACTCTAATGTCCACCACGAGAGAGCCGGACCCTGCAACTGATAACTCACCAGGAGCACCTCTCATCATCTGCACATTCCATGGAACTGAATACTCTTTCCATTGCATCTAACCATGACTTCGCCATGTCAGGATCTAGCTGGCTATCAAACTGAGGTGGATGAAACTGTAAAAATTCTTTCAAAGCTCGCGCACGACCGCCCTAGGTTGAAGTACCCTCCCCAGCCTCTCGACCTTGTTGTTGAACATAAAATTGATACATCCCCTTGAAAAATTATGTCTGACCCTGTGCACACCTGAAGCTACTGCTATCGGTAGGGGTGATGCTCTACTTTGGTTGTCACGTCCCAAACACAATAGCGGAATGACCCAGAACGTGGCAGTTATATCAATCACGTCAATCAGAGTGACTAGCAAACAACAACCATAAAAGACAACCACATCAAGACTAGAATGGACAAAATAATTTTATTAATAATCAAAATCCGCTAAATATTACAAACTCTTTAATGACTCAAATTACAATTCCAAATTCAAAAGAAAAGGACACAATTACAAGGCTCTCATAGTTCTAATCTAGACCCAAGAAGGAAGAAAAGACAGGGGGTCTTTTAGAAACTCCAGGAGCACTCGATCACATTTGCCCTTCCCCATCTGAATGGATTTCATCTTCATTATTACTTGAAAAACACAAAATGACACTAGGTGAGCGAAAAGCTCAATAGGAATTACATCTCTTTGACCAGACAAAAATAAGTAATTAACATTGTTAATATGTAGAGGTACTATATGATAAAACGGTGCAAAAGCATGAATCAAATCCATGAGATAATAAACAATCAAGACTAGAGGGTAGAATAGAGAATCAAGTAATACAATATAAAACAATAGAATTCGAATGTCAAGGACTAGCATGGAGATCAATATGAAGGGATCCATAGGTCCTAATAATGAGTCTATAGCAAGATAGCAATATATATCAAATGAATAAACGGTACAAGTGAACATAACTATAGATTTGGCCAATTAACATGGGAGTTCCAAAAATATATTTACCCTTCTGGGCCAAGAATATCAATATCAAGTCAATCATGTCAGTCATATAATGAGAATAGCATTCAATTCAGTCATATCACATGTAGATGAATTGTCTAGCTCAAATCTTGTAGTCAGTTGGTGCACTGTCACACCACAATTTCCATGGGCACTGTATAAGTGGACATTCCGTTCGAACAAGCATTGAGTGTCAAGCTGACCCAAAGCCCTCAGTAGTCACTAGACAATTCCATATAACAGTTATGGCCTAGTGGATTCAAGAGAGTTATGTTCTAGAAATAATAATTTGCACTACTAAAGTGCAAGGACCATGTTAAGAAAAGTATCAATTAAATGGAGACCAAGTATAGAACTTTAGGATAATTTCATGAAAGAATTTAAAGGAACCAATTATCAACAAATCCCTTATTTCTACAAAGAATCAGGAGGATACAGACTTATAAGGATGATAATCACATTAACACATGGGTCAGAACGCATTAAAATAGTCAATCACGGACTTCCAAAACTTTGATAAAACACGGTCAATCGTACGGGCACGTTTCATGAGAACTAGGTTGAACATGGTCTAGCACACGGGCATGTTTAGAACATACTAGATAGAACGTGATTAGGGTCCAGGCCACGATTCGAAAAGGACAACAAAGAACATGGTCCACAAGATGGACGCATTTAGACAGGGTTCTCTAGAACGCAGTTTATCGGGGAACCACATTCAGGGAATAGAAGTTTGAACGCATTCTTTAGGTACGCCGCATTCAGAACAGATAGAACAGAACCAAACAGAACCTTATTCCATGGTTCCAAGGGCCAGTCGAATCACATCTTAAACCAGTAAGATGAGATTCTAAGAGATTTTCTAAGATTTTTAGGGTACAACCAGCTCGGCTATAACATCCAAGATTTTTCAGATCGAAATCCGAGAGTTTCGGAGCACTTTTGTGGGTCCCAAATGGAGTTTGGCAATTTAATTGGATTTTTGGGCTATTTAATCTTCGAATCCCCGTACATGGTGAACCGTTGTGATTTCGGCCTCCGGGACATTACATGCGCGTTGTGCATTTTCCGAGGATCGTGGGGGTAATTTTTTCTCATTTTTCCTATTTTTAGAATTTTTGAGCTCCAAAATAATTTCATAAATATTTTCTATTTATTAACTATCACCGCCCTCTCTCTTCTCTCATCTCTCATCTCACGCACTCCCTCTCTCCTCTCCATTCTCTCTTTCTCTTCCTCTCTTCTCCAGGCGGCCGACGGAGGAGGTGTAGGATGAGGTGGCGGGACGTGGAGACGACGAGAGGCGTGGATGGTGCAAAGATCGAGGCGTGACGCAGAGTGGAATCGCTTGCGAGTTCATGATGACGGCGGGGTTTCAAGCGGTGTTTTCGCAAGGAAACGACATCTTCGGCACGGGAAATCATCGGTGGAGGTAGGGGGATGGAATCCCTACCTTTTGTTCTACGTTTCCCCTTAATTTCGTGCCGATTAATGCGAGTTTGAGCGGGTTTTCCATTTTTGGGGATTAAAAGCATGTATTGGGACGTGCGATGAATCTGCCGTTCTAGGCGTTGTTTTCCGACTCTAATGGTAGATCTAGAATGTATGATGTGCCGGGATGTGATTCCTGTGCCTTTGGGTTGCATTTTCATGCGATTCGATGCTGAAATGAGGTCGGATGTTCATGTGAGTCGGTTTGGGTCGATTGGAGGAAATCACCCATTTCTTTGTCATTTTGTGGTATTTTTGAGTCCTTCCGGCTTGTAGAAGGTTTATAATGAGTCTATGAATCTTTTTCCCTTCGTCTGGAACAATTGGGGCATGCAAAGATCGATTTTCGGTAGTTTTTCGTTGATTCACACCGTAACGTGATCGCGGTCTGGTGCTAAACCGCATTTAGCCTCTAGAGCTTGAACACGGTGTACCCAGACACCGTGATTCATCGAAGAAGATCAACAGTAAGGCCGTTCTAGACGCTGTCGGATGACCAACTACCACTAGGTGATCGCGGTCCTCAAGCAGACCGCGTTTAAGTGTGTGCGTCAACTCAACTTCGCAGGGTGCGTCGACCCAACGATGACCATGCTAGTCGCGGTCTGCATGTCGACCGGACTACATGAAGGTGGTCCACCGGTCGACCGCGTTAAGGTGTGTGTCGATAGGGTGCGTCGACGTAGTGGCGACCCGGATGGTCATGGACTGTAGGTCGATCGCGAGCTTGTGAAGGTGGCTGGCAGGTCAACTGTGACTTGTGAAGGTGGTCAAGAGGTCAACCGCGATGTGCTTAACGCGGTCCCTTTGTAACCGCGATCAGAGTGTGCTTCGACCTTGGGTTTAGGTCCACCGAACCTTGCATGTTTTGTTGTTTAGGTCTCCGGCCAACCTGGTTATGACCCATTGGTTGACTTTTGACCCCGTGAGTGTCTCGGATGCCCCGTGGGGTTTGAGATCCTATTTTTTGGCATTTGGAGGTGTCGTGTTACCTCGATTTGCATGCCCATATGGTTTTGAGGGTCTGGGTGACCCCATGTGCTTCGGGCTTTCCTGTTATCCTAAATTGAGTCACCGTATGATAGTGTGTGTGCGGAAGGTTGTTCCCGCACGCAGTTGGCTTTTCTGGAAGAAGGTTTTCGTAATGGCCATGAGCGTGGCCTATGAGTGTGAGTCCAGTGAGTGGCCTAGGGCCGAGGACTCCCGATCTCTTTCTAAAGGATTATGTTCACCGTGGTTTTGACTCTAAGGCTAGAATGATTCAACGGTGTGGAGCCGTATTGCATGATGGTTTTGACCTACATCGTGTGACTCAAGGGCCGTTGGAATTGCTGGTCTAGCCATTTGTCTAGAGTCGAGTGGCATTGTGTCACTTCATGTTTTGAGTTACTCGTGGCGGGCACGAGTGTAGCCTGTCCAGTACTCCAATGTTTTCTTTGAGAGTCTATGTCGAGTGACCTCCCATTAGTTGTAGCCTTATGTACGACACGCGGGTGTTGACCCACCAGGGAGTGGTGGCAAGGTAGTTCTCGGAGAGACGATTTCTAAACTAGTTACCGTAGGGCCCCTTGCCTTTACAGCCTGAGTCCGGCAGGGGGGAAAAACCAGTTAGAGGACCCGACCTAGAGCAGTTGGTCCGTGTGTGCACACTTGGTTGGGGGCAGTGGACAAGTGCTGACGAGCATGACCCTGACTAGTTCTTGTACAGTGTTACTTGTACGATGTCTTCTTTTCCTCTAATTGTAATGAAATCTCCTGGGGATACGGAACGGCGCCTTCGAGGATTACCCTAGAGGGGTGCAACTTTCAGGATCTGTCGCTTCGGGCTCTACATTTTTTGAAAAGGCGATAGGAGTCCTTTGGCCTTCCAGGACCTTCATCCCTCCCTATAAATATCGACCTCCATCTTTGCCTCCTGGTGCAAAGGCTTCAAGGGAGGAGGCCCTATAGGATGTCGTCAGAAGAGTCTGGTACCTCGTCAGACGATGACACTTTGCAGGCTCCTCGCCAACCCCTGATCCTCCGGAGGGTGCCTCCGCTGGCTCCGTGGCGGCCGTGGCCAGAGCCAGGAGCAAATGGTTCCGTCTCCGAGGAATACCAGAACGGGTACTTGGACGATTGGCGGGAGGCTTTGGATAAGGTCAACCGTTTGTATGCTGGCAGGGGGGTTCTGCTTCTTGAGCCGGATAGGTTCCGTCCTTAAAGGGACGGGTGATACCTTTGTATTTACCCCCTCTGCTTCTGAATGAAAATCCTCCCTTCTTCTTGTTGTCTTCTTGTTGCATGGCCATGACTGCTTCCCTTCATGCTTCTTGGCCTGCAGGTGTGTGACGAGGTATCCTCCCGAGCTAAGGGGAGTGCTTCTCTGCCCGAAGATGATGGTAGGCGGGGCAGTAGGACTTGCTCGCCAGTTTGCAGACATGGCCAACGTGCTGCATCGGCCTCCGTAATGCGTTGGCCTTGTTGCTCCAGTGTCCCCCGTCAACGAGGGATGGATGGTTCAACCGGTCTTCCCTCCTGGTGCCGGCCTCTTTGCCAGCAGTGTCCCTAGTTGGTCCACTTCCACATATCAAAAGTGATGTTAGGTGCGGAAAGTTCATCCCTCTTCTCTAGCATAGATAGCTTCCTATGTCGGTCCACTTCATCAGAACAAGCAGGCTGAGGAGCGGTCATTTGTTACTGCCATGAGGAGCTGGGGATGAGATCTTACTTCCACAACCTTTCTTTTTTGTGTGCCTGCACGACGGCTATGCGAGAGCGGTGCTTTAGGATTTTGGCAGCTTGTATTGCCTTTGGATTTTTGGCAGCTTGTATTCTGACTAAAGAAATAAAATTCTCAAGTTTGGATCTACATCAATGTGTACCTTTTTAATAGAAGACTTCTGCGTGCCTGAGTGGCTTTTCTATGTGCATGCCTCGCAGTATTTTTGTCTTCTATTTGCTTGATGCCATCATTTTTGAGGGCGGCGGTGCTCGCCCTAGGGAACCCGTAGGTTACCTGATTAGTTTCAAGGGGAGCAGTTCTCGTCTCTAAGGAACCCGTAGGTTACCTTGCTATTTCTAAGGGAGCGGTGCTCACCTCTAGGAAACCCGTAGGTTACCTGGTCGTTTCCAAGGGGAGCCGTGCTCGCCTCTAGGGAACCCGTAGGTTACCTGATCATTTTAAAGGGGAGCAGTTCTTGCCTCTAGAAAACCCTTAGGTTACCTAGTCATTTTCAAGGGGAACCGTGCTTGCCTCTACGGAACCCGTAGGTTACCTGGTCATTTTCAAGGGGAGCCGTGCTCGCCTCTAGGGAACCCGTAGGTTACCTGATCATTTTCAAGGGGAGCAGTGCTCACCTCTAGGAAACCCTTAGGTTACCTTGGTTGAGTACAGTTGGTGACGCTTTACGGGAAGAACTTCCTGAGATTCACATAATTCCATGTCCTGGGTACCTACTTCCCCCCCAGTGTCGACAGTCTGTATGCCCCTTTGCTGAGTACTCCAGTTACCCTGTATGGGCCTTCCCAGTTTGGTGCGAGCTTTCCGGCGGCTCCTCTGGGGTCTGCCACGCTTGCTCGCCGTAGTACCAAATCTCCGGGTAAGAAGTGTCATTCCTTGACTCAAGTGTTGTAGTACTGGGCAAGCTTTTGTTGATAAGCCACGAGCTTTACTTGGGCGTTTGATTTATCTTCTTCAAGTAGGTCCAGGTTTTCTCGTAATGCCTGGTTGTTTCTGCCCTCGTCGAAGTGTCCCACTCGCCGAAGGGTTGGATATTTCTATTGGGACCACTGCCTCCGTCCCGTATGCGAGGTGGAAAGGCATTTCACCTGTAGTGGCTCTGGCGGTGGTCCTGTGGGCCCACAGGATGCTCTGAATTGAGTCGACACATGAGTCGCCTGCTTGGTCCAATCGGGTTTTGATGCCGTGGAGGAGCGTTCTGTTGGCGTTTTCCATCAGTCCATTGGCTTGAGGGTGTCCTACTGAAGTATAGTGGTTCCAGATACCCAATTCCAAGCACTTCTCCTGGAAGGCGGTGCTCGCGAATTGCTTGCCGTTGTCAGTTGCGAGAACTCTTGGGATCCCAAATAGGAAGATGATGCTTCGCAGCACGAACTTCCATGTTGCTTCGCTTGTGATCTTTCCTAACGGTTCAGCCTCGACCCATTTGGTGAAGTAGTCAATAGCGACTATGAGGAATTTCTTCCTCCCTTGTGCCTCGGGGAAGGGGCCCAATATGTCCACCCCCCCCGAGCAAATGGGCGAGGCTCCATCAAGGTGTGCAGTTGCGTCGCCGGTTGGTGGTGCAAGTTGGAGAATTTTTGGCATTGAGGGCACCTCCGGACGTACTCGAGGCAATCCTTTTGCAAAGTAGGCCACCAATACTCTTGCCGGATCAGTGTCCGTGCCAATGCTCACCCCCCCACGTGGCTTCTGCAGATCCCTTCATGAACCTCCTGAATCGCCTAGTGGGCTTTCGTGGGGAACAGGCATTTTAGCAGTGGTGCTGAGAGGGATCGACAGTACAATCGATGATTTACCAGCGTGAAGTGAGTCGCTTGTGCACGCGTGCGGTGGGCCTCGACGCTGTCACTTGGGAGTTATTGTCACAGGAGAAAGTCCAATAGGGGATCCATCCAGGAAGGCTCATAGTCGATGGCGTTTACCTGAGGTGTTGGTTCTTCTATGCTCAGTGCTGCAAGCTCCTCTATCAAGATTGATCTGGAGCCGAAAACCGCCGTGGCAGATGCCAAACGAGACAGGGCGTCTGCTCAGATGTTTTCTTCTCTCGGAATGTGAACCACTTCGAAGTGGGAGAATTCTTTTGCCACGACCTTGGCTTTCTCCAGATACTTGATCATGGATGCTTCGCGTGCCTCGAACTCTCCCTGGACTTGACTGGCGACGAGCATAGAGTCGTTGTAGGCCCTCACACTAGTTGCTCCCAGGTGTTTGGCCATTCACAGTCCCGAGAGTAATGCTTCATACTCAGCTACATTGTTCGTGTTTGGACTAGTCCTGCCCCGCTACCAGCCGCGCATGATGATCCATCAACATACAACTCCCATGTAGGTCCCGACGACTGTTCGGGCAAGTCTTTGGCAGGTATCTGACGTGGCGGCGACATAGAAAGGACCGATGGCACTCCGATGACACGGACGGGACGAGATAACTACTACCTCGCGTAGCTCGGTCTCACACCGGACGGTCTCTCACCAGGCAATCACTCTCTTCTCACAAAGGAGCTAGGAGGGAAGGGGAAACAAGAGGAGAAAGCACATACGTGATTTCAATCTTCTCAATCTTTCTATCATGCATATGAGGGTACATTAGCCTTCTTTATATAGGAAAGGACATATTCCTCTAGGACAAAAATACCCGTAGTCTTTTCAACTAAAGACATTCATGTCCTAGCCTAATAAAATAAAAGCCAGCAACTTTTGACTATTGACCAAATAAAATAAAAATACTTTGACTTGGTGGTTAATAATATAATACCACCATAATAAAATACTAACAAATAACAATACACATAAATACATAAAAGTATGTATTGAGGAATACATACTCAGGACGTCGAGTCTTCAAGTAGTCGAGTCTCCGAGCCACAAGCTCGGTGGTGTCGGGGCAGTGCGGCGTCGGCTGCGTGTGACTGGTCCGGTGTTGTCCCCACTAACCCTCCCGGGGCTGCTGGAACTGGACTCCACCGAGTAAGGTGGGACACTGCTCTGGTAGTGCTCCAGCAGGTCTGGATCTAGGCGCTAGAGATCTTCCGGGCTGATCTAGGAATCATCAGAAGGTGGGTGGTCCCGCCATTGGACAAGGTAGCGCTGGTACACCCTGCTTCGTGTAGTTGTCACCTGCTCATCTAGTATCCTCTTAATTTGCTCGCGCAGTGCTCTCAAGGCTGGTGGACGCATAGGGGTGGGCTCACTCTCAATGTGAGGAGAAGGCTCGAAATGGTCCACTAGGAATCGCTGTGGGTTCCTTGTAGGCCACTAGGTCTGCCACATTAAAGGTAGAGCTAATCCCATATTCGGGAGATAAGTCAACAACATAGGCATTGGAGCCAATCTTCCGTAGTATTTGGAAAAGACCATCACTATGGGCTTACAACTTTTTAACGGCTCCCGAGGGGAGTCGTTCGGGTCGAACCCGTACCATAACCAAGTCACCCTCATGAAATTCATGGTGACGCCTATGCGAATCAGCCAATCTTTTGTAGGTCTCATTACTGAGGCTTATTTGCTTGCTAATTGACTCATGCAGACTTTTGACATGTTGTGAAAATTCCTCGGCTGACTTGGAGGTCCTAGACTCGAAGGGGAGGGGAATGAGATCCACAGGTTTCCTAGGTTTGTATCCATGCATGATCTCAAATGGACTCATACCTATGGACCTGTTAACAAAGCTATTATATGCAAACTCGGCCTTGGGCAAGAGAAGATCCCAATTGCCAGAATGATCCCCTACAAGACACCTCAAAAGATTTCCTAAACTCCTATTGATGACCTCTGTTTGTCCATCGGTTTGTGGGTGATAGGCAGTAGAGAATTTGAGCTTAGTGCCAACTAGGTGCTTAAGTGTATTCTAAAAATAACTAGTGAACCGAGCATCTCGGTCAGACACTATGGTTTGAGGGAGACCATGTAGTGATGAAGCCCTTTCACATCCTTTAATCCATTGACCAAGGATGAAGCCCTTTCACACATTTGATGGACATCAAGAAGCCAAGTTCACCAAGATTAATGCAAAATGTTTAAGCACCTCATGATGATTGACAAAGCATCAAATGAAGTTATGTTCATAATGAGATGAACTCAAAAGAGACTTCCATTTTTGACAACCCAGCATCCATCAAATCTTCCACTCACAGCAGACCATGAGACTCAAGCATCACACACACAAGCTACTAAGATTAATATGCATGATATGCATTGTAGCCCTTGAAAACACAAGTCTTCCACCCAACCAACAAGAGCTAATGACTATGAGGTTGTACACAATGAGAAAGTCTTACCAAAGGTTCTTGACAAATTAGACATGACATATACCACCTATTTCAGTTTGTAGATAGCAAGGGTGCTTATCCACATGTTTGCTTTACCTTCCAAGCGACCACGAAGATGTTTAATCCTATAAATCAAGATAGTCAAAGTTTAATATATCATGAGATACACAAGGACTTGTTCACATGAAAGAGGCTATGAAACCAACTCAAACAACCAAGGATCAAGTCCATATAACCATGTTTCCATTTGCCATTAAAATCATTTGGAACATCAACATGAGTGCACAGTGACATCAAGAACATGTGCAAGCAAACATAAAGTTTAGTTATCATCAAAAGCATATGCACGGCATATACAACAAATATTTCACTCCCGCATTTTCCCACCGAGCAAAAAAGTGGGCCGACAGAGGGCCGACCGAATCTGACACGGGGCTGACGCGGGCTATCCTTTTTGCATTAAAAGTGGTCATTTCAACTTTTGGGGGGCCAATGGGAGGGCATGTTACAATTTGAGTTGGCTTTTGTGCACCGGATGCGGTGCACAAAGCATTACTCTAGAAAAAAATGATTTCCCATACTTTAATTATTTTAGATTATGACAAAAGAAGCATCTTTATGGTGACGAAACAATCTCAGTTTCACACTAATAGATTAAATGACTAAGTATTTTTTACAGGTTTAACTATAAGTCAGGTCGCCCAAAGACTTAACCAAAATCAAGTGAAACAAGATCGTCCTAAAACCAGAACAATGGCGATCCTAAAAGCTATCATTCTAAAATTGAAAAGAGAATGATCCTAAAATCCATGGTCCTAAAACAAAAGCAAGGATGATCCGAAAGACTATTATCCTAAAATTTAAAAGAGGATGATCCAAAAGTAATCATCTTGAAAACCAAAAGAGGACGATCTAAAAAGCTATCATCCTAAAATTGAAAAGAAGATGATTTTAAAACACTCGTCTTGAAAACCAAAAGAGGACGATCCTAAAAGCCATCTTCTTAAAATGAAAAATAGGACGGTCTTAAAAACTCTCGTCCTAAAATCAAAAAAAGGATGATCTTAAAAGCCATCGTCCTAAAATGGAAACATAAAATAGGATGATCATAAAAGCTAGCGTCTTAAAACCAAAATAAGGATGATCCTAAAAGCTATCGTCCTAAAATGAAAAATAGGACGATCCTAAAAGCCATCGTCTCAAAATGAAAAAGAAGACGGTCCTAAAGTCATCATCCTAAAATGAGAAACGAAGACGATCTACGATTAAAACAAGATGATGACATCACTCGATCTTCGTTTGAGAAACGAGATGATCTAGGATTAAAACAAGACAATGACAGATGATCTTGGATTCAATCAAGACGATCCTAGACTATAACCAAGACGATAATGTTATGCTAACGTCACTTCATCTTCGTTTCAGAAATAAAGATGAACCATGATAAAAGAAAATGATAACACCACACTGACATCAGTTCATCTCCTTTCTCGTAACCTGGTGATATAGAGTCCAAGACATGGAAGTCACCAGTCCACACAATTCAAATGGAAGATGGATGATACAACGTCCTCTCTGACAACCTAGATGATCCTAGAATTTGCTCAGCTAAATGACAAAGCAAATTTGAAACAACTGAACCCTCACATATGTCAACAGGCTCATCCAAAATGGAAAGAAACCTTAACTTTCTAGAACATTCTCTAGATGATAAATCTTCTGGGATAAATTTTTTCCTAAACAAAGTATAATTCATTTTAAGAAAAAGGAAAATATAACCGTTAGACTATTTCTTCTTCTTGAACGCATCCATAAGTGCTAATCATGTTGTGAATCCCGTTGTAGATGAAATTTATATTCTCTTGTGAGCTGAAAATTCTCTGCACCCATCAAATTTAAAATACTACTACTTTATTGTCTACTAACCAAGCCTATATAGCAAGGACAAAGTACTATAAGTTTATAGGGTATACAGGTGGTGCAGATAGGCAGAGTCTGGTCGTAAAAGGAAAGATACTAGATAAGATAATATCTTTGGCTGACCAAAACTCTTGTTCACCTACTACCCAGATAATGACATGCACGCCCAAGGGGAGATGAAGATAGAATCCCATCCACTGAACGTATGAGAAGATCACATCGACGAAGGGTCTTGTCACGCCCCGACGCAGAAAATCGAGGCGCGACGAGTCGAAACACTCAAGTCGATCAGAGCATGAATAAAAGGGTCCAAACCACAAGGAGAGATAAGAAGAAAAGATACTTTTATTTCATCGAAATAAAATTTTACAACATTCTTAAACCTTAAGAGGCGTGATACAACTTCCAAAAAATATAATTCTAGCAAGAGCAACCGCTCATAAGCCTAGGTAACTAAGGTAAACTTGATCTCTCGTTCACTCTAGCCCATCCCCATGTGTTTGGGGTTCATCATCGGAATTACCTGCAATGTTAACCGAAAAACGTAGGGTGAGCGAAACGCTCAGTAGGAATTTATATCTCTATACCATGCAACTTAAAGTAATTAACATTTTGGATAGTGAGGAGGGTAAATCAGGTTTGGCCCAAGAATGGCCCAATATCGAGGGGTCCAAACAGACCCCGCTTCTACAACACGCCCAAGTGGCACCAAGCAGTTACGGCCCAATCCGGCTTGGCATCGGATTCTACAGCGCGCAAAAGCTTCGGCCCAAGTGCAGGGATCGCCGGAAGACTCTCCGACGACCGACTGTTACCCCCCCGCGACGTAGGCCTTAATCCCATAACGGGGGAGCACTCCCCACGAGCGCCGTAAGACTCGCCTCAGGACCAGCTAACGCCGGGGAAATCGCCCTCCAACGGGAAACTCCTGCCACTATAGCGGGTAAATGTTATTCCCCAACCTACACCTTTCCCTATCAAGGGATAAGGCTCCTCGCTCCAGGACAACCCCTATAAAAAGGACGCCGACAGAGAAGTGAGACACGATGGATGATTTTGCCAAACCGTGACCCGAGAGAATAGAGCTATTAGCACTGCTACACAGAGGGAAGGAAGGAACTATAGTCCACACTCGAAGGAGCTCCCCTCCGGTGACCTTACCACCCAGCGAGCACTCACCGAGTGAGCACTGGGAGCGGTGAGCACTCGTCTGGAGGATCTACGTGGCTCTTTAGTCTCCCAGTACAATCTCCCTCTCTCTTATTTGCTTTCCTCTATTCCTTGATTAAAACGTCTTTGACTTAAGCATTGGAGGGTTGTCCCCTGGGATAATACCCGGGACTCCTTCTGATGCCCCTTGTTTCCTGCTGCTTGCAAGCCTCCATGGGTGCAGGATGACTTCCCCGTTCAATAAATAGAGAAGGTGATAAGTGGCACAGAAACCAAATTTCTGCTTCTACACTTCTTGGCGTCGTCTGTGGGAAGTCGAGCGAAAAGCTATGGCACCTTGTGAAAGCCTTCGGAACGCCAGCAATCGGGGGCGCGGTTCCCACCAGGGACCCAACTCTCGCCGGGGGTCACAGGAAGCCTCTTCTACCCATCCCCGACAAGAGGTCACCCCGGGTGACGTAGATGAAATCCGTCAGGAGATCTGAGCCCTGACAGGACTATACCGAGAGCTTGCGAACTGGCCGGTGGGACCCCAACCCATCCTGCCTGAACGATGGCAAGACGAGAGATCCCAGACTAGAGAGGATCCTTGCCAAGTAGCCTCCCATGCCTCAGCTGCGAGGACCCGATGATCGCGCGGCGCGCCCGCACCAAGGGTACATAACCCGTTGCACTCCAACCCGGAGATGGATCATCGGCTCCAGCGCATTGATGAAATAGAGGACAAAGTCTGGTATTTGGATGACGTCCTCCTGGCCACCAGAAATCGTGGCCTGATCGATGACGATCAAGACTTTCATGCTCCATTCTTCAGGGAGATCATGGAAGCCCCCATCCCGTCGAAGCTCCAACTGCCGTCGTTCACCTCCTACGACGGCACCACCGACTCGGTCGACCACATGCACAGCTTCAAGTACCACCTGGTATTCCACCGGGCCTCAGATTCTGTGAAGTGACTGGCATTCGTTACGACCCTTTGGGAGAACACCCAGGCCTGGTTCGAGTCCCTACCGGTCGTGTTGCATCCCTATGGTTTTGATGATGTCTCACACTATAAATCAATCTGTTTCTATCTCTAGATAAATTCATCCTTCATCACTTAGGACAGTGTAGTTCATGTGGCTGTCATATAGACATGCATTACTTGATCAAGTCTATACATTGCCAGCATACACGTTCAAAGTCTCTGCATTGAAGTCTGTACATTGGCCATGTCTGTACAGAGTCTTTTGCATTCCTTCTTATCAAGTCTAGACAGTGTGCATTCCTTCATATGAAGTCTATACACTGCATTATCAAGTCTACACATCGATTTCCAAGTCTGTACATCGCCTTCAAGCTTTCCAAGTCTGTACAGCCCAAGTCTGAACATCCACCGTCTCATGCAGTGTCTCATCCAAAGTCTATACATTCACATGTAGGCAAAGTCTGCACATTGGCCAAGTCTGTACATCCATCGTCTCACTCAGCGTCTCACTCAAGTCTATACATTGTAGCGTGTCTGTGCTTCAAGCATTCCAAAGTCTATACATCGCTTGCATCGTTAAGTCCATACATTGCACTGTAGCTTGCTTAGTTGAAGTCTATACATTGCATGCTACAAAGTCTGCACATCCAGTTTGCATCATGTCTGTACAGAGCCTTTTGCATCGTTCATCAAGTCCATACATTGCACTGTAGCTTGCTTAGCTGAAGTCTGTACATCCACCGTTGAACCCCAAGTCTGTACATCGCTTGGCGTTCACCAAGTCTCTACATCGCTTGAAGTCCGTACAGCCATTAGATCAAGTCTATTCATTGGTAAAGTCTGCACATTGTACTTTGAAGCTGCACCAAGTTTATACATTGTCTCGCCCACATCTTCAAAGTTTGTACATCCAATCGTCTCTTCCAGCGTCTCACGCTATCAAGTCTGTACAGCATTTGCGTACAGTGCATCGTCATCCAAAGTCTGTACAGCCAGCTCTGTCACCTTGTGTCTCTTCAAGTATGTACAGCCTTGGCGTATGCTTTCATGTCTATACATTCGATTGCTTCATGCTTTACACAGAAGTCTACACATCCCTCTCTGTTATGTTAATGCATCATTCTGCAAGTCTGTACCTTGAGGTCGCATGAAGGCTTTCAAGTCTATACATTCTCACGTTGTACACACTTGCTTATTTGCTGCCTCTAAAGTCTATACACGGTGTGTTAAAA
This sequence comes from Amorphophallus konjac, assembly GCA_022559845.1. NCBI lineage: Eukaryota > Viridiplantae > Streptophyta > Magnoliopsida > Alismatales > Araceae > Amorphophallus > Amorphophallus konjac. The sequence goes on along the minus strand of CM040121.1, from coordinate 274,882,744 downwards.
GCCTGAACTAACTAGTTACATCTCTTTTGTCTCTGCCTGCAGATGATTCAGGTTGATGATTGGGCACGTGATCCGAGGATGATGCTTGGCACGTGATCCGAGGATGCTCTGGAAAAGGAGGGAATGAGCCCCACTCACGCCACTCGTGTGAAGTCATGGTATTCAGGTCGGATGCCATATAAAAGATGTCTTCTGTGAACAGAAGGACTGAACTGGAGGAAAAAGCTGAGAAGAAGAGTCCCTGAGCAGAAGAAGAAAAGAGAGACCCTCCACGTTCCCGAGAGAAGAAAGAGAGAAGAATTAGAGAGAATAGTTCTGAGAGAAAAGTCTGAGTGAGAGAGAAGTGTCTAATTTGCTTCTTCGGAAGCTACATTGTTTTGGTTTTTAGAAACGATTGTCTTCATCGATTGTCTTGTTTTTCAGTTTCTTTCTTCATATTTCTGATTCCATATTGTTACCCTCCAGTGTTTGGAGGAAGGGAGAGATACTCCGGTTTCCCTCTGGGCTGCAGAGGAAGAGAGATCTGTGATATCTGGTTTTGCCAGTGACAGGTTGTCACTAGCAGGTTCCCGCCGGTTTGGAGGAAGGGAGATTCATCTCCGATTCTGGTCTTGCGGGTAGTAGGTCCAGGTGTCAAGCTGATGCGGACGGGACCACGGACACGACAACAGTCCTCGGACTCTAGGTGAGCTCGTGATTATCCCTTAACGAGGGAAGCGTCGGACGTGCACGGTTGAGAAACCGGCAAGAGCTAGGGTGGTCAATTCTCTTTTGTGCCCGGATCGGGTCACGGGACGGTAACGCTCTCTCTCGCAGCAGCGGTGATATAAATATAAAGTGAGCTACGATCCTAGAACATGCTCTCTAGCAGTGGCATAAACAAGTATATATGAAAATAAGCAAATGCCGAGTGTAGGGAGCGAGAACGATACCTCCACGCGCTCGGCGTGGGGAAGACGGACCCGGCCGAAGTCGTACTCCTGGGACAGTTAATACATAAAGATTACAGCAATGAGTTACAACCCACTCCACGCAGGGAGGTAAAGGGCGACACAATGGGGTCCGGGGGGACCGATTTCGGGTTGACGGGCGGCTTCTCGCGTTGATTCGGCAACACCCGAACTAGTGACGGTGGGGCCCACATGCTGTCCGGAGGGGCCGTGCGGGACCCGGTGTCATCACTGTGGTGGGGACACTTGTGGAAGTATTCCCTGGGCTGGCGGCATGCTGGTTCGCCGGCCGGAGGCCAGGCGGCTCAGTTCGGCACCGGTCGGAATGACCGGCCACGGATCTGCCGGTTCTATTTTCTGGCGCGCGCTCCGGCGAGAACGAACGCTGCGATCAGCCCCGACGTCGGAATGTGACGAAACTGACACCGTTGGAAAGCTGCTTCGAAGGGCTTCAACTCTCTGTGATTATAAAAATTTAACAAAGCCTGAACTTCCAATTGGCGAATTTTGAAGGTTGCTGTTGTACAGTGGCTTAACTCTCAGATCTGCAGGGCTGTCCTCTGAGAACTATCATTGACCATAGGGTAGATGTCCGATTCAACTCTTGAGGTCTTCATCAAAGGTGTACGAAATTGAGCTAGGAAGACGGCAAAACTAGTTTGGACAAGTTTGGATGTGGCTGTGAATTGATAGGGTTTTTTCACTAGTAGTGGGTTGGTTCTGGAATCTGACTAAAGGCACTGTAGCAGAGATAGAACACGAATTTTGAAAAATGGATAGATGGCAGATCAAAAAAATCAGAAAAAATGGTAGATGTACGGGATGATGGACAGAACTCCCAGTAAAATTGGGAGGGTTTGGAAAATTTAAAAAGGTGGTCGGAGATGAGAAACTCAGAACTGTTGTCACTGTAGACAGAGACAAAATAGATCTGGGAATGCAAAATGAATGAAAATGGAAAATTACTAAATGGAGGAGTTTGGACGTAAAAATTTAGGTGGAAATGAGGATTCAAGGTAAGAACACACCCTCAAAATTTCAAATCCATCTGAGCTCATGGATGACAGAAAGAATTCGTGGAAGTCACCTCTATCCAGTAGGACAGAACCTTGACGATGGCTCCGTGGCGGCTTGTAGGCGGCACGAACGGCGGCGGCGGCGGCGGCGGCACAGATGATCACCGGAGATAGAGGGGAGGGGATAGGAGGTAGAAACCACTCTAGAACTGGAGGTTGGAGGAGAGGAACCAGGGGGGAGGAGCTGGGGGCGCAAGAAGCCTTTGGACTTTCAACAAATTTTCTGAATTTTCACTAATTTCCACCAAAAATTACACACTTATATATGCTTCCAACCAAATCCAACCTCAACCCTTGGATCTTGGGATGGGAGATGGAGGGTCTGGATGGCATGCCACAAACACAAAAAAAATACATTTAATATACAAGGGGGGCGGCCTATTGACTATGGGTAGGTAAGGGAGACAATTTGACTTGGTAGGTAGCCTACCATGGAAAAATCACCCCCTTTGTCTACCCATGTTGCAATTGACATTCAACTCATCTAGAAGGCCACCTAGGCTGGTTGACCAGCCCCACATGGTCTAGGTGGACCAATGGGAAAGGGCTGAGGGCCCCCTTGCTGGTCCTACTGGCAAATTATATAGAAACCCACACAATCTACGGGAGTGACGCATTGGCCGATAAAGCCGTACAATTGCGCGTATACTTTCCCGTGGATATAAAAATAAACTAAAGGATATAAATGCAATATGAAAAGTACTTGCTCGGCGTTGATTCCCATCAACTCTCCCCGAGTGGGAGGAACTCGACCCCGTCGAGTAGGGGTATGGATGCTCGAGTACTCCGGCGGATCCGTCACCGTGCCAAGTAGCGCGGGTATGCTCCACTCCAAGTGACCGTCACCTGCTCATTTCATATATACTCGATATGCGCAAGCTGCCATGGGCTAGAGGTGGAAACTCTGGGTGGGGCACTCTCAAAGGGAAGGAAGCAGCTCGAAGACTCACTAGGAATCACCGCTAAGTCCCTGTAGGTGACTGATCCGGGTATAGATGTAGAACCGATCCCATACTCATCGAATGAGTCCAATCGCTTCTTACTCATAAGAGAATGACAACGAGCTTGCACAAGACACATGCAGACTCACCAAACACTAACACACATATGCAAACAACACAAATAAGAAACAGACTCATGCATGACTCTAGATAAAACTAGTGTTAGTCAGACCCGTACATGGATGACGGCGGACCAGGACACCCGAATATGTGCCATACATGCATTTGACGTAACCGGAGGTTGACGTCATGGGGAACTCCTAGACATGCTACGATGCACCAATCATGGACATTGGGCTTGGATGCGGGAAGTCCGGGAGGTGCGGGTGGTTTAGAGGGATCGGGGAAACCAAAGTCTTCCTTACCCCCGAATGATGGTTCGGACCTATGGCTATGTGGAGGTTGTTTGGCCCGAGTGGAAAAGGCATGATAGTGAACTCCGTGGAGGAAGTGGAGTGAGGATGGTAGCTCGGGAGGTTCACTAGAAAAAGGGTCGAAGAAGGTATGACCCCGTGATATGGGTTCCAACATGACATGGTCCCAAGTTTGGAATTCATAATCACCGCCATACATTATGATCGGTGGGACGACAGACATGTGTAGGAAATAAGATTCCTCCATTGGGCAAAAGGGAACGAAGTCGGACTCGGCCGACATCGGGAGGAGTAGAAGAATCTCCGTGGTGACACACCCCACGGTGCACACGGAGGTAATGGACCCTAAGGCCGGATGGGTGAAGCTAAGACTAGCGGGTTGGTCAAAGCCTCGGGCCAAAAGATGCGTCAACTTCCATTGTGAATCTAATCCCATGACAAGATCATCTAACGTGTCAACATGGTGACTAGATCGAAATGTGGTATGGAAGGAGTTGACCGGCACTAAAGGTAGGGTGGGGTCCATGGATGGAAAGGGATGTGGGACCAAGCCATCCTTGAGCCAACTAAAAAGTGGCTCGGCGATGTATAGCGTTTCCGTAAGAAACACGGGTGGCTCGGGGTGAGACGGTTCCAAGCATAATGGTTCCGAATAGAGCTCGGAAGGAGAGGGTGGCAGCATTGGATCTCTCATGGGGGATGAAGGAGGGACCTCCATGATGGGGAGAGGGCTTGGGGATGCCGGAGGTGGGGCCGGATTAAGACTACCGGCTATGACCTCCTTGGGTTTGGGTAGGAGTCCGCCCATATGAGCACGTGTCTGATCCATCCTATCCAACCGGTCCGTAAACATTTTTAAGATTTCGGCAAAGGTGCGGGTTGGAGTAAGGGCCTCGTGGTGGACTTGCTCATCGTCTCTAGGCCTGAGTGTGGACCTAGGTTTGGCTATAGGCGGGACCTCTTGCTTCCGGCTAGGACCCATTTGCTTTGAAGCGCTTGGGTAGGATTGGTTGGCAGTGAATGGATGGGGTTGGTTGGAGGTGTGGCCCACTTGATTGTGAGTGCTTTGGTGGGCTTGGGTGGAGGTGAAGGGGCGGGGTTTGTTGAAGGTGACCGGGCCGGGTAGGTAGACCTTTCTAAGCTCGCCCTTCATCTCATGCCACGACTCGATGGGCCGTTGCATCCTAACCTCCCTTGTGCGTTCTATACTCTCCCATTTCCAGGCGGCTTCGTGGACAAGCCTCTTTTGGGAAAAGCTGGCTTGCATGGCATCGGACATAGTGTAGCACTCAAAATATGCGTCCATGGCGGCTTCCCACTTGAGGTAGTCGCTCGGGACCTTGGAGCCATGAAAGTCCGAGGCTTCGGGCCGATGGAAGTGGATGGGAAGGTTGCCAAGCCCACGGGTGTCGTACCGCCAGTGGTACGGCCTAGGCAACTTGGAGTCCATTGGACACCGGGGAACTATAAGATGGACATGCAAACACGTGGAGACAAGACAAACCAACTAGACAATGGACTAAACATGACTTTAAACGACAATGCAAGTTGGAATGCTGACTCGACTACCAACCTAGACACAACCAAGACTCAGTACGTGGCGGAGATAAGTGATCCGAAGATCACTCGCGCAAGTGTGCGGCCTTCCCGATAGGCGTAGCCTAACGTTCGGATAACACCTTTTGATATACCAAGTAAAGGAATGTATGCGACCCACAAAGACACTTTTTTTTTTGGACACCCTAGACTCAACATATCTCTGATACCAAATTGATGCGGGACGGGACCACGGACACGACAACAGTCCTCGGACTCTAGGTGAGCTCGTGATTGTCCCTTAACGAGGGAAGCGTCAGACGTGCACGGTTGAGAAACCGACAAGAGCTAGGATGGTCAATTCTCTTTTGTGCCCGGATCGGGTCACGGGACGGTAACGCTCTCTCTCGCAGCAGCGGTGATATAAATATAAAGCGAGCTACGATCCTAGAACATGCTCTCTAGCAATGGCATAAACAAGTATATATGAAAATAAGCAAATGCCGAGTGTAGGGAGCGAGAACGATACCTCCACGCGCTCGGCGTGGGGAAGATGGACCCGGCCGAAGTCGTACTCCTGGGACAATTAATACATAAAGATTACAGCAATGAGTTACAGCCCACTCCACGTAGGGAGGTAAAGGGCGACACAATGGGGTCCGGGAGGACCGATTTCGGGTTGACGGGCGGCTTCTCGCGTTGATTCGGCAGCACCCGAACTAGTGACGGTGGGGCCCACATGCTGTCCGGAGGGGCCGTGCGGGACCCGGTATCACCACTGTGGTGGGGACACTTGTGGAAGTATTCCCTGGGCTGGCGGCACGCTGGTTCGCCAGCCGGAGGCCAGGCGGCTCCGTTCGGCACCGGTCGGAATGACCGGCCACGGATCTGCCGGTTCTATTTTCCGGCGCGCGCTCCGGCGAGAACGAGCGCTGCGATCAGCCCCGACGTCGGAATGCGACGAAACTGGCACCGTTGGAAAGCTGCTTCGAAGGGCTTCAACTCTATGTGATTATAGAAATTTAACAAAGCCTACACTTCCAATTGGCGAATTTTGAAGGTTGCTGTTGTACAGTGGCTTAACTCTCAGATCTGCAGGGCTGTCCTCTGAGAACTATCATTGAGCACAGGGTAGATGTCCGATTCAGCTCTTGAGGTCTTCATCAAAGGTGTAGGAAATTAAGCTAGGAAGACGGAAAAACTAGTTTGGACAAGTTTGGATGTGTCTATGAATTGATAGGATTTTTTCACTAACAGTGGGTCGGATCTGGAATCTGACTAAAGGCACTGTAGCAGAGATAGAACACGAATTTTGAAAAATGGATAGAGGGCAGATCAAAAAAATCAGGAAAAATGGTGGATGTAGGGGATGATGGATAGAACTCCCAGTAAAATTGGGAGGGTTTGAAAAATTCAAAAAGGTGGTTGGAGATGGGAAACTCAGAACTGTTGTCACTGTAGACAGAGATAAAACAGATCTGGGAATGCAAAATGAACGAAAATGGAAAATTACTAAATGGAGGAGTTTGGACGTAAAAATTTAGGTGGAGATGGGGATTCAAGGTAAGAACACACACTCAAAATTTAAAATCCATCTGAGCTCGTGACTGACAGCAAGAATTCGTGGAAGTCACCTCTGTCCAGCAGGACAGAACCTTGATGATGGCTCCGTGGCGGCTCGTAGGCGGCACGAACGGCGGCGGTGGCGGCACAGATGATCACCGGAGATAGAGGGGAAGGGATAGGAGGTAGAAACCACTCTAGAACTGGAGGTTGGAGGAGAGGAACCAGGGGGGAGGAGCTGGGGGTGCAAGAAGCCTTTGGCCTTTCAACAAATTTTCTGAATTTTCACTAATTTCCACCAAAAATTACACACTTATATATGCTTCCAACCAAATCCAACCTCAACCCTTGGATCTTGGGATGGGAGATGGAGGGTCTAGATGGCATGCCACAAACACAAAAAAAATACATTTAATATACAAGGGGGGGCGGCCTATTGACTATGGGTAGGTAAGGGAGACAATTTGACTTGGTAGGTAGCCTACCATGGAAAAATCACCCCCTTTGTCTACCCATGTGGCAATTGACATTCAACTCATCTAGAAGGCCACCTAGGCTGGTTGACCAGCCCCACATGGTCTAGGTGGACCAATGGGAAAGGGCTGAGGGCCCCCTTGCTGGTCCTACTGGTAAATTACAAAGAAACCCACACAATCTACGGGAGTGACGCATTGGCCGATAAAGCCGTACAATTGCGCGTATACTTTCCCGTGGATATAAAAATAAACTAAAGGATATAAATGCAATATGAAAATTACTTTCTCGGCGTCGATTCCCATTACAAGCTCTGTGGGTAGCAGAGTTTGTGTTGAGGGATTTGTTTCCCTTAGTTGGTCAAGCTGTGTGGCAGCATTTTGTTCGCAGACTGAGTCTGCTGTTTCTAGCCGTGGCTAGTGGAAGCCTCACTCTAGTTGGAGTGAGGGGTGGATGTAGATTGTGGACTACAATCGAACCACCTTAAAAATACTTGTCTCTTCTGTGGTTTGCTATTATCGTTTGTGCTCTCCATCTGCTTGGCATTTCATTTGACTGTGAACAGCCTTTTCAATCGTACTTACTTATTCTGTCTTGGTTATTGACTGCGTTAGCAATACTCTCTCGCTGTATCTGAAGGGTTGAGAATTTGAATTATTGAATTAATTTTGAATTAGCATTTTTAGGGAGTGATCTATTCATCCCCCCCTTCTATATCACTATTTGCTGCGCTAACATTTGGTATCAGAGCAGGTTGGCATCATGTGGGCCAACGGTCAGGGTAATCCTACTGGTCCTCGAAGCTTCATGGCTGAGGGACAATCCATTAGTCGCCCTCCATTCTTTGATGGTAATAACTATCTCTTCTGGGAAAATAGGATGGAGGTGTTCATCAGGGCGCAGAGCCACAAGCTGTGGAGGGTAATTACTACAGGACCGTATGATCTGCCACCGAACGAGGATGCATGGACAGATGATCATGTCAAGTTGTCTTCACTCAACTGGACGGCCCTGAACATAATCCAGTGCACTGTTCACCCAGAAGAATACGTCCGCATATTAGCCTATAGGACGGCCAAGCGGATGTGGGATGAGCTGGAACTAATCTACAATGGTACAGCTCAAGTGAAAGCCTCGAAGGTAAATCTCTTCACCTCTGAGTATGAACTGTTTAGGATGAAACCAGAGGAGAATGTCACAGAAATGTATGCTAGGTTGTCTTTGATCACGAACACTCTTAAGGGGCTAGGGAAAGAGCTAGCAGAGGCAGATATAGTCAGGAAGGTTCTTAGGTCTCTAACCCCAGCATGGCACACTAAGGCCATTGTGATAGAGGAGTCAAAGGATATGTCGACTATGATAGTGAATGAACTCATAGGATCCCTCATGACCTATGAGATGAACTTTAAAAGAGGAGATGAAGGAAGTGACAGGAAGGGAAAGAATGTTGCTCTCAAGGCATCCCGCAACAAGGATAGCAGTAGCGGGAGTAGTAGCCCTGAGTCCAGTTGTTTTTTCGATCTCGACCAGGAGGAGCAGGCTATGCTCACTCGACAGTTTAGTAAATTTTTAAGGAATAAGGGGAAGATCTTTAGGAGGAAGAAGCCATACTCCTTCAATAAGAACGTTGAGTCAAGCAATAACAAGGATAGAAATACTAAGAGAATGACTTGTTTTCATTGCAACAAACAGGGACACATGAAAGGGGACTGCCCGGATCTCCAGAAGAAGGGTCCCTACTTCCAGAAGAAGAGCTCAAAGGTGCAGAAAAAGAAGAAGCCACAGGCAATGGTCTGCACGTGGAGCGATGAGGAAGAAGATCCTGAAGGCACTTCCTCAGAGGAGTATGAAGAAGGGATTTGCCTAATGGCAAACAGCGAAGAGGAGGTAACAAATATCTTTGAGAATTTTTCTATTGATGAATGGGAAGATGCTTATGGTGAATTGTTAGACAAGTTCAATTCTCTCAGTAAAGAGCATAGGGTCCTCAAGAGAAAATTCAATACTAATATTGAAGAACTAACCCAAATAAGTGAGGAAAGACTGACATTAAAGAAAGACTTAGAAGAAATGACATCCTTGAGAAAAGAAAATGAAAAACACAAGGTAGAATACCAGGAGAGTCAAACCCAGCTCAATGAACTCAAAATGAAAATGGAAGATTGCCTAAAAGAAAATAGAGTAACCTCAGAGAAGTATGAAGCTGTTAAGAAAGTGAATGCTGAACTCTTAAAAAACTCCGAGTCTCTGCAAAAAGTGCTGGAAGACAAACAGAAGGTCTTGGAAAAATTTGTTCAAGGAAAAACAAGTCTAGATGCTATACTAGGAACAAGGGTTAACTTCAATAGGGAAGGTCTAGGCTATGACCCAACTAACAAGAAACCCTTTCAATTCAAAACCACCACCTTCTGCCCAGAGAAGGGAAAAGAGCAGCTGGACATACCATCCAGCTCAAATAGCAGTCAAGGAGCTCAACGTCTGAAAGAAAATTTACCAAACAGTGCTGGTCAACCAATTAAAAAGGGAATGAACCTTGTGAAGAACTTCACTAAGCCCACTCACCAGAATATAAATGGTAAATGGACCAAGCAAATGGATCAGGATAGAAAATGGAATTACTACAAACAGACAGGTCCAAACAGAAACTACTGGAGAAACAACTATCATTTTCAAAAATCTGTTAATCAACAAGCTCACAGGAGATATCCCAGGAATGGGAAGCCCAATGACTGGAATAGAGCTTACTTTCCCAGACCAGCTGGACACAACCCCAGTTATAATTTCAATAAACCAGAAGTAAAGGTGCCAGAGAAAACAATGTTGAAGCAAATCTGGATTCCTAAACATCTGATTAGAGATTTGAATAATGTCTTTGGACCCAACTCATCTTGGGTTCCAAATCACTTTGCCTGATTTTTAATTGTGTAGGTCGGCCTGGCAGCTGAAGACAACAAGTGGTATCTCGACAGTGGCTACTCCAGGCACATGACATGAGACCAATCGAAGTTCAGCTAGTTAGAGATGAGGGTTGGGGGACTGGTCAAATTTGGAGGAAAGAACAAAGGTAAAATCATTGGAGTTGGCATAGTAGGTAAGTCTTCCACAAACTCCATTGAAAAAGTTCTACTTGTGGAAGGTCTGCAACACAACCTGATTAGCATTAGTCAATTATGTGACAAGGGTCACAGGGTTGTGTTTGATAATGATTCATGCAAAATTTTTGAAATAAATTCTGATGTGATTAAGTTTGTAGCCAACAGGACTAATAATGTATACATGATAGACTTAGATGATGAATCTGAATCTAATCTTTGTTTATCTGCTGATTATGAAAGTGATGCCTTTGAATGGCATAGACGACTAGGCCATGCCAGTTTCTCTACTTTAAATAAATTGGTCAAGCATGATTTAGTTAGAGGCATGCCTAGAATTAAGTTCAATTCTATTTCAAAATCATGTGATGCTTGTGCTCTAGGCAAACAGACTAGGAATTCTTTCAAGCTAAGATCTGAGCCATTGTCCTCTAGACCAATAGAACTTCTCCATATGGACCTCTTTGGTCCTATTAGGACTCAGAGTCTTAATGGGAATAGGTTTGGCTATGTGATCATTGATGACCATTCTAGATTTTCATAGATCTTTTTCTTAGCCAATAAAAGTGATGCTTTTCAAAAGTTTAACCAGTTTTTCAATAAGGTCAAACAAGAAGGAAAATACAAGATTTGTACATTTCAATCGGACCATGTAGGTGAGTTTGAAAACTCCATGTTTTCTGATCTTTGTGAAAGAGAGGGACTAACACACAGATTTTCTTCTCCCAGGACACCTGAACAGAATGGAATTGTGGAGAGAAGAAATAGAACTTTTGTGGAGATGGCCCGAACCATGCTGATTGAGAGTCAACTACCAAGGAAGTTCTGGGCAGAGGCGGCCAATACAGCAACTTATATAATCAACAGGGCCATGGTAAGACCTATTCACAAGAAAACACCCTATGAGCTACTAAAAGGTAAGAAATTGAACTTGGTTCATTTCAGAATTTTTGGAGCTAAATGCTTTATTCATAATAATGACAAGAAAGACTTAGATAAGTTTGAAGCTAAAAGCTCCCCTGGAATATTTTTAGGATACTCTGAAGTATCAAGGGCATATAGGGTCTTTAACAAAATAGACCAGAAAGTTGAAGAGTCTCCACACATCATCTTTAGTGAGAAGAAAGGTGTTACTAACATTGAAAATGTTGACAGGGATTCCAATCAAGATGGGGAATTCCTAGAAGACCAAGAAGAAGAGAAGACTCAGCCGAGTGGAACATCAAATCCTCCCATCCAGGAAGGGACAGAAGAAATAGGTGAGTCTTCAATAAATGTTAGGTTTCTTAAAGATCATCCGATAGCTAATGTCATAGGCAATCCTGAAGATCATCTTCGGACTAGGTCACATTTTAGGAATGTTAATAATCAAGACCTAATTGCTTTAGTCTCACAAATTGAACCCAAATCAGTAGAAGAGGCCTTGGCTGATCAAGCTTGGGTCAATGCTATGTGTGAGGAATTAGGTCAGTTCGAAAGAAATAATGTCTGGAAGCTTGTTCCAAGACCAGATAGTGTCAATATCATAGGAACTAAGTGGGTGTTTAAAAATAAAATGAATGAAGATGGAATCATTTCTAGGAATAAGGCCAGACTAGTAGCCAAGGGCTACTGTCAGGAATTTGGTGTTGATTTTGATGAATCCTATGCACCTGTTGCTAGGATGGAAGCAATAAGAATTTTACTAGCTTTTGCATGTTCCAAGAATATAAAACTCCAACAAATGGATGTTAAAAGTGCCTTCTTAAATGGAGTTATTAAGGAAGAGGTTTTTGTTGAGCAACCCCCTGGATTTCAATTCTCTCCTCAACCTAACCAAGTTTTCAGGTTAAACAAAGCCTTGTATGGTCTAAAGCAAGCTCCTCGAGCATGGTACGAAAGATTGACTGAATTTCTGATCAGCAAGGGCTACAATAGAGGTAAGGTTGATCAAACTTTATTTACCAAGGGTACAAATAAAGATCTCATCATAGTTCAGGTATATGTAGATGATATTGTGTTTGGATCAACTAGCTGTGAACTATGTGATGAATTCTCTAAAATGATGTCTGCTGAATTTGAGATGAGTTTGGTCGATGAACTAAAGTACTTTCTTGGCTTGTAGGTACAATAGTCAGAGAATGGATGCTTCATCAACCAGACCAAATACACAATGGAACTATTCAAGAGGTTTGGTATGAATAACCTGAAGCACATTACAACACCCATGGGTACCAATACCTCACTGGATGCAGATGAGACAGGTAAAGAGGTAGATGCCAAGCTTTATCAAGGTATGATTGGATCTTTACTTTATTTGACAGCCTCTAGACCTGATATACAGTTCAGTATAGGAATGTGTGCAAGATATCAGTCTAGACCCACTGAAATACATTTAGCTGCAGTGAAAAGAATTTTTAGATATTTGTCAACTACACACTCTCTTGGTCTATGGTTTCCTGCTTCACACACACTTGATTTAATTGCATACACAGATGCAGATTATGCAGGGTGTAAACTAGACAGAAAAAGCACTAGTGGTCACTGTGAATTTTTGGGTGGGTGTTTAGTGTCTTGGGGCTCCAAGAAACAACATTCTGTGGCCCTCTCCACTACAGAGGCTGAATATGTGGCTGCAGGGAGTTGTGGTACACAAGTCATTTGGATTAAACACCAGCTTCATGACTACCAAGTAGACCTGGGGTGCACACCTATCTATTGTGATAATACCAGTGCCATTAATCTTGCCAAGAATCCTGTTTTGCATTCACGCACCAAACACACAGAGATAAGGCATCATTTCATAAGAGATGAGGTTTCTAAGAACAATTTTGAACTGATTCATGTAGGCACTGATAATCAGATTGCTGACATCTTCACTAAACCTCTGGATAATGAGAAATTCACTACACTGAGAAGAGAATTAGGCTTATTCAAATTGTCTTAATTATGAAGTCTGTTCTTGTTGTGAGAGGGAGTTATGTGTGTCTGATGGTTAGCTTTCAGAAATGCTATGTTTAAGGGGGAGCTGGTTGAACTGTGAGAGGGAGAGTTCTTTGACAGATTCAAAAAGACTGACCAGATGTGTGCCTTTGCTGGTTCTCATGACTGATCTAGTATGGTTTTCTCAGACAGTAGAATCTCACTCATCTCTTAAGTCTATAAGTCTGTGATACTAAAGTCCAGCTAGAATCTTTCCTCTGGTAGTCTTTCAGAGATCTGGATTAATTGTATAAAGTATATCTTCCTACATTGTCAAGTGATTCTGGTTCAGGCAAAACATGTATGTCTTGATATATGACCCAAACAACTTGAAATCTAGACTTCAAGATTCACTTCAAGAAATAGTCCTTTTGGTATTGTTTTCAATCATTCCATCTTCTCAACACAAGGGATAAACTGAATTAACAAAGGTCCTGATTTGTTCACTGAGAAACTGGGAGCTTCATCAATGAAATGAAGTTTTCTCCTATGTCATGAGGTGTCAAATGCTTAACAAAAATTGAAAAGTCATGACATTAATATTCTGACCTTCACAGAGTAATGGTGGCTTGCTGGTGAGTAACTGGGGACTCTGGCCTCTAATCAAGGTGTTTCCTCATGTCAAAAGCGACAGTTACTAACTATGTTCCTCTAAAAAAAAGGAGGAGGTAATGAGGTACTCACACTGAGTAACTAGGGATTCAGGCCTCTAATCAAGGTGTCTCCCTAATGTCAAAAGAGTGAATTACCAACTTACTCATTGGTCTTCTTGAAAATCATCTCAAAAATCCCTTGTAGTTATGCACTAATGGATTGCTTGTCCTCAATACCTTGAGAACACCTTCTCTGACCTTGTCTCTTGTTGTCTTCTGGGATAGTTGCTTGTTCAGCTATGTCTTGCCATACTTGTTCACCCCTGTTCTAAATCATACACTATGTATGCTGATAAACTTTTCTATCATTCTATTTCTCTATTGTTTACTGGAGTTCAAGAATCTTCACTTGAGTTTAGCACCTCACTTATTCTCTTAAGACTTGTTCGTGCCTTTCTGCACTAAGATGTTACTATACTTCTTCTTCATGTCTCCAGCACTTTCATATATTCTGCATTTCCTTTTGCTGATGTCAAAGGGGGAGAGAGGTTTTGCAATATCAATAGATCATGAGTTGTGGGGGAGCTGAGAGTGAGTTGTGGGGGAGTGGTTTTGGAGAAAGAAGTGTTTCAGCAGTAATGTTTAATTTGTCTGCATGATCTTGCTTTGAATTTGCCTTGATTGTTAAAGCCGCTGTTAATTTCTTGTGAAGCCTTGATATTGCTTGATTCATAATATTGCCATCATCAAAAAGGGGGAGATTGTTGCATCCCTACGGTTTTGATGATGTCTCACACTATAAATCAATCTGTTTCTATCTCTAGATCAATTCATGCGTCATCACTTAGGACAGTGCAGTTAATGTGGCTGTCATATAGACATGCATTACTTGATCAAGTCTATACACTGCCAGCATACACGTTCAAAGTCTCTGCATTGAAGTCTGTACATTGGCCATGTCTGTACAGAGTCTTTTGCATTCCTTCTTATCAAGTCTAGACAGTGTGCATTCCTTCATATGAAGTCTATACACTGCATTGTCAAGTCTACACATCGGTTTCCAAGTCTATACATCGCCTTCAAGCTTTCCAAGTCTGTACAGCCCAAGTCTGAACATCCACCGTCTCATGCAGTGTCTCATCCAAAGTCTATACATTCACATGTAGGCAAAGTCTGCACATTGGCCAAGTCTGTACATCCATCGTCTCACTCAGCGTCTCACTCAAGTCTATACATTGCAGCGTGTCTGTGCTTCAAGCGTTCCAAAGTCCATATATCGCTTGCATCGTTAAGGTTCCAAAGTCTATACATCGCTTGCATCGTTAAGTCCATACATTGCACTGTAGCTTGCTTAGTTGAAGTCTATACATTGCATGCTACAAAGTTTGCACATCTAGTTTGCATCATGTCTGTACAGAGCCTTTTGCATCGTTCATCAAGTCCATACATTGCACTGTAGCTTGCTTAGCTGAAGTCTGTACATCCACCGTTGAACCCCAAGTCTGTACATCACTTGGCGTTCACCAAGTCTCTGCATCGCTTAAAGTCTGTACAGCCAATAGATCAAGTCTATTCATTGGTAAAGTCTGTACATTGTGCTTTGAAGCTGCACCAAGTCTATACATTGTCTCGCCCACATCTTCAAAGTCTGTACATCCAATCGTCTCTTCCAGCGTCTCACGCTATCAAGTCTGTACAGCGTTTGCGTACAGTGCATCGTCATCCAAAGTCTGTATAGCCAGCTCTGTCTCACCTTGCGTCTCTTCAAGTATGTACAACCTTGGCGTATGCTTTCATGTCTATACATTCGATTGCTTCATGCTTTACACAGAAGTCTACACATCCCTCTCTGTTATGTTAATGCATCATTCTGCAAGTCTGTACCTTGAGGTCGCATGAAGGCTTTCAAGTCTATACATTCTCACGTTGTACACACTTGCTTATTTGCTGCTTCTAAAGTCTATACACGCTGTGTTAAAAGCCTGAACTAACTAGTTACATCTCTTTTGTCTCTGCCTGCAGATGATTCAGGTTGATGATTGGGCACGTGATCCGAGGATGATGCTTGGCACGTGATCCGAGGATGCTCTGGAAAAGGAGGGAATGAGCCCCACTCACGCCACTCGTGTGAAGTCATGGTATTCAGGTCGGATGCCATATAAAAGGTGTCTTCTGCGAACAGAAGGACTGAACTGGAGGAAAAAGCTGAGAAGAAGAGTCCCTGAGCAGAAGAAGAAAAGAGAGAGCCTCCACGTTCCCGAGAGAAGAAAGAGAGAAGAATTAGAGAGAATAGTTCTGAGAGAAAAGTCTGAGTGAGAGAGAAGTGTCTAATTTGCTTCTTCGGAAGCTACATTGTTTTGGTTTTCAGAAACGATTGTCTTCATCGATTGTCTTGTTTTTCAGTTTCTTTCTTCATATTTATGATTCCATATTGTTACCCTCCAGTGTTTGGAGGAAGGGAGAGATACTCCGATATCCCTCTGGGCTGTAGAGGAAGAGAGATCTGTGATGTCTGGTTTTGCCAGTGACAGGTTGTCACTAGCAGGTTCCCTCCGGTTTGGAGGAAGGGAGATTCATCTCCGGTTCTGGTCTTGCGGGTAGCAGGTCCAGGTGTCAAGCTCTGTGGGTAGCAGAGTTTGGGTTGAGGGATTTGTTTCCCTTGGTTGGTCAAGCTGTGTGGCTGCATTTTGTTCGTGGACTGAGTCTGCTGTTTCTAGCCGTGGCTAGTGGAAGCCTCACTCTAGTTGGAGTGAGGGGTGGATGTAGATTGTGGACTACAATTGAACCACCTTAAAAATACTTGTCTCTTCTGTGGTTTGCTATTATCATTTGTGCTCTCCATCTGCTTGGCATTTCGTTTGGCTGTGAACAGCCTTTTCAATCGCACTTACTTATTTTGTCTTGGTTATTGACTGCGTTAGCGATACTCTCTCGCTGTATCTGAAGGGTTGAGAATTTGAATTATTGAATTAATTTTGAATTAGCATTTTTAGGGAGTGATCTATTCATCCCCCCCTTCTATATCACTCTTCACTGCGCTAACAGGTCGGGACCATTTCCTCCTTCCAACAGCTCATGAAGCTGTTCAAGGAGAACTTCGTTGGTTGCCGAAAAGTGGCTAAGTCAGCAGTGACCCTGCTCACTTTCAGGCAGGGGAAAGAAGAAACGATGTGGGACTTCATCTCCCGCTTCTGCACGGAGGCACTCCCGATCCCACACCTCGACGTCGGCATCGCGGCTATGCACTCACCCAAGGGACCCGGGACCACATCCTCCGACGGGCGCTCGGAGTTGAAGCCCCGGCGACCCTTCCAGACCTCCTCGCCCTAGCACAGAAGCACGCGGGTTGCAAGGAGAACACTACGGCCTTGGGCCACGCAGTCGGAGCCGATCGGTCCGATCGAAAGAGAATCGTCGACTCATCATGAGAACGGCGGAATAAGCGAGAGCGACGCGACGGAGATCGCTGCGACCGCCCAAAAAGGGAAAGGGGCAATTATCGCAACTACACGCCCCTGACGGCTCCACCCGACCAAATCCTGATGGAGATCCGTGAGGAACCATTTCTCAAATGGCCTCCCAGAATGAAATCGGATCCGAACTCGAGGAGCAAGAAGAACTATTGGCATTACCACCGCGACCATGGCCACGACACTGTCGAGTGCATCAACATGAGGGATGCCATCGAGGACCTCATCCGCAGAGGACTCCTTGATAAATTCCTCACCAAAGCCACGGAGAAGAGACAGCGGACACCTCCGCCCCTCAACAATCGGCCCAACGGAAAGGAGATCATGATGATCTCTGGGGGACCGACCGTCGGTGGAGACAGCGCGAGCAGGCGGCGTCGATACGCATCAGCCATCCACGCTGTGGAACAAGGTGGCGATACCCAATCGGAGGTCGCCGTCCCAGGAAACCTGAGGGACCCTATTGTCTTCTCGGACGATGACCTAGATGGTGTAACCACCCCCCACTCAGATGCACTGGTGGTCTCGGCCACCATCAATCAGTGTACCGTGCGTTGCATTTTAGTTGATAATGGAAGCGGCCCTGATGTTATTACGTACGACTATCTTGTGCTCATGGGTGTGGATGTGTCTAGACTCGCGCCGTTACACACACCATTGTATGGATTCTCAGGCACTACAATCTGCCCAGAAGGACGCATATCGCTCCAGATTACATTCGGGACCGCACTGAGAGAGGTAACCTTCCTCACAGACTTCACGGTCATCCGCGTAATGACCTGGTATAATGCCATCATTGGACGAGGGATCCTTGGCACGCTCCATGGCGTCCCCTCCTCTTACCACCAAAAGCTCAAGTTTCCTACCCCTCGGGGAGTAGGAAAGATCCGAGGAGATCAAAGAGAGTCCAGGAGGTGCTACCTCATCTCAACATGCGACCAGCAGCCCAAGGAGATGCCAGCAGAGAAGAAAGCAAGGACCGAAGACCCAGGTTCGAGCGCGAGCACTCCAGCGAAAGATTTATACCTCATCCAAGTGGGGGAAGACCCAAGCAGAACGCTGAGGATCGGGGCTACTCTATCCGACCACGACAAAGAAACTTACGTAAGCTTCCTCACAGCTAACCAGGATGTGTTCGCTCGGTCCGAGGATGAACTTCCCGGAATCCCACCAGAGGTCATCATGCACCAACTGAGGTTGGACCCAACCTGCCACTCGGTTCAGCAACACCGAAGGCGTTGCAACCCCGAGTGACAAGCCATCGTCAGAGAACAGGTGAGCGAGAAGCTGCACTTAGGGCTACTCAGGCCTACCCGGTACCCGAATTGGGTGGCCAATGTGGTCCTGGTTCCTAAGAGCAATGGGAAGTGGCGAATGTGCATAGACTATACCGACCTCAACAAGGCTACCCCTAAGGACAGCTTCCCCATGCCACGAATCGACCAACTAGTCGACACCATGGCCGGGCACGAGATGCTGAGCTTCCTGGATGCCTACTCTGGGTACCACCAAATCAGCATGCACGAGCCCGACCAGCACAAGATGACATTCGTCACCAATCACGGCCTGTATTGCTACACTCGTATGCCGTTCGGGTTGAAGAACGTGGAAGTAACCTATCAGCGCCTCGTCAACCATATGTTCGACTCACAAATCGGCCGCAATATGGAGGTCTACATCGACGACATGCATGTAAAGAGCCTCCAAGCCACAGAGCACCTGGGAGACATGGCGGAGACCTTTGCCACACTCAAAAGGTAGAACATGAAACTTAACCTAGCTAAATGCGCGTTCGGGGTCAGATCAGGGAAGTTGCTCGATTTTCTCGTCACCCACCGAGGAATCGAGGCCAATCCTGATCAAATCCATGCGGTGCTAGAAATGAAGCGGCCAAGACGAGTGAGGGAGGTACAGTGCCTCACCAGGCGCATCACCGCGTTGACTCGGTTCCTATCCTGAGCAGTAGATAGGTGTCTCCCCTTCTTCCGACTAATCAAATAGGCCAACAAGACACCGGAGAAGAAAGGGCAGATCGACTGGGATCAAGAGTGTGAGCAAGCGTTTGAAGAATTGAAGCGCTACTTGGCCACTCCCCCCGTACTCTCCAAGCCGCAAAGGGGAGAGCAGTTGCTCCTATACCTGTCAGTGACGCCGAGCACGATGAGTGCCGTGCTCACTCGAGAGGAGGCTGGTTGTAGCATCCTGAATATTTTAATACCGAACATCACGATATTATTTAATTATTATATTATATTATTGGCTCATATTTTAAAATATTAATAAAAACATGGTAAAATATGTATCATGCGTAAAACGTTATTTCCAGCAACTTTGTCTTAAGAAATGAACCTAGAATAAAATTGGATTAGGCCCAATTTCAAATTTAAGGCTAAAAATCGTAGCTTTATAAGAACAACCTAAATTGCCTAAATTGGACCTTAATTCTCACCTTAATGGGCTCTAATAGAATCCTAACCCTAGCCCAACCCTTGATGATCAATTATTCTTCGTAAACCTTAACCCTAGACTCTTCGATTTGGTGCGGCGGCGGAGGATTTGATTGACCCCAAATTTTTTGCCGTTTTTCCTCTTTGGACTCTTCAACTCGATTCGATCTCTAGAAGCCTCCTTAGACTCTATAAATAGGTGGCCCTCGATTCCTGGAAACCCTATTTGCTTCAACGTCTGCTGGCATGCTTGATCGTGGGAGGATCTTGGCGTGAGGAGCAGATCGAGTTAGGGTTCTGGCGACCTTTTTCTCTTCCTACTTTCTCACGATTAAAGGTAGGTTTCTCTCATGCTGAACTAATAATCAAGCATGCCATCTTGTTCATCCCTCAGTCCTCTTTCATTTGATACTAGTTTGTCTAATTTTAGTGTACCATGTCGATCAAATTTCATAGTTTACTTCAAAGTATATCCGAATGGTTGCCTTCACTTTTTAGTTCATTTTATGATAGTTTAACTTAGCGTAAACTCAAATCAAAGCATGCTATCTTATTTGCCTTTGAACGCTCTTTCCAACGGTACCATTTTGCCTAATTTTTGTTCAGTATATTGCTCGCAATCGCTATTTTTATCAAGGTCTATCGGGGTTCGCCGTCGACGGATCTCGGTGTTGAAAACAGTCGCACCAGTGACTGCTTGGTGAAGAAACGGTCGCGCGATAGACCGTTTGCCGCTCCCCTATTTTAAACAAAAATTATAAAAAAATATTATTTTAATTGACGCGTCTGATCTCTAAGACGCCTCAATGAAAATTAATTAGTTTAATAATTATGGGATTTTATTAACGTGCCCTAGCAGTCTGACGCCTTCTCTTAGGTGCATCCAGACTCACAGACACGTTCATGACTAGATATATATATATATATATATATATATATATATATATATATATATATATATATATATATATATATATATCACCCTAGCGTTCATCTTGAGACCGTCTGGTGACCAGCTGCGGTCTACAGAAGACCGTTTTCCACTGTTTACCAGCATAGAATTGACTTGTTTTTCCTAAGTTTTAGGCTAAGTTTAAGCTGTCATATTGCTCACTGTTGAGGCTTAAAACACTGCAAACATGACTATTTAGGTTTCTGAAATTGTCAAGTTTGAATTTTTATCAGTCTTATCCTTCTAATGTTGGAAAAAAATGTAGAACTAAATGGTCAAATCATGGTTTAACTTGTAAGATTTTTTTGGTATTATTCTTCAATTGTTACTCATGACTTGTTATCCTCTTAAGATTGGTTGAGGGTCGTGCCACTCCGGTGGTTTCGACTTACCGTTACATTCATTTCCGTGGATTTTTAGCCATTTATTTTTGGGCATCGAATACCTCTTCGTCGGATATTCCTTCCGCCGGAGTAGGTGTTTGTTGTGCATGTGATTTTGATGATTACAAAATACCTTTGTTGCTTGGCCGTGTGCGAGAATGGTTGTTCATGTCGTCATGTGTATGGAGTTTGAAATGGTTGTGGAAATGATCATAAACTGTTTCTATTGGGATATCATCATGTGGATGCATTGTAATTTTATAAGGCTTATCATCCTGTGGATGCATTAAGGCTCATACGTGCTTTGAGGTTAGCACAAACATTGTCTCTACACTTGGTGAGATTGCTTTGTGATGGGTGGTTTGATGAGCTTGGAGCTTGGAGATTGATCAAAATGAATATGACTCAATATTGTTTTACGTGCCTTGATTCCAAAGTTGTTCATCATGCAATGGTAAGAAGTTATATTGAAATCCATGGTGACACTCTTCTAATCTTGAGTTGGAAAATTGGGTTCTCTAGTGCCTTGATACAGATCTTTCATGGGAATTCTCATATGTCTCATGCTAATGATTTCGTAATCCCATTTCATGTCTTTTGGGTCTTGGTCTCCAAACTAGCTTCATATGTTAATGCATGACCCATATATTTTGATCTTGATCTAAGATCTTGCTTTATCATGTGTTTGAGGATGAAAAATCATGGTTGATCTTCATGGGATTATGGTAATATTTAATCAATTGTTTCCCATTGATTTGATGGTGTTTTTACTTGTTTTTCAGGCCCAACTAGAAGGGGTCGACCCATGGGGTCGACCCTCTCAGGTTCTATTCAAAACAGAACCTAATTGGTGTTTTCTGCCTGAAAGGGTCGACCCCTGGGGTCGACCCATGAAAGGGTCGACCCCTGCATCCCAGAACCTAAAAAATGGTTCTGTCTTGGGTACTGGGAACACGAGGGTCGACCTTGGGGTCGACCCATGTAACCCAGAACCAAAAAATTGGTTCTGTTTGGCTTCTGTGTGCCCGAGGGTCAACCCTGGGGTCGACCCCTTCCGGTCGAACGTCCAATCGCGATGTTTGACCGTCGTTTTCTTGCCCCAAAAGTCCTACCAATCAATTCCTAATGCCCTATATGTCTCCCTAATTCATGGATCTGGTCTCCAAACTGTCCCTTGACCGTTCTAATCATTTATATAAATCTCTTGGGTTGCAAACCCTAAGGGAGAGGATGCTAGATCTGAAAATCATTTTCTTCTAACCCTTGGATGTGCAGGTTCGGAGTTGGAGCTCCCAAGCCCTCTTCCACCTTGCTCTGAAGCTGAAATTGAAAGGAAGAAGCTTGAATCAAGGCCCAAGATCATATACAACTGAAAGCTGCATCTGAAATCAAGATCCAACTTCTGTTCGTGCTGCATTTCTTCACATTTGTTTCAAGAACGTTCTTCATCCTGCAGAAGCATTCAAATACGTTGGAAGAAGAGAAAGGGGGAGCTCTAATCACTGCAAAATCTTCCTTATTCTGATCCTTGTTGATAGAGCTTGAAAATCTACTTTAAGGCATTTTAGGAGGGCTTCATTTGTCCTCTCTCTTGCATATATATATGAGTTGTGATCTTTGTGATACAACAATTCTAATGCTTATATATTCATCTTTCGTATAGGTGAAGAAAAGGGAGAAAATGAAGTGAAGCTCCTACCATCGTGAGGATCTGGAGCTCGTGGAAGAAAGAAAAGAGGAGCGACACGAGGAGAGGAAGAAGATGATGTTAAAATCATGATCATCCGTCAATGAGCCTAGAAGAATCAGATTTTGTTGAAGAAGGGGGATTCTTACTCTTGATGCATCTTTCTAATTTTCATCTATAGAATTTGTTTGGGGGGTCATAGCTTATATCTGTCCTTGATTCATATACATTTGAGATAACACTTTGTGTGGGTGTTCGGAGAAAGGGGTCTCCGAGTGTGTGTGTGGATATATGTGTGTCGATTTGTGCGGACTATATCCGCGTGCGTGGTTGGGAGTTTACTCCTGTGTAGTTGTGTAGGCATTGCCCTACGTGTGTGTGGATGGAGCTGTGTCTCCGTGTGAGGTATTTTGTTCGGGGTGTGTTCCCCAACGTTCTCTGTGTGTGTGTGTGTGTGTGTGTGTGTGTGTGTGTGTGTGTGTGTGTGTGTGTGTGTGTGTGTGTGTGTGTGTGTGTGTGTGTGTGTGTGTGTGTGTGTGTGCTGCTGTGGCAGTCGCTTGAGGCAAGGCCTCATGTGTGTGTGGTTTGCTGTGCAAGCAGCATGTGTGTTGTTGGGGTTCATCCCCGTGTTGCTACTTTTGTAGCGTGTAGTGAAGCCTCACCGGTTTGGTGAGGGTTGGACGTAGGGAGCCCGTCGTGGTCCCGAACCACCTTAAAAATCCCCGTGTCTTGTGGTTTGATTCTTGTGATTGTGTGTTCTCTATCCTATCTGTTTGTGCAATCGTGTGAGCTCGGTGAGATTGAGTAAATCTAGTTTAAACCTGTTTAGATTAAATTACTCAATCTTGTATATTCCGCTGTGTGCTAGTTGTGTTTTTAATTGGACATAGTTTTTAGTAGAAGGATCTATTCACCCCCCCTCTAGATCCGTGTTCCTGCACTACGGGACCCAATAATTGGTATCAGAGCGAGGCTCTGTTGTCCCTGGATCTTGCGATCTATAGAGTGATCCCAGTGCATTCTACAATCATGAATTTTTCTGAACATATCTCAATGAATTGTCTGCCAATCTTCACTGGTTCGGATTTTGATTCATGGCTAGGTAAACTGTGTGTGGTGATCAATTCTATTAATCTTAGTCTTTGGAAATTGATTTATCATGGTCCACACACATTACCTCTAGATGAGACCAAGTGGTCTAATCATGATAATCTTGATGATCTTGTTGAAGCTTATGATGAGTTGGAAAACCAATATAAGAAAGTCAAGTCAGAAAATAGAAAATTGAAAAAGAAATCTGAAAACTTGGTCCATGAAAATGGTTCTTGTGATAAATGTTCTGAGCTTGTTAACTTCAATGAACTTTTAGAGCATGATGTTGAATGTTACAAAGAAACCATTGCTTGTTTGAGAAATGAAAATATTGCCCTCAAGAACATAATTGATCAATTGGAGAAAACTGAAAAAGATCTAAGAAACAAAATGGAGTCAAACTCTATTGATCATGATATTTGCAATGAATTGATTATGAATGATAAACTTGCAAATGAAAATGAAGAACTCAAAAAGGAGAACAGTGCGATGCTAATTCAAATCTCCATGCTTGAAAGTAGATTGAAAAATCTTGAAAATCTTGAAAAAGGGAAATCTGTGATAGTTGGTGAATCTGATAAGGTGCATGTGCTTGAACAAGAAATAGCTAACTATGAATTACACATTGCATCCCTTGAATCTGAAATTGGTGACTTGAATGCATCCTTGTCTAAGTTTGTGAATGGGGAAGAAAATCTGAACAAGATATTGGGGACTAAGGTGAATTTCCAAAGAGAGGGGCTGTGCTATAATCCTGTGAACAAAAAGAATGAAAACAAAGTCTATACATCCTTTGTCCATAGTTCAAATATAGCCAGCACATCAAATGGGCCTCCAAATCAATCTGCTCCTCAAACAACGAAGAGATCAAATGAAAGTCTGAAAAAGAAACAAAACTTGCATCAAAAAGCTAAAAATATTGTTGGTGTCACGATGAATGCCATGAAAAATCATGTTGCACACACACATGCATCCACAAAGAAAATCTCATATTTTTATTGTGGTGAACTTGGTCATATGATGCATGATTACTTTTTGATGAAATCTGAAGATCTAGAAGCATGCAGGAAAATGAATGGCTTCACAAAGCCAAGAAAGTTTTTGAACACAAAAAGAACTTTTGATAACTCTTATGTTCATGCAAGAAGACCATTTGAAAGATTTGCTCCATTGAACTGTTTTCATTGTGGAAGGTTCGGTCACAGGATGAACAATTACTTTAGTTTGAAAAATGATAACATCTCTACAAACCCACAGAAATTTCATGCTCATCCTGTTGTGAAGAAGAGAAATTTCCATGCTTATAATGATAACATTCATGCTAAATCACAGAAATTTGATTATCATGTTTATGAGAATTCTGTGAAGTCTCTTGGTTGTTGTCATTAGTGTGGTGAGTTTGGGCATACCATGCATGTTTGCTCCTTAATGTATTTTGATGATATGCATGCCCAAAAACTGTGGAAGACACCCTCTAGAGGTGCAACTAATCATCTGAGACCTAAGAAGGTTTGGGTACCCAAAGCAACCAAATGAGAATTTTGTTGCAGGATTATCTTGAGGTCAAGTGGAAGGCTTGGAAGATGATGGATGCTCAAGACACAAGTACAGAAAATGAATTGCCATGGAATGCTCTTCTTAAAGTGCTGCTAAACTCCAAAGATCTAAGGAAGCTTGGATACTCAAGTCTGTAATATGAGAACTTTGATAGAGGAATGTCTTAAGGCCAATCCGAGGTCATGGGTGCTTCAAGTCGACATTTGTTGAGGCCTAAGTCGACTTGGCCAGTCTTTGGTGTAATACTTTGTGCAGGGTTTCTCTTCTTATCCTAGAGGAGTTTTGAAAGGGTTTTGGCATGGGGTTCTTGATCTTGTCATATCTTTATGTTGCCCTATATGAAATGCGAATTTGGGGTCTCAATGGAACTCCTTTGACTAATAGCGATATACTTCTTGCAGGAGAGAAAGAAAGGAGCTTATTGATGCAGAAGACAACAAGGGGAATAAAGTAAAGAATCTGAAAATGTCGATAAAGGTAACTCAAGACAAAGGTGAGAAAATAAAGTGTTTGTTTGAAGCTCCTTGGTCTTGATGTTAATGCCATAACTTGACAGACAATGATTTTGAAGGTTTGAATATCCCTTGGTTACTTTTGACAATGTGGATAATGAATGCTTGGCTGAATGGTATTGAAACATCTGAGCAGTATATATGAGAGTGTAGCCATTGAATGCCTTTTGCTAAACCCCCGATGTCAAATGAGAATACATTTATTTCTGATCATCATTTCAATGATTACATGGTATATAAAATGGTGACATGTGGAAGGGCAGGTCAAGCCTGTCTGAAAGCTATCACCATGCGTGAGAATATGCCTTCGCCCGGTACCATGAATCATCTATGCATATGGCATCCAACTTAAATGAATTTTCTGAAATCATGCATTGATTATGGGGGAGTTTTGCATGCTGAAAATTTTGAAAATGATGTTTTTTCCATTCTCTCAGCATGATGATATTGTGTTTGTGGCTGAACATCTTGAGGACTGAAGTTGATCAATGTTCCATGGTCTTTACCAATGTGCCACTCATCTTTCTGGATAAAAGCACAATTGTTTTCAAGAAAAGTTCACATGTGATGATTTTGATGCTTTGAATGAATTTTTTGAATTCTCTTTTCAGAATAAAATTGTGTCCTCACATTTGAACAATTGGTAATGCGTGTCATGCATTAGTTACATTGGGTGCATATAGAGTGTCATGTAAAATATGAAATCTTACATCACATTGTATATTTGTATATCATTCTCTGCATATCATTCACATAGTGCTTTTGAAAAAATGAAGCTCATCGTGTGTCTTGTTGCATAGTTGGCATTGTCAGCATACAAATAGTGCATGCATCATTTTGCACATTTCATGTTGCATAAATGCCAAAATGAATACTTCCAATAATTGGTCTCATATCTTTGGGGCCAACAATTCAAGAACTGAAATTGCATATCTGTTCATTTTGCATTGCATATGCATATCTCCATTGTATGCTTGCATGTTATTATATGCTATTCAACCCCTTCCTTTGAATCTTCTAAGACCAAACACTCCATTGTTAAATAATGTTGCATCTGAGTCTTAACAAGTGTGCTTCATGTCAAACTCTAAGGGGGAGCATTTCATGCTTAGTGCATTTACATAGGGGGAGCTACACTATCCTGTTCTAAGTTAAATTTTCTCCATACATATTAAATCAAATTCGTACACTTCATGCACTTTAATATGAAATTGAGTGTTATTCATAAGGATATAGGAATTTCATTTCAACACTCTAAAGTAATTCAACTTGCTGCATGGATGATAAGAGACAGTTGAGGAAAAAGTTGTCTGCCTCCACATACAAAAAAAAATGGTTGAAATGAAAGGCAGAGCAATGCTAAGTCTCACTGAGTAAACTGAGCACATGTCACCTGAGACGTGATGTGGTTCATTTCTGAAAAGTGTTGACTAAAGTATCTCTGTTCAAATGAGGTGACAAGGTTCAGTATTCTGAGTAACCGAGGATTCTGGCATGAGCTCCATGTGTCTCCTCGCGTAAAAAGGAATTATTTGAATCTGATCCTTCTTAGAAAAATTCAGATTGTCAGTGTGAAAATTACTGATGATAATTTGATGAGGAAGAGCGAAGCCTCCAATACGATGTTCTCTAGATTGAAATGTAGTTTTTGAACTTACTATTGTGTTTACTTGAAAATCCGGTTATCCATATGGCTAAGATTCATACTCATGTTACTCACTTGCACATGGTAATTTGATTTGATATGTATTTTAAAATTTTGATTAATTGCTTGACCTGCTGTACGTCTTCTCCTATTTATCTGCAAAATCCTCAAGGTGTAATCATGAGCATTCTGAACTTAATGACTCACTTGCACTTTTCCTACACCTATCCCCTCACTTTAAATCAATTGGTATCACTTCTTGTGAAGGAGTTATGTTGCATGTATCTATAGATATATGCTTGGTTACATTGTATGCATTTCATGTCTCATCACTTTCATACATCATGTTTCAAGCATTTCACAAGAAAACTAAAAATTAAAAATTTGAAAATCAAAGTCAATCATCTATTGTGTCAATGTCAAAGGGAGAGCTTTGCATGTGATCTTATCTGCTTAACTCATCAGGACTTGCATGAGTTAATACCTTTATATGGGTGTTTGAGTGCTTGTTTGCTTGCTCATTATTGTCATGCCATACACCATTTCCAATTACTGCAACTCGTGAGCATTTGCATATCGTTTTGTCATCTTGCATTCTACATGACCATATTGTCCACATTTGCATCTCCAATTTCAACAATTGGTATCCAACAGTTTTGTAATTAGTTCATGAATATCATGCATATTGCGCATATTAGTTCATGCCATCTTGGATCCCCCATCATGATCCCCATTTCTGATTATGTCAAAGGGGGAGAGAGAGCTTTATGAGAGAGCATTATAGCATAAATATTTTGTCATCATCAAAATGGGGGAAATTGTTGTGCATGTGATTTTGATGATTACAAAATACCTTTGTTGCTTGGCCGTGTGCGAGAATGGTTGTTCATGTCGTCATGTGTATGGAGTTTGAAATGGTTGTGGAAATGATCATAAACTGTTTCTATTGGGATATCATCATGTGGATGCATTGTAATTCTATAAGGCTTATCATCCTGTGGATGCATTAAGGCTCATACGTGCTTTGAGGTTAGCACAAACATTATCTCTACACTTGGTGAGATTACTTTGTGATGTGTGGTTTGATGAGCTTGGAGCTTGGAGATTGATCAAATGGAATATGACTCAATATTATTTTACGTGCCTTGATTCCAAAGTTGTTCATCATGCAATGGTAAGAAGTTATATTGGAATCCATGGTGACGCTCTTCTAATCTTGAGTTGGAAAATTGGGTTCTCTAGTGCCTTGATACAGATCTTTCATGGGAATTCTCATATGCCTCATGCTAATGATTTCGTAATCCCATTTCATGTCTTTTGGGTCTCGGTCTCTAAACTAGCTTCATATGTTAATGCATGACCCATATATTTTGATCTTGATATAACATCTTGCTTTATCATGTGTTTCAGGATGAAAAATCATGGTTGATCTTCATGGGATTATGGTAATATTTAATCAATTGTTTCCCATTGATTTGATGGTGTTTTTACTTATTTTTCATGCCCAAACTAGAAGGGGTCGACCCATAGGGTCGACCCTCTCAGGTTCTATTCAAAACAGAACCTAATTGGTGTTTTCTGCCTGAAAGGGTCGACCCCTAGGGTCGACCCATGAAAGGGTCGACCCCTGCATCCCCGAACCTAAAAAATGGTTCTATCTTGGGTACTGGGAACACGAGGGTCAACCCATTGAAAGGGTCAACCCTGGGGTTGACCCCTGTAAACCAGAACCAAAAAATTGGTTCTATTTGGCTTCTGTGTGCCCGAGGGTCGACCCTGGGGTCGACCCCTTCCGGTCGAACGTCCAGCCGCGATGTTTGACCGCCGTTTTCTTGCCCCAAAAGTCCTACCAATCAATTCCTAATGCCCTATATGTCTCCCTAATTCATGGATCTGGTCTCCAAGCTGTCCCTTGACCGTTCTATATAAAAAATCTCTTGGGTTACAAACCCTAAGGGAGAGGATGCTAGATCTGAAAATCATTTTCTTCTAACCCTTGGATGTGCAGGTTCGGAGTTGGAGCTCCCAAACCCTCTTCCACCTTGCTCTGAAGCTGAAATTGAAAGGAAGAAGCTTGAATCAAGGCCCAAGATCATATACAACTGAAAGCTGCATCTGAAATCAAGATCCAACTTCTGTTCGTGCTGCATTTCTTCACATTTGTTTCAAGAACGTTCTTCATCCTGCAGAAGCATTCAAATACGTTGGAAGAAGAGAAAGGGGGAGCTCTAATCACTGCAAAATCTTCCTTATTCTGATCTTTGTTGATAGAGCTTGAAAATCTGCTTTAAGGCATTTTAGGAGGGCTTCATATGTCCTCTCTCTTGCATATATATATGAGTTGTGATCTTTGTGATACAACAATTCTAATGCTTATATATTCATCTTTCGTATAGGTGAAGAAAAGGGAGAAAACGAAGTGAAGCTCCTACCATCGTGAGGATCTGGAGCTCGTGGAAGAAAGAAAAGAGGAGCGGCACGAGGAGAGGAAGAAGATGATGTTAAAATCATGATCATCCGTCAATGAGCCTAGAAGAATCTGATTTTGTTGAAGAAGGGGGATTCTTACTCTTGATGCATCTTTCTAGTTTTCTTCTATAGAATTTGTTTGGGGGGTCATAGCTTATATCTGTCCTTGATTCATATACATTTGAGATAACACTTTGTGTGGGTGTTCGGAGAAAGGGGTCTCCGAGTGTGTGTGTGGATATATGTGTGTCGATTTGTGCGGACTATATCCGCGTGTGTGGTTGGTAGTTTACTCCCGTGTAGTTGTGTAGGCATTGCCCTATGTGTGTGTGGACAGAGTTGTGTCTCCGTGTGAGGTATTTTGTTCGGGGTGTGTTCCCCAACGTTCTGTGTGTGTGTATGTGTGTGTGTGTGTGTGTGTGTGTGTGTGTGTGTGTGTGTGCTGCTGTGGCAGTCGCTTGAGGCAAGGCCTCGTGTGTGTGTGGTTTGCTGCGAAAGCAGCATGTGTGTTGTTGGGGTTCGTCCCCGTATTGCTACTTTTGTAGCGTGTAGTGAAGCCTCACCGGTTTGGTGAGGGGTGGACGTAGGGAGCCCGTCGTGGTCCCGAACCACCTTAAAAATTCTCGTGTCTTGTGGTTTGATTCTTGTGATTGTGTGTTCTCTATCCTATATGTTTGTGCAATCGTGTGAGCTCGGTGAGATTGAGTAAATCTAGTTTAAACCTGTTTAGATTAAATTACTCAATCTTGTATATTCCGCTGTGTGCTAGTTGTGTTTTTAATTGGACATAGTTTTTAGTAGAAGGATCTATTCACCCCCCCCTCTAGATCCGTGTTCTTGCACTACGGGACCCAACAGTGTTCATGTTCCGAGGCCTCCGTAAGACTCCACGAGCCTAGGATTCTCACTAGGATGACGAGCAGGTTGTACCACCAAGACCTGAACCCATTGGAAGTCTATTTTGGCAGAACAAGGCCCTGTCAACGTTCTGCCGAAATTCTGTCAAATTTTAAAAACGGTCCTTCCAAGACCGCCATTCCTTGGCTGCGGTCTTGACTAGACCGCCTTCTTTTTTGAGCCATGTGGCCGTATTTTGCCGCGTCCAGTGTACACGACGCCTTAATGTAAACGCGTCCGGTCCCTCAGACATGTTCATTATTAGGACCAGCTCTGTTTAACCGGTTCGGTCTAGCCCCTACTAGAAGCGGTCTCCCTGTGACCTTCCCTTTCCAGTGATGGTCCATGGCCGACCGTTTCTTCTCTCAGCAACCTGAAATCTCTTATTTTTCATGATTATTGTATCCAGCCTTGTAGGGGTACCATACCTCGAATTTTGACCCTATTCTAGGTCAATTATTGGAATGGTATTCCATTAAAGCCCCTCTTAAAGTCATTTTCTTAAATGACTCATTCCTTTGATTAAGAGCTTACTATTTGAACTTCATTAAGAAATCTATACTCCTACATGGGAATGCCTTGATTACATGGTTTAACCTTGGAACTCTTGGCCATTTATATAAGTGAATGTCTAGATTGGGATCTATGATCCAACCCCCTTCAGTGCCAACGCATCATAAGGGCCCGGTCTGGTCCTGGGAGGAGTGCCCGAAAGTACTTGTGTCCCGAGGAGTTTGTAATGACAAGGTGTGGCATTGCACCGCAGTGCATGACTAGCGTGTTAATCTACAACATTCTACTTCACTCAACTACTTGAAATTTCTTGCGTTACATGACGTGCGTGCTTGACATAGCCAATTCACATGGAAACTTTACTTGAAACCTCGTGGAAAACTCTTGTTATACTTGCACTTATTCCTAAATGCCATCTATCTTTTCCTTCTCTTATCTATCATTTATCGCTTGTTTAGATGTTTATTATGATTCTTTTATTACATTGTCATACATGATGAAATGATTAATCACTTAAACTATGCCTGATGATAGAGATATAAAATCCTACTGAGCTCTCGCTCACTCAGTTTTTCCACACCTTTTCAGGTAGCTCAGATGAGGAGACGCAAATAGATGGGATCGGGCAAGAGTGATAGCGGGAGCAAGACAGTTAGCGTCGGTTATGTCGTTCATTATAGTCGTTGTAGTCACTTCAATAGTGGACGTCTTGAGTCATTCTTGGACTTATGTTCTTTTTTTCATTTGTGTCAGTTTTTGTTAAGTTAGTAAAGTCCACGAGATGTCAGTTGTAATAAGTACGTTCCATCTTTGTTATTAATAAAAGTTTATTATTTAAAGTATTGGCCTTTTGATGTGTGGTCTCTTGTGGCAATTTATGCTCTGATTGACATGAATGTTATAACTGCTGCGTTCTGATTTTCCACATCGGGGCGTGACAGTTTTATGGTATCAGAGCCTAGGTTTTCTTTAGACCCTTGGTTCCTAGAAGTGTCATAGAACCCGTAACATTGGTAAAATCAAGAATCCGACCCAATGAGATGGGGCAGAGACTCGGGTTAAGTTAATTAACCAACTCTAAGAAAATGGATCCGATAGAACGTTCTTAATTAATTCTCTTTATGTTGTAGGAATTTCTCGCGATGGTAGCTGAGCGCGCGCAGTGGCGAGACATGTAACACACGGTTCAGGGCCTGACCCAGGCCTTACAGCAGGTGGTCCAAGGAGGCACGCATCACGGAGTCGATGATCTCCACTAAAACTTTCGCGGCTAGAATCCCCCACGTTTTGGCGGCACCGCAGACCCCGATGAGGCAGAGCACTAGCTAAAAGAGATGGAGCGTATCTTCAGAGTTATGCAGTGTGGTGACCAGGACCAAGGCCTTTTGGCGACTTTTCATTTGGAGCTACTCATTCATTTATATCTCAAAAATTTACTAAGGCTTTATCTATGAAACCGGTATTATTGGATTGTCATCTTGTGATGTCAACCCCTATTGGTTCGGGGTCAGAGGTTAAATATTATTACCCCTCTAGTGAAGTTTTGATTAATGATTGTAACTTATCTACTGATTTGGTATGCGTGAAGATGAAAGATTATGATGTGATTCTAAGAGCAGATTGGCTAGCTAGACATGGAGCTAGTGTTCACTGTAAATCAGGAGTAGTGTCTTTCCATGGACGCCCTGAGCTTTTCTTTTCTGGCTTTAGGCAATCTAAGTTTGTGCCACTTATTTCGGCACTCCGAGCGAACAAGTTGTTAAAGAGAGGGTGTCAGGCATTCTTGGCCTTGGTCTCTCTGACCAATAAGAAGGAAGTGGAGTTGAAGGACATCTCGGTTGTCCGGGATTTTTCGGAAGTGTTTCTTGAAGATTTGCTAGGTCTTCCTCCTGAGAGGGAGGTGATTTTCTCTATTGATTTAATTCCTGGCGCTTCACCTGTTTCTAAAGCTCCGTATCGTATGTCCCCTGCTGAGTTAAAGGAATTGAAGGAGCAATTACTGGAATTGCTAGAAAAGGGGTTTATTTGTCCGAGTACTTCCCCGTGGGGTGCCCCTGTGCTTTTCGTAAGAAAGAAGGAGGGTTCGTTGAGACTGTGTATTGATTATCGCCAGTTGAACCAGCTCACCTTTAAGAACAAGTACCCGTTACCGAGGATCGATGAGCTGTTTGATCAGATATCTGGAGCTGAGTATTTCTCAAAAATCGATCTCAGATCGGGGTATCACCAATTGAGGATAAAGGACGAAGATATTTTTAAGGCGACGTTTCGTAACAGGTATGGGCATTTTGAATTTGTTGTAATGCCCTTTGGACTAACAAATGCTCCTGTAGCTTTCATGTAGCTGATGAACAATGTGTTCCGACCCTACTTAGATCAATGTGTTGTGGTATTTAATGATGATATTCTTATATACTCCAAGAGCAAGGAGGAGCATGAGGAGCACTTGAAGATGGTGTTGCAGATACTAAGGGATCATCAGCTATACGCCAAGTTCAATAAATGTGAGTTCTGGCTGCAAGAAGTATCTTTTCTGGGGCATATTATTTCCGAAGATGGAATTTCGGTAGACCCTTCTAAAGTTAAGGCGGTACGTAATTGGGAAAGGCATGTAAATGCAACTGAAATCAGAAGTTTCTTAGGCCTAGTAGGTTACTATCGGAGGTTCATTAAGGATTTCTCCAAAATCCCAATACCGCTGACTAGATTAAGTCGTAAGGAGAATGGATTCGAGTGGTCGGAAGATTGTGAGAAAAGTTTTTAAACTTTGAAGGAGTGATTGACCACTGCCCCAATATTGGCCTTGCCATCCGGAGAAGGAGGTTTTGAAGTATATACCGATGCATCACGAATCGGCTTAGGTTGTGTGTTGATGCAGCGAGGGAAAGTGATAGCTTATTCTCTCAGGAAGCTGAGGGAGCACGAAGAGAATTACCCTGTTCATGACCTGGAGCTAGCAACAGTTGTGTTTGCTCTGAAGATTTGGAGGCACTATCTATATGGAGAAACTTTCATAGTGTACTCTGATCATAAGAGCCTAAAATATTTATTTTCCCAGAAGGAACTGAATATGAGGCAGAGAAGGTGGCTCGAGTACTTCAAGGATTTTGACTTCTCTATCGAGTATCATCCTAGAAAGGGGAATGTTGTGACAGATGTTTTGACAGGAAGCCAATGGCCAGATTAGCAAGTTTGATGCTTCAGGAATGGAACTTGTTAGAGAAGTTTGCAAGCTTAGATCTTAATGTCGCAGAGAAGGAAGATCGGGTTATGATTGCTCATGTCTGGCTTCATTCAGAGTTGCTGGCAGAGATTAAGCAACTACAGGATAATGACCCGTTGCTAGTGGAAATTAAAGAACAGATAGCTAGTCGACCAGACTTTGTGTTGGCCGATGATGATAGATTATTGTTCCGTGGTAGAACTTGTGTCCCTGATTCTGCGGAAGTGAAGAAAAAGATTCTTGAGGAAGCCCATAGGTCCAAGTACACAATTCATCCAGGAGCTACAAAGATGTATCGAGACTTGAAGAGGACCTTTTGGTGGTCAAACATGAAAAGAGAAGTGGCTGAATTTGTAAGCAGATGTGTAGTATGTCAGCAAGTCAAGGCCGAACATTTTAGGCCTGTTGGAAAGTTAAAACCTCTCGAAATACCACAATGGAAGTGGGAGAGTGTCGGCATGGATTTTATCATGGGCTTACCTAGAACTTGTAACAGTTTTGATGCAATTTGGGTGATTATTGATCGTTTGACTAAGTCTGCGCACTTTTTGCCTATTAAATCTAAGTGGACTATGGATGCTTTAGCTGCCTTGTATATGAAGGAAATAGTGAGGTTGCATAGAGTTCGTGTATCCATCATATCTGATAGAGACCCCGGGTTTACCTCTCACTTCTGGAAAGGTCTGCAAGCATCCTTGGGAACTCGTTTGAGCTTCAGTACTGCGTTTCACTCTCAGACTGATGGATAGACTGAAAGGACAAATCAGATTGTTGAAGACATGTTGAGGGATTGCATGATTGATTTTGGAGGTAGTTGGCATGAACATTTGCCATTGATCGAATTTGCCTAGAACAACAGTTACCAGTCCAGCATACAGATGGTACCATTTGAGGCTTTGTATGGTAGAAGCTGTCGGTCCCCTCTTTATTGGGAAGAGATCGGTGAGAAGCAATGGCTCGGACCAGATCTTGTTTCAGAGTCATCCAAGAATATTCAAGTCATTAGGAACTGTTTGAAGATTGCTCAGTCCAGGCAGAAGAGCTATGCTGATAACAGAAGAAGGGATTTAGAGTTTCAGGTCAGTGAGCATGTGTTTCTAAAAGTCTCACCTTCAAGAGGAATTTAAAGATTTGGAGTCTGAGGCAAGTTGAGCCCGAGATTTATTGGCCAGTTCGAAATCTTGGAGAGGGTATGCGAAGTTGCCTATAGGCTAGTATTACCACCACGGCTATCAGGCATTCATAATGTCTTCCCTGTGTCTATGTTACGGAAGTATGTTTACGACCCTTCGCATATCATCCAACATACGGACTTAGAATTGAAGGAGGACTTATCCTACGAAGAGAAGTCTATCAAGATTTTGGACTTTAAGGAGCAGCAACACAGGAATCGATCGATAACGATGGTCAAGGTCCAGTGGAGTCGGCGTGGAACTGAAGAAGTCACGTGGGAATCCGAAGAAGCAATTAGAAAACTATATCCCGATTTATTCTAAAGGTTAGTACCCGTTATTTTCGTTAGCCAAGATTCGATGAATTTGGAGGACCAAATTCCTTAAAGTGGGGGAGGGTGTAACATCCTGAATATTTTAATACCGAACATCACGATATTATTTAATTATTATATTATTTTCTTGGCTCAGATTTTAAAATTTTAATAAAAATATGGAAAAATATGTATCCTGTGTAAAACATTATTTCCAGCAACTTTGTCTTAAAAAATGAACCCAGAATAAAATTGGATTAGGCCCAATTTCAAATTTAAGGCTAAAAATCGTAGCTTTATAAGAACAACCTAAAGTGCCTAAATTGGACCTTAATTCTCACCCTAATGGGCTCTAATCGAAGCCTAACCATAGCCCAACCCTTGATGATCGATTATTCTTTGTAAACCCTTACCCTAGACTCTTCGATTTGGCGAGACGGTGGCAGATTTGATCGACCCCGAATTTCTCCCCATTTTTCCTCTTTGGACTCTTCAACTTGATTCGATCGCTAGAAGCCTCCTTAGACTCTATAAATAGGTGGCCCTCGATTCTTGAAAACCCTATTTGCTTCAACGCATGGTGGCGTGCTCGATCGTGGGAGGATCTTGGCGTGAGGAGCAGATCAAGTTAGGGTTCCGGTGACCTTTTTCTCTTCCTCCTTTCTCACGATTAAAGATAGGTTTCTCTCAGGCTGAACTATTAATCAAGCATGCCATCGTGTTCATCCCTCAGTCCTCTTTCATTTGATACTAGTTTGCCTAATTTTAGTGTACCATGTCGATCGAATTTTGTAGTTTGCTTTGAGGTATATCTGAATGGCTGCCTTCACTTATTAGTTTGTTTTATGATAGTTTAACTTAGCCTAAACTCAAATCAAAGCATGCCATCTTATTTGCCCTTGAATGCTCTTTCCAAAGGTACCATTTTGCCTAATTTTTGTTCAGTATATTGCTCGCAATCTTTGTTTTAATCAAGGTCTGTCGGGGTTCGCCGTCGACGGATCTCGGTGTTGAAAATGGTCGCACCAGTGACCGCTTAGTGAAGAAACGGTCGCGTGATAGACCGTTTGCCGCTCCCCCATTTTCAAATTTTTTTTTATAAAATATATTATTTTAATTGACGCATTTGATCACTAAGACGCCTCAATGAAAATTAATTAGTTTAATAATTATGGGATTTTATTAACGCGCCCTAGCAGTCTGACGCCTTCTCTTAGGCGCGTCCAGACTCACAGACGCGTTCATGAGTGGATAAAAAATATATATATTTGTATATAATAAACATATCACCCTAGCGGTCATCCTGAGACTGTCTGGTGACCAGTTGCAATCTACAGAAGACCGTTTTCCCCTGTTTACCAGCATAGAATCGACTTGTTTTACCTAAGTTTTAGGGTAGGTTTAAGCTATCATATTGCTCACTATTGAGGCTTAAAACACTACAAACATGACTATTTAGGCTTCTGAAATTGTCAAGTTTGAATTTTTATCAGTCTTATCTTTCTAATGTTGGAAAAAAATGTAGAACTAAATGGTCAAATCATGGTTTAACTCGTAAGATTTTTTTGGTATTAGTCTTCAATTGTTGCTCATGACTTGTTATCCTCTTAAGATTGGTTGAGGGTCGTGCCACTCCGGTGGTTTCGACTTACCGTTACCTTCGTTTCCATGGATTTTTAGCCATTTATTCTTGGGCATCGAATACCTCTCCGTCGGATATTCCTTCCGCCGGACTAGGTGTTCATGTTTCGAGGCCTCCGTAAGACTCCGCAAGCCTCAGATTCCCACTAGGACGCCAAGCAGGTTGTACCACCAAGACCTGAACCCATTGAAAGTCTATTTTGACAGAACAAGGCCCTGTCGAAGTTCTACCAAAATTCTATCAGTTTTTAAAAACTGTCCTTCCAAGATCGCCATTCCTTGGCTACGGTCTTGACTAGACCGTCTTCTTTTCTTAGCCATGTGGCCTTATTTTGGCGCGCCCAGTGTCCCCGACGCCTTAATGTAAACGCGTCCGGTCCCTCAGACGCGTTCATTATTAGGACCAACTCGATTTAACCGGTTCGGTCTAGCCCCTACTGGAAGAGGTCTCCCTATGACCGTCCCTTTCCCGTGGCGGTCCATGGCCGATCGTTTCTTCTCTCAGCAACCTGAAATCTCTTATTCTTCATGATTCTTTTATCCAGCCTTGTAGGGCTGCCATACCTCAAATTTTGACCCTATTCTATGTCAATTATTGGAATGGTATTCCATTAAAGCCCCTCTTAAAGTCATTTTCTTAAATGAATCATTCCTTCGATTAAGAGCTTACTATTTGAACTTCATTAAGAAATCTATACTCCTACATGGGAATGCCTTGATTACATGGTTTAACCTTGGAACTCTTGGCCATTTATATCAGTGAATGTCTAGATTGGGATCTATGATCCAACCCCCTTCAGTGCCAACGCATCATAAGGGCCCGGTCTTATCCTGGGAGGAGCGTCCGGAAGTACTTGTGTCCCGGGGAGTTTGTAATGACAAGGTGTGGCATTGCACAGCAGTGCATAACTAGCGTGTTAATCTACGACATTCTACTTCACTCAACTACTTGAACTTTCTTGCGTGACATGTCGTGCGTGCTTGACATGGCCAATTCACATGGAAACTTTACTTGAAACCTCGTGGAAAACTCTTGTTATACTTGCACTTATTCCTAAATGCCATCTATCTTTTCCTTCTCTTATTTGTCATTTATCACCTATTTAGATGTTTATTATGATTCTTTTATCGCATTGTCATACATGATGAAATGATTAATCACTTAAACTATGTCTGATGATAGAGATATAAAATCCTACTGAGCTCTCACTCACTCAGTTTTTCCACACCTTTTCAGGTAGCTCGGATGAGGAGACGCAAACAGATGGGATCGGGCAAGAGTGATAACGGGAGCAAGCCAGTTAGCATCGGTTATGTCGTTCGTTATAGTCATTGTAATCACTTCAATAGTGGACGTCTTGAGTCATTGTAGGACTTATGTTCTTATTTTTCCTTTTGTGTTAGTTTTTGTTAAGTTAGTAAAGTCCATGAGATGTCAGTTGTAATAAGTACTTTCCATCTTTGTTATCAATAAAATTTTGTTATTTAAAGTATTGGCCTTTTCATGTATGGTCTCTTGTGGCAATGTATGCTCTGATTGACATGAATGTTATAACTGATGCATTCTAATTTTCTGCATCGGGGCGTGATAGTTTTGTGGTATCAGAGCCTAGGTTTTCTTTAGACCCTAGGTTCCTAGAAGTGTCATAGAACCCGTAACATTGGTAAAATCAAGAATCCAACCCAGTGAGTTGGGGTAGAGACTCGGGTTAAGTTAATTAACCAACTCTAAGAAAATGGATCCGATAGAACATTCTCAATTAATTCTCTTTATGTTGTAGGAATTTCTCGTGATGGCAGCTGAGTGCGCGCAGTGGCAAGACATGCAACGCATGGTTCAGGGCCTGACCCAGGCCTTACAGTAGGTGGTGCAAGAAGGCGCGCATCACGGAGCCGATGATCTCCACTGGAACTTTCACGGCTAGAATCCCCCGCGTTTTGGCGGCACCATAGACCCCGATAAGGCAGAGCACCAGCTAAAGGAGATGGAGCGTATCTTCAGAGTTATGCAGTGTGGTGACCAGGACCAAGGCCTTTTGGCGACTTTTCAGCTGGAGCTACTCATTCATTTATATCTCAGAAATTTGCCAAGACTTTATCTGTGAAACCGGTACTATTGGATTCTCATCTTGTGATGTCAACCCCTATTGGTTCGGGGTCAGAGGTTAAATATTATTACCCCTCTAGTGGAGTTTTGATTAATGATTGTAACTTATCTGTTGATTTGGTATGCGTGAAGATGAAAGATTATGATGTGATTCTAAGAGCAGATTGGCTAGCTAGACATGGAGCTAGTGTTCACTGTAAATCAGGAGTAGTGTCTTTCCATGGATGCCCTGAGCTTTTCTTTTCTGGATTTAGGCAATCTAAGTTTGTGCCACTTATTTCGGCACTCCGAGCGAACAAGTTGTTAAAGAGAGGGTGTCAGGCATTCTTGGCCTTGGTCTCTCTGACCAATAAGAAGGAAGTGGAGTTGAAGGACATCTCGGTTGTCCGGGATTTTTCGGAAGTGTTTCTTGAAGATTTGCTAGGTCTTCCTCCTGAGAGGGAGGTGATTTTCTCTATTGATTTAATTCCTGACGCTTCACCTATTTCTAAAGCTCCGTATCGTATGTCCCCTACTGAGTTAAAGGAATTGAAGGAGCAGTTGCTGGAATTGCTAGAAAAAGGGTTTATTCGTCCGAGTAATTCCCCGTGGGGTGCCCCTGTTCTTTTCGTAAGAAAGAAGGAGGGTTCGTTGAGACTGTGTATTGATTATCGCCAGTTGAACCAGCTCACCGTTAATAATAAGTACCCGTTGTCGAGGATCGATGAGCTGTTTGATCAGATATCTAGAGCTCAGTATTTCTCAAAAATCGATCTCAGACCACCAATTGAGGATAAAGGACGAAGATATTTTTAAGACGGCGTTCGGTAGCAGGTATGGGTATTTTGAATTTGTTGTAATGCCGTTTGGACTAACAAATGCTCCTGCAGCTTTCATGCAACTGATGAACAGTGTGTTCTGACCCTACTTAGATCAATGGGTTGTGGTATTTATTGATGATATTATTTTATACTCCAAGGGCAAGGAGGAGCATGAGGAGCACTTGAAGATGGTGTTGCAGATACTAAGGGATCATCAATTATATGCCACGTTCAGTAAGTGTGAGTTCTGGCTGCAAGAAGTATCTTTTCTGGGGCATATTATTTCCAAAGATGAAATTTCGGTAGACCCTTCTAAAGTTAAGGCGGTACGTAATTGGGAAATGCATGTAAATGCAACTGAAATCAGGAGTTTCTTAGGCCTAGCATGTTACTATCGGAGGTTCATTAAGGATTTCTCAAAAATCGCAGTACCCCTGACTAGATTAAGTCGTAAGGAAAATTGATTCGAGTGCTCGAAAGATTGTGAGAAAAGTTTTCAAACTTTGAAGAAGTGCTTGACCATAGCTCCGATATTGGCCTTGCCATCCGGAGAAGGAGGTTTTAAAGTATATATCGATGCATCAGGAATCAGCTTAGGTTGTGTGTTGATGCAGCGAGGGAAGTGATAGCTTATTCTTCCAGGCACCTAAGGAAGCACGAAGGGAAAGTGATAGCTTATTCTAGGTCAATTATTGGAATGGTATTCCATTAAAGCCCCTCTTAAAGTCATTATTTTAAATCACTTATTCCTTCGATTAAGAGCTTACTATTTGAACTTCATTAAGAAATCTATACTCCTACATGGGAATGCCTTGATTACATGGTTTAACCTTGGATGTCTTGGCCATTTATATAAGTGAATGTCTAGATTGGGATCTATGATCCAACCCCCTTCAGTGCCAACGCATCATAAGGGCCCGATCTGGTCCTTGGAGGAGCGCCCAAAAGTACTTGTGCCCTGGAGAATTTGTAATGACAAGGTGTGGCATTACACCGCAGTGCATGACTAGCATGTTAATCTACGATATTCTACTTCACTCAACTACTTGAAATTTCTTGCGTGACATGACGTGCGTGCTTGACATGGCCAATTCACATGGAAACTTTACTTGAAACCTCGTGGAAAACTCTTGTTATACTTGCACTTATTCCTAAATGTCATCTATCTTTTCCTTCTATTATCTGTCATTTATCGCCTGTTTAGATGTTTATTATGATTCTTTTTTCGCATTGTCATACATGATGAAATGATTAATCACTTAAACTATGCCTAATGATAGAGATATAAAATCCTACTGAGCTCTCGCTCACTCAGTTTTTCCCCTCCTTTTCAGGTAGCTCGGATGAGGAGGCGCAAACAGATGGGATCGGGCAATAGTGATAGCGGGAGGAAGCCAGTTAGCGTCAGTTATGTGGTTCATTATAGTCATTGTAGTCACTTCGATAGTGGACATCTTGAGTCATTGTAGGACTTATGTTCTTATTTTTCCTTTTGTGTCAGTTTTTGTTAAGTTAGTAAAGTCCACGAGATGTCAGTTGTAATAAGTACTCTTCATCTTTGTTATCAATAAAATTTTGTTATTTAAAGTATTGGCCTTTTGATGTATGGTCTCTTGTGACAATGTATGCTCTGATTGACATGAATGTTATAGCTGTTGCAATCTGATTTTCCGCATCGGGACGTGACACTGGTATCATGAAGCCTATCTACTATGTTAGCCGAGCGTTGCAAGGGCCGAAATTCCGGTACTCACGAACTGAAACGTTCGCATTAGCCCTAGTTACCGCCACTCGCAAGCTGCGTCCGTATTTCTTGGCTCACCCAATCGTCGTCCTCACCGACCAGCCACTATGACAAGTCCTCCCGAACCCTGACGCCTCAGGAAGGTTGATCAAGTGGGCTATCAAGCTGGGGGAATTTGACATCAAGTTCCGTCCGAGGACCGCGATCAAAGCCCAGGCCCTCGCCGACTTTATCGCCAAATGTACAATACTGGTGGGGACACCACCGGACCAGTGACACGCAGCCGACGCCGCACCGCCATGACAGCACCGAGCTTGTGGCTCGGAGACTCGGCTACTTGAAGACTCGACATCCTGAGTATGTATTCCTGAATACATACTTTTATGTATTTGTGTGTATTATTATTTGTTAGTATTTTATTATGGTGGTATTGTATTATTAACCACCAAGTCAAAGCATTTTTATTTTATTTGGTCAATAGTCAAAAGTTGTTAGCTTTTGTTTTATTAGGCTAGGACATGAATGTCTTTAGTTGAAAAGACTAAGGGTATTTTTGTCCTAGAGGAATATGGCCTTTCCTATATAAAGGAGGCTAGTGTACCCTTATATGCATGATAGAAAGATTGAAAAGATTGAAACCACGTATGTGCTTTCTCCTCTTGTTTCCCCTTCCCTCCTAGCTCCTTTGTGAGAAGAGAGTGATTGCCCGGTGAGAGACCGTCCGGTGTGAGACCGAGCTGCACGAGACAGTAGTTATCCCGTCCCATCCGTGTCATCAGAGTGTCGTCAGTCCTTTCTACATCGCTGCCGCCTCAAAGTTGGTATCAGAGCCTAACAACGGCATCTCCGTTATCCCGGTGCCCGCATAGTTCCCCCACGGCGTGATCGACATCGCTACAAAAAAAATAGAAGGATTACCTCTCTCGGATGAGAGGGATAGAAAGGAGAAAAAAAAAAGTTCACGTGCCTTGCATCTTTGCCCGTGCCGGAATTCAAAAGAATTTCAGCCGCAACGGTTCACCTGTGGCCGCCTGCCTTCTCCCCACCGCGCCACCGCCCGCCGCCGCCAGCAGGTGGCCGCCTGCGCCGCCTGCTGGCCGCCCGCTCGTGCTAGCACCCGTGCGCCCGTGCCTGCTGGCCGCCCTTCCGCCCTGCCTCCCGCGAGCCTGCCAGCGTCATCCGCGAGCCTGCCAGCATCGCCCG
Source organism: Amorphophallus konjac (assembly GCA_022559845.1). NCBI lineage: Eukaryota > Viridiplantae > Streptophyta > Magnoliopsida > Alismatales > Araceae > Amorphophallus > Amorphophallus konjac. The sequence goes on along the minus strand of CM040121.1, from coordinate 274,839,296 downwards.
CGAGCCTGTCAGCGTCGCCTGCCTGCGCCTGCAGCCGCCCGCGTCCGAGCCCACCCCGCCTGTCCCCGCCGCCCATGCAAATGCCCACGCCTGCGCCTGCCCGTGCCCCCCCCCACCCGGCGCCCGTCCCGCTGCCCGCGTGCACGTGCCCACCCGCCCGCGAGGCAACCGCCGCCGCCCGCGTGCGCCAGCCAGGGCTGACCGCCCACCCTGCCTGTCTTTGTTGACCCGGGAGAAATTGAAAAAAAATGGAGTGTTAAATATATATATATATATATTATATCTAATATATAATATTATATATGTGTATTTATATTATCTATATATAAATCATTTGATTTTAGTATTGATTGTGGCACCTGAGTCCATAATGACGGCTCTATCGGCGCCCGAGTCTCCCGATTGCCAATAGACAGTCCGTAATTTACGGAGTGTAACTGTCCGAAAGTCTCCCTGTGCGGAGAAAGTCTAAAATAATTTATTCCCCTGCGTGGAAAATTTTTAAGCAGTTTTGTAATAATTGCACCCTCCCTACGCTGAGTGAATTTTTTGTAACCGTCAAGCTTCGTCGACGCCGTGCGGACACGCACGTCCCCACTCACCTTCGTCTCCGGTCGGAGCTAGACTTTTCAGTCTAGCCACGTGCGTGCTCTACTCACTTACTTATTTAGTATCTTTATCAAATTGCCACGCGACGAAGTGAGAGAGAGCCCAATCCATGCATCCTGTCTCCTAAGTGCATCGATGTGGATGTAGAGAGAGAGCTTGTATGCTCCCATCCTTTAAGCCCTAGAACTGCCGCATTAGGGCACCATAATTGTCAGAAGGTAGTTCCACAACTACTTCACCTACAGGCAAGCAACTCTCCCTGACCGGTCCCTTCACAAAAGGAATTGACCCTTTGCACATTAGCCAACAAATTGGGTCTACACCTTGCTACTTTTCGGTCCCAAGATTGCATCATTTAGGTCCGAACTTGTGCATGCCACGTTGGTCTAGGAATTCATCGGGCTGTCTAGAGCGTAGTTTAACTTTGCAATCACCAATGAATTAGGAGGGCGTGAACGTCATGTTAGCCCAGCTCGAGCAACATCTTACGGCCCAAATCGAAGAATCTATAGGCCAATTGCGAGCGCAGTTAGGTGAGAGGATCCGAGCCTTAGAGGATCATGTGAAGAAAGAGGAAGGAAGGTTGAATGGTCGTGGAGATTCCGTAGCCAACCCTAGGGAAGAGAGAGACCAAGCCCGCCAAAATTAGGGTCCTCGAGGTAGAGAGCAAGGTGATCGTGCATCTCTGGGGAGAGACCACGACGATGAGGAGCTCATACTACGGAACATCTAGATCGACGCTCCTAGTTTTGATGAGTCCCTAAATCTCGTCACATATCTTGATTGGGAGAACGGGATGGACCAATACTTCGATTGGCATCACCGCATGACCCCTGCTACAAGGGTGAGGTTTGCCAAAATGAAGCTCCTAGGACAAGCCAAGACCTACTGGTGTAATGTTGAGAATTTTCTAGCAAGGAGACGAGAGGAGCGCATCAACACATGGGATGAAATGAAGGAGAAGCTTAGGGAGAAGTATCTGTCACCCTCTTACCTTCAGCGTCTTTTAGACTAATGACAGAAACTCACCCAAGATGGGAAGTCGGTTGATGAATGCATCACCAAATTCAATGAATTCTTCCTTCGGAGTCATGTCGTGGAGGATGCCTCTGTCACCCTCTCACGGTTTAGGGCTGGCCTACACGAGAGCATTCAGCGGGAAATATTCTTGCGAGAGGTTAACACCCTCGAGCACGCCTACCAGGTTGCTCGAGATGTTGAGCGGTTTCAAAGGGTGGTCCCACTTCAGATTTCCACCTACTGCCAACCTGAACCTCGAAACCCCATGACCCACTATCCTAAGAGGACTGACCCCTCCACTTCCTATGTCCCTACTGCTACCCCACTTCGGACCGTTGCACCTACTGTTCCTTTCATAAGGAACCCCTTATCTGCACCTGCTGCTGTGCCCAGGCTGGAGTACACTCCGCCAATTGATAGGAGAGATGACAAGGGAAAGAGAGCCATCCCAAGCACTTCCCAACCAGTCCCTGTATCGAGGATTCGCTGCTTTAGGTTCCATAACCTAGGGCATGTCGCCACCAATTGCCCCACCCGAGCCTTGGTCATCACTGACCCCAAGCCTGTGGAGCTTCCACCTCAGGAAGGGGAAGACATTGAGAGATATATGGCCGATCCTGACCTCATCGCCCAGTTTGAGGAAATGGATGTAGGATTTGATGGCACGCATGTCGAGTACATGCAGGTTGGAGATATTGTCGAGAGTTCTAGCTAAGAAAGATTGCGTGTAGTTCACTGTATCTTAACACACCCCCAGGAGGACGACTGGCGTCGAACCTCCATCTTCTAAACCTACATCATGGTGAAATCTCAACCCTGTAAGGTGATCTTTGACAACGGGAGCTGTATCAATGCAATCTCTTCAGACTTTGTCTCCTGTCTAGGTCTACCTACTCACCCTCATCCTAGGCCATACAACGTGGCTTGGGTTGATGACACTTCTATTCCAGTCACCACTACATGCGGCATTGCCATTCAGTTCCAGTCTTATCAAGGACAGATTTTATGTGATGTAGTGCCTATGAAGGTCGGGAGCATCATCTTAGGACGACCATAGATCTATGATATAGACCTTACTACATTTGGTCGATCCAATCAGTGTTCATTCTCCCACAATGGGAAGAAGATTCAGTTGTACTCGGCACCCCCAAAGGTGACCTCAGGAAAGAGTTCCACTTCCACCCCCACTGGAACCCCCAAGGTTCAGGAAAGTCCCCGAACTCCCAATGAAGGGAAACTTCTCATTCCTTCTTCTCCTGCACCTATCACATCCGTTCCTAAGGCCCCTAAGGTTGGTCATGATCCAGTTAGGCACTTTAACTTCATAAATGTCCATGAGCTAAACAGAGAGGTTGCTGAGGGTGCCCCTATTTGGGCTATTGTCGTTACCATCACACCCGAGGAGTTCCAAGTCTCCATCCCAACTAAAGTCCAAGCAATCCTGCAGGACTTCCAAGACATCTTTCTTGAGGATTTGCCCTCTAGACTCCCTCCCATGCGTGATGTACAACACGCCATTGACCTTCTCCCCGAGTCCACCCTACCCAACCTTCCCCATTACAGACTGAACCCCAAGGAATATGCTGAGCTCCAAAGAATTGTTGAGGACCTTATTCAAAAGGGTTTCTTCAGGGTGAGCAAGAGTCCCTGTGATGTTCCTGTCTTGCTCACACCCAAGAAAGATGGCACCTGGCGGATGTGTGTTGACAGCCGCACCATCAATAAAATCACTATCAAGTATAGATTTCCAATTCCCCGTCTTGATGACATGCTTGACATGATGAGTGGAGCCACCATCTTTTCTAAAATTGACTTGAAGAGTGGCTACCACCATGTCAGAATCCGACTAGGGGATGAATGGAAAATAACCTTCAAAATAAAAGAAGGTCTATATGAGTGGTTCGTCATGCCATTTGGGCTATCCAATGCCCCTAGCACTTTCATGAGACTTATGATGGAAGTCCTCTGCCCTCTCATTGGTCACTTTGTTGTCGTCTACTTTGAAGACATTTTGATCTATAGCCACAACCCCCAGGACCACATCCAGCATTTAAGGGAAGTCTGCGAGACTTTGAAGAGAGAAACCATGTATGCCAACCTCAAGAAATGTGAATTCATGACAGATCGGGTCACTTTCTTCGGATTTTTTGTTTCTAGTCATAGAGTGTCTGTGGACCAATCCAAGGTCCAAGCCTTAGTAGACTGGCTAGAGCCCCAGAACGTCTATGACGTTTGCAGTTTCCATGGGCTAGCCACCTTCTACAGACGCTTCATTAAGGGTTTTAGCACCATTATGGCACCAATTACGGATTGCATCTGTAAAGGGAATTTCGAGTGGACCAAAGCCCCTGTCCTCCGCCAGCCAGACTTTTCCAAAGTCTTTGAGATATCCTGTGATGCATCTGGCGTAGGCATGGAGGAGTGCTTAGTTAGGAAAGCAACCCTGTGGCTTATTTCAGTGAGAAGCTTTCTGATGCGAAGCTTCGTACTACCTACGACAAGGAGTTCTATGCCGTGGTCCAAGCTCTCAAACACTAGAGACATTATCTCTTACCTCAAGAGTTTGTCTTATACTCGGACCACGAGGCTTTGAAATTTCTTAGCTCTCAAAAGGGCTTAAACCCTAGGCATGGTCGATGGGTAGAATTCCTCCAGTCCTTCACCTTTATCCTAAAACATAAGCTGGAAAAGAGAATAAGGTGGTCGATGCCTTGAGTCGAAGGGTCTCCCTTATTTCCACTGTTCGGGTAGAGGTTACCAGATTTGACCGCATGAAGGCACTCTATGGAGAGTGTCCAGATTTTGGCCCTATCTATTCTGCACTGTCTGCTAGATCCTCGACCTCATTTGCTGACTATCTACTCCAAGATGGTTTTCTCTTTCGAGGATAACAACTATGTGTCCCGAAGACTTCTGTACGGGACTTTCTGATTTGTGAAATGCATGCTGGAGGTCTTACTGGTCATTTTGGACGAAAAATACCATCAATTCTGTGGAGGAGCATTTTTTATAGCCTGGCCTGAAGAAAGATGTGGCCAAAATTGTAGCCCAGTGTCGGACATGCACTATGGCCAAATAGGTCAAACAAAACACTGGTCTCTACACTCCTCTTGCCATTCCTGATAGACCGTGGGTTGATGTGAGCATGGATTTCATCCTTGGTTTACCTCGCACTGCTCACAAACATGACTCCATCTTTGTTGTAGTTGATCAGTTCTCTAAGATGGCCCATTTCATTGCATGTTCCAAAACATCTGATGCATCTAGAGTAGCCCACCTTTTCTTTGATGGCCTTCCTTTGATCCCCTTCCATCATCTTGGTTTCTTGACCCAAGAGTTGTTTTTATAAGCCTTGATGGTCCATGGACAAGCCAGAAACCAGATCCACATTTCCTGGTGAATTTGGAGGCTAGAGGACTAAAAAGTCCACAAGAAAGGCTTGAACATGTTGGTGAAAACAAAGTCAATCAAGGCTGCATCGGGGTTGGTGGTCGACCGGAAATAGGGGGCGGTCGATCGGAATTTTACAGGAAATGAAGATTTCGTTGCTAGAAAAATCGGTCGACCGACCCATGGCTAGCGGTCGACAGAAATCTGAGTTTTTCCCAAATTTGTAATATTCAACCCTTTAAACCCATTTGCAGTACGTGGGATCAAACTCGTTTGACCTTGAGGATTTATACTGATTATTTTGTCCTGTAAGAACATAGATAATTGATTAGGACTATAACTCAAACATCCATATGATGAAAGCATGGACTGCATGCAAACCATTAAGAAGGAGTATGAATAAGTATAAAAACCCTTTTTAACATCCTTCTATCCATTTACCAAGGATGAAGCACTTTCACACATTTGATGGACATCAAGAAGCCAAGTTCACCAAGATTAATGTGAAATGTTTAAGCACCTCATGATGATTGACAAAGCATCAAATGAAGTTATGTTCGTAATGAGATGAACTCAAAAGAGACTTCCATTTTCGACAACCCAGCATCCATCAAATCTTCCACTCACAGTAGACCATGAGACTCAAGCATCACACACACAAGCTACTAAGATTAATATGCATGATATGCATTGTAGCCCTTGAAAACACAAGTCTTCCACCCAACCAACAAGAGCTAATGACTATAAAGTTGTACACAATGAGAAAGTCTTACCAAAGGTTCTTGACAAAATAGACATGACATATACCACCTGTTTCAGTTTGTAGATAACAAGGGTGCTTATCCACACGTTTGCTTTACCTTCCAAGCGACCACCAAGATATTTAATCCTGTAAATCAAGATAGTCAAAGTTTAATATATCATGAGATACACAAGGACTTGTTCACATGAAAGAGGCTATGAAACCAACTCAAACAACCAAGGATCAAGTCCATATAACCATGTTGCCATTTGCCATTAAAACCATTTGGAACATCAACATGAGTGCACAGTGACATCAAGAACATGTGCAAGCAAACATAAAGTTTAGTTATCATCAAAAGCATTTGCACGGCATATACAACAATCTCCCCCTTTTTGATGATGACAAACTTTATGACTGACAGACAAGATCATATTCTTCTCCCCCTTTGACATGATCAAAAAGTGGGAGGAAGGTAATGAAGTTCAAATAATTTTCAAGCATATTCATAAATCAATAAGACACCACTATAGAAGTTCAAGTGAGGCAATAGCAAGGCAAGGATACGGTGATCAAAACATGTTGATTCATTCATTCCAATTGTTGAGTATGGAGACAGGAAGATATGTAGACTGTAGTTGTGCAGGCCAAAATTCACAAATCAAGTTGATGCCATTCATAGCCAAACACCCATTTAGAAAAAATAAGGAATTTAAAGTCCATTCAATATCTGGATTTTCATTGATTTTCAAATTTTCAAATTTTTTTGGGAATGCATGAAGCTAGATGCATACAAATGATGACATATGAAATGCACACAATGCAACCAGACAGTTACGTATATATAGACATGCAACATATCTCCCCCTTACTTATTTAAGAAGGGAATGGGTATAAGAAAGATGCGTGAGAGTCATGACAACTAGAATATTCATATATAGCACCTAGGAGGTTGTGCAATCACATAGGAGAATCATGCAATAGTCAATGCAATCAATCAATTTTCTAAATACATATTAAATCAAATTTCCAAGAGTGTGAGTGAATAATGTGAGAAACGATAGTTGCCATATGGATATTCAGATTTTTCAGATCAACACAAGGAGACATATTACGGACTGCACTTCAATTTTGAGAACAACGTATTGGAGGCTACGCTCTACCTCAATAATTTTTTCACATCAAATTTCAATGATTTTACAAAGATAATCAAAATTTTTCTAAGAATGATCAAGTTCAAATAATTTCTTTTTACGCGAGTAGACGCATGGAGCTCATGCCAGAATCCCCGGTTACTCAGATTATTGAATCATTTCACTTCATTCTGAACAGAGGTATTTTAGTCAAACACCTTTCAGAAATGAACCACATCACGTCTCAGGTGACATGTGCCCAATTTACTCAGTGAGACTGAGCATTACTCTGCCTTTCTTTTTCATTTCAGATTTTTCCAACAAGGATAGGTAGGCAGCTTTTTCCTCAACTGTCTCTTCAACATATATGCATCAAGTTTAATATCTCTAGAGTGTTGAAAGAAAATTCCTATATCCTTATGTTTAACACTTATTTTCACATTATGTGCAAGATGTGTATGAATTTGATTCAGCATGTATACCGAAAATATCATGAACACATAACAGTGCAACTCCCCTGTTGCACGCGTTTTTTTCTACACATATATATACGCGTATATATATATATATGTATGTATGTATGCCAAATGACCAGGGTGAAGGAAGGGATACAGCGGGGAAGGAAGACACAGGAGTTTGATATATCTCGGGTATCCTCCTTACGGTTACATGCCTCTCACAGCGGTATCGAGCACTCTCCTTTTTACGGAAAGTCGAAAAGGGTCGAATGGCACGGAAATGTTAGGGTACAGATTAACCAGACAGGGTGCGGGCATGCCAGTCGATTTCTCGACAATCACCCATGGAACCAAGGGATGACTGGGGAAGCGCCACCAGGGCGCGGCACGTGGGCTTGGGTGATCCGGCAACATGTGAAGAGAAGGGGTTCTACGGGTGCGAGTGCGTAGGTGATTGTGGGAATCGTGTACTGGACGTCTTTCCCCATAGGCCGCAAGCAACCGGTGTTTATTTACATCGGATTGAATCCGAACACCTTCGTTCTGAGCTGAAGAAAAGTCTGTATATATGTCTAAAGCCGTGGGTAGAGGGACGAGCATCCTGCAGCAGTGGGTGCGCTTTCGACTGGGGGGTGTTTACTGGGGTAAGGATGTTAGGCACGGATGTCGAGTGGTGTAGGTAGAAAGCTGGGGGCCCGAATGTGAATGCGAGAGCATTCGTCCAATTAGCGGTGTAATTTTTGGAGTATGCATGTCTTTACATGTAGGCCGCAATGGCCAGGGTACAACTGGTGCACGCCACGGGACAATTCCGATGTGATGATCGGTCCCCGGGTCAATGCGTGACAGAGTAACACACGTGTGTTTTACAGAGGGCCCCTCCCGTGGCATGGGCCATGGTAGCGACACCGAACGGGGGGCTTATGACTAGATGACTAGAGGGATGCATCGATCTGGTGTCTGGGCGAGAGCCGATCACGACTCAAGTAGAGCGGTCGAACATGGCCTTGTGGCTGCGAAGGAGCGTGACGTAATGGTACACGCGTGGTTGCAACCGACGGGCACTTGAGGGGGAGTCTCGGCATGAGGGGACGTTCGCCCTTGTCATAACGTCTCGCGCGTGGTGGGTGTTGACTTGTGTGTCACGGCTAAATACGGTGTGAGGGAAGTGCAAATGACATACCCCCGGCGTACTAAGTCGACGAACAAGTCACCCACACACAATTCTCCTTAGCTCGTTGCCCGGAGCCGCTTGAAGCTTGAGTATGCCGGATGTCTTGGAGCTTCCATCTATATCCACCCCTTGAGCTTCTAAGGGGTTTTTATAGAGAAGTTGAAAGGGTGGAAGGGGTTTAGGAGGGCTAGGTTGATAGGGTCAAGCCAGCCCGCGTAAACTCGAGTGAATAGTAAGGGTTTACGCGGACCAGCTCATAGGGTTGAGCTGGGCCGCGTAAACCCCTCCCCTAGGTGGGGTTTATGCGGACCAGCCTAATGGGCTGGTCTGGTCCGCGTAAACCCCTCACGGAGGGGTTTTTTTGTAAAAAGAATGGACCGAGAAGTGTTTAGGCAAACCAGCCCAGGGGGCTAGGCTGGTCCGCCTAAACCCCACCCCAGGTGGTTTAGGCGGGCTAGCTTGTGTCCCTTTTTTAATTTTTTTAAAAAAAGCAAATTTTCTGGACTGGTCCGCGTAAACCCCCCCAGGGGGGTTTACGGGGGGCTGGGTCGCTAGGGAGAGAGAGGGGGGCGGTCCCCACTATAAAATTTGATTTTTTGGCCTATTTTCTTCCTAAATTGACTAAGAAGAAAAGGACAGTTGTGCTGGGAGGATACGTGGAAGCTTGTATGCGCGTTGACTTAAGGGATTCCCCCATGCTGTCGCTTTGCGCTCCTGCGTCCACGTGTCGACTTCTCGAACTAGTACGGCACACGAACCGCGTCGTAGGATTAGAAATCGGATGAACTGAAGCTGAGCGGGGTCGTGGGACCACCGAGCTGGAGAGAGGGCGCGACCCTGAGGGAGGTCACATTTCACGGGGGCGTACGGCCACGCCCCAGGGTGAACTGGCCCCGGGGCCGGTCGTGACCCCGAGGGATGGCCCCCTGGGTGTCCTTGTGTCTTCTATAAGTGTCCTTTGAAGGACATTAAGCTCCGGGAAACTGGGAAGGGCCCATGGGGGCCGTTGTTCTTCGAGTGGTCGTAGCCGCTCGCAAGGTGTTCGGGTAAATGCCCGACACACCCCGAATTGCCGAACCACTTGGGTAGCTGGCCCGGGATCCGTAAGGTGGGCCTTGGGTTGAAGATGGGAGCTCGTGGGAGCTAAGGGGAGGCATCTCAAGGATGTGAGTCATGCCTTGAGCTACGTGCCTTGTTGCACGGCGGGTTGGCAGGGTAACCTCGGGTTGGCCCGAGTGCTAGAGTTAAGTGGCTTGTTGCCACGTGTCTGAGTGTCGGGGTTGACCCTGACTTGCTGGGGGGGTCGTTGTAGGACCAAATTGATGTGCTGGAACCACGGGGCAGCCCATGGTTTGGTGTAGGTGGACTGGAATACACGGGCCTACAAGGTGTTCGATAGAGTGCCAAACACACCCGTGCGAGCCGTATATGTGCGCAGTAGGCCTCCAAAGCCTGTGGTTGACTTAGTTAGGTCTCCCTTTGACGTTGGAGGGTTGAAAGAAGTGTCTCGGGGTGGGCCCTCAGCCCTTTCACTGGGTGCCACGTGATGTGGCTTAACGTCGGGGCGCCCACGGGTGGCCCCGGGCGGCCATGTAGGATACGGGCAAAGCCCGTATGTGAGTGGCCGGGGTTGACCCCGGACAGTTGCTTATGTCGCTGCATGTCACAGCAAGCTGGTCAGGGCCCTTGTAGGGACCTACAGGGTTGTAGAAAGGGCTAGATAGCCCATGCCTTAAAGGTGTTCGGGGAAATGCCCAAACCCTTATTTCTTGTTATTTTACCAGGAAATAGTCTGGGTACAACAAATGCCCCCCATGGGGCGTGCGTCAGAGGCGGAGATAGGGGCGTACAGCCTGTGAGACCTCTGTTCCAGGCTGTTGTAGTTGTATTTTGACGCTTCATGTGCCTTTATTTTGCTATGTTGTGTATGTTGATTTTCTGGTATTCTGACTATTTTTTGGGTACCCTGTCTTGCAGCTATGGCACGCTTCGGCAGAGATGGGCGGGTCCCAAGACGTGTGGCTCGGGAGGAGGACCATTGGGTGCGGCGGACTGAGCGGCCGATGCCTCCTCTGGGTCCACTGGTGGTTATTGTAGCTAGTGTGGAATGGCTGGATTCGGGGCATACAGTAGTAGCCGAGGGCCCCGTTGGGGAGAGGGCAGTTGGAGTTGCGACCGTAGAGGTGGCCCAGATTTCGAGGGCCGGCGGTCTGTATACCTATGATCGGAGCGGAGGTTATCCTTTGGAGTTCGCCATTTGGTTGAGTTTATCAGGAGCTGTGTTCCCCCCGGCATGGAGGAGGCTGACACCCAGATTTCGGGAGCTCGTCGTCGGCTTGAGTAGGCTATCTTGATTGCCAGGGACAGCCTGCATGGTGTGGCATTCTATAGTTACCCGAGCTTTTCTGAGGATTACTGGAGGCAGCATCGGTTCCCCAGTGTTGGGTGCCTGGGGTTCTTTGGCAAAGCAGAGCAGTCTGGTGTCAGAGTGGGGCCGCTGGGCCCTGCTTCCTGGGACTTGCATGGTCACCGCGCAGAGACAGAGGGGATCGCTGGGTTGGTACTGGAACCGGCGGGCTCGCAGTATGCTGGGGAAGGCTATGACGACCATAGCATCCTGGATGGAGTTATGCGACAGACCGTCATCAGCTGGTACGGTCGTTGGGTAGTGATCTCGTCACACTACTACCGTCAGGGTGCCACTGAGTGGCTGATGGGGATTGTTCACCACTATCCGGTGCTGCTAGATCGGGCTGGGATCAGGTACACAGTGACTACCGCTTTGTACGCATTGATGTGACACAACCTAAGACTTAGGCAAGCAAGCACATTCACAATCAAAAGGGCCAATTTTGGGCCGCCGCTCTCCCGTCGCTCACCCAAGCTCGGGGTGACTTGGCGATGCCAAGTGGAGGATGTGGGGTTGGGCCCTTGCTGGTAGAGGGCCAGCAAGGCCAAGGTTTGATTCTCAATGGATGTGGAAGCCCAATTCAATGGGGCCAACAAAGTGCCGAAGGCACCGGTTGCACTCTTCCCACGGTGATCACTCAAGGCAATGGGGCTTGAGGATCGAGCTCTCACTCGCATAACCAGCGAAACTAGAACTAATATTGAAAGACAAGCACTAAATGGAGTGAGGTGTGAGCACTTACTCGACCGGTTTGAAGAAACCGGTCCCGCTCGGAGACGAGGGTGAGCGGGGAGGCGAGTGTATCCCCACACGCTGCGGCGGTGTAGCTTGACCTGCCCAAAGAAGTTACAACACTACACCTCTCGCAGGAGGGGGACCTTGGGGTGGGGGTTAATAGTGATTACAACCAAAACTACCTCCGCACAGGGAGGGGCCTTCAGCCGGCCAAGCGGGGAGGGGAAACTAGTGTGAAGAGTGATGAGGAAGTGATGACACCGAATCAGCCTTCTCTCTATAATAGCTGATAGGCAGAGGGTGTGGAGGCCGCAGAACTCTCTCAGGAATTTTTCTGAGGGTGAGACTAGTGGGGATCTCTTCGTCTCTGAAACAGGAGTGCCTCTGAATTTTGCCAATTTCTTCAGGGGTCGCTGCCGGCCTGGGCAGGAGTACGAACAGGGTTGTTGAATCTCGGACTATCTGCAATAGACTACCAACAGTAGGAAGACGAGGCTGCCCTGACCATTCCCGAACTCTGAATCAGTCACCGTTGGAACCGTTGGAACTGTGGGTGAGTCCTCTTTACAGCAGAACATACTGGGATGCCAAAAGATGCCAGTGAAGATCAAAGGACTCAGAAAAGTGAGGAGTGGTTGATGCAGATAGTGGGAAGCAGAGTCGAACACCTGAGGAAGAAAATTGGTAACTTCTGCTGCAGGATGCCGAACAGAGTTCTGCTTCTTGATTCTGAAAGTATACATGGAGAGGAAGAACTTTTCAGAAGAGCTCGTAGCCTGATTCCTCCAGGGTTTGTCATGGTGGAGCTTTATCTCCGGCTCAGGATCTCTACAGGGCCAGCTCTGCGCAGTCGTGGGAGAATGGACCTTCTGTGCAGCTCGGTGCCCCGATGGGGACAAAACCACTGTTGTTGCGAAGAGGACAGGCAGACGCTTCTATGGACTCTTCTTGGACCTTCAAACTCACAGGGATGTGGTAGTGGTGGCCGCTGCAAGCTGCAGGTTGATCTGCAACTTCTGGACCGCGAGCTGCAGCTTGAGTATAGCTTCTAAAGTCTTATAAGAAGAAGGGGAAGCAAGGACTATAGGGTGAAGGGGAGGTAGGGGATGGTAGTGGGAGTATGTGGGAGGGTTGGAAGGGTGCTAATGATGTTAGGAAGATGGTGGAATGGGGGAGAGGGCGCAGGTTTCAGCAGGGATGCATGAAGTGAAGATGCAAATGGGTGAAGGGGAGTGGAGGACTAGGGGCGACCTAGCCTTATGGGGGGGAAGAAGGGGGCGGCCAAAACACTTGGAGGGAAGGGGATTTCAAATTCAAAATGGCTTTGAAAGTTGGGAGATGGTGTGGGGAAGAGGAGTGATTGTGTTGGAATGGGGAAGATTTTGTTGGAATGGGGAAAATGGTGTTGGAATGGGGAGAGCTCTTCCTTGGAACTAGGGGGGAAGTAAATGGGGTGTGGGGAAGTGGAGGGGCCTTAATGGAGGTAGGTGGGGGTTGGAGGTGGTTGGGAGGAGGAGGAGAGAGGAAAGGGGCGAACCCCTTAGTGAGGAGAGAGAAAGAGAGAGTGGAAGGGGGGGTGGGGACTCTCTCACCCTAGGGCTTCTCACCCAATTGGATTCACTCCATTGAACTAATCTTTTGAACTCTCAAATGGCATTTTCATTGATTGATTCATTACATTCAAATGAAGGAAATGGGGCCCTATATATAGGAAACCCACATTTTATAATAAGTCCCTTACAAAAGACTCAATGACAAATAACCGAAGGGGTAGGGGGGTCTTGGGCCAAGCCCGAAGAATTGGGCCCAATAGCACATTACACAATCTAATGACACTCAAACTTAGGAAAATAAATGCAAGACCTAGGGACATGACTCAAATAAAATGAAAATTACATCAAAATGACTCAAATAGATAGCACAAAAGGGATAATTGGGCCTTTATAGAGAGAGGCCCGAACTCAAATGATGCCGGAGTGTGAAGAAGACCCTAGCCAAAGGGAGTTGTGGATGATGCCTCCATCAAATCCCTTGGGCTGTGAAGAGCTCGACTCCATCGAGTAGGGGTCCATCCGACTGTGGTACTGCTCGAGGAGGTCAGGATCCAACCGCTGGAGATCCTCCCGACTCACCCAAGAATCCTCCGAAGGAGGCTGATCCTTCCACCTGACGAGATAGCGCTCATATGCTTTGCTCCGAGTGGTAGTGACTTGTTCATCCAATACTTGTTCAATTTGTTCACGCTGGGCTCTCTTGGCTGGTGGTCTCTCCTCACGGGTGGGTGCTCTCTCAATGGAAGAAGTAGGCTCAATCTCCTCACTAGGTACCACCGTGGGTCCCTTATATGGCACTAGGTCGGTGACATTGAATGTGGGACTTATTCCATACTCCTCAGGGAGATCTAACTCGTAGGCATTTGTACCAATGCGCCTCAAGACCTGGAAGGGACCAGCCCCACGTGGCCTCAGTTTAGAGTTGGCTCCTGGGGAGAGCCTCTCCGTCCTTACCATCACAAAGTCACCCACATGGAATTCTTGGTGACGCCGATGAGAGTCGGCCAGCCTTTTATAAGCCTCATTTTTTTTGCTGATGTGCTTGCGAATTTCTTCATGCAATTCTCTAATATGTTGTGCAAAAGACTCGGCTGAAATGGACACTCTAGCATGCTGGGGAAGGGGAATGAGATCGGAAGGCTTTCTTGGTTTGTATCCATGCACGGCTTCAAATGGACTCATCCCTATGGACTTATTGATGGAGTTGTTATATGCAAATTCGGCCTCGGGTAAGATGAGATCCTAATTTCCGGGGCGATCCTCAACAAGACACCTAAGGAGGTTCCCTAGACTCCGATTGACAACTTCTGTTTGGCCATCCGTTTGGGGGTGGTAGGCAGTGGAGAATTTGAGGAGGGTACCCATCATGTGCCAAAGAGTTTTTCAAAAGTAGCTAGTGAATTTGACATCCCTATCGGAGACTATGGTCTTAGGTAGCCCGTGGAGACGGACAACCTCATCAAAGAACAATCGGGCCACATGGGAGGCATCGGAGGTTTTGGAGCATGGGATGAAATGGGCCATTTTGGAAAATCTATCAACCACCACATAGATGGAGTCATGCCTTTTTTGAGTCTTGGGTAATCCTAGCACAAAGTCCATACTCAAGTCTTGCCATGGACGGTCGGGGATGGGGAGTGGGGTATATAGGCCAGTGTTTTGTTTCACCTGTTTGGCCGAAGCACATGTTCGGCATTGACCCACTATCTTGCCTACATCTCTCTTGAGACTTGGCCAATGAAACTGTCCCTCAACTAGAGCAATGGTTTTGTGGACTCCAAAATGACCAGCTAGCCCTCCCGCATGTAATTCCCAAATCAAGAAGTCACGGAGTGAGGTCCGTGGGATGCAAAGCTTTGGTCCCATGAAGAGGAACCCATCCTCTATGACAAATCCCTCATGTTCCTTGCTAGAATGGGTGGTCAAGGTGGTATAGATGTGCCCAAAGTCGGGGCAGCTAGGGTACTCATCCTTGATCCTATCAAATCCGCTCACTTCCACTTGGATAGTGGATAACAAGGAAACTTTCCTACTAAGGGCATCCGCTGCTCAATTCTCACTCCCGGCTTTGTGTTTGATGACAAAAGTGTAGGATTGGATGAACTCAACCCATCGAGCATGTCGGGCATTTAGCTTTTGTTGGGAGTTGAGGTATTTGAGGGCCTCATGGTCAGAAAAGATGACAAATTCTTTGGGCAACAAGTAGTGTCTCCAATGTCGGAGGGACTGCACCACGGCATAGAACTCTTTGTCATAGGTGGAGTATCTAGTCCTAGCATCACATAGCTTCTCACTAAAGAATGCTACCGGGTGTCCCTCTTGACTAAGGATCCCTCCTATCCCTATACCAGATGCATCACATGTGACTTCAAAGACAATAGAGAAATCAGGAAGGCATAGGACCGGGGCTTGGGTCAACTTCTCCTTAAGTTCTTGGAAGGCTTTGGAGGCTGATTTGGTCCACACAAAAGTTCCCTTCTTGAGACAATCGGTGATTGGGCCGGTGATAGTGCTAAATCCACTAATGAACCTCCTATAGAATGTTGCCAATCCATGGAAACTTCGGACCTCATGAAGGGTGTGGGGTTCCGGCCAATCAAGAATAGCTTGGACCTTGTCGGGGTCCATGGAGACACCCTTGGTGGACACCACAAATCCTAGGAAGGTGATGGATGTGGTCATGAAGTGGCACTTTCCTAAATTGGCAAATATGCTTTCTTGGCGGAGGATGGTACAAACTTGCCTAAGGTGGTCAAGGTGGGCCTCTTGGGTTTGACTATAGATGAGTATATCATCAAAGTAGACCACTAGAAAGATCCCAATGAAAGGCCTAAGGGCCTCCGTCATAAGACGCATGAAAGTACATGGGGCATTTGAAAACCCAAAAGGCATGACTAACCATTCAAAGAGACCATCTTTGGTTTTGAAAGCCGTTTTCCACTCATCCCCGGGCCTTATTCTAACTTGGTGATAGCCACTCTTAAGGTCAATTTTGGAGAAAATGGTGGCTCCGGCTAACATATCAAGCATGTCATCAAGCCTAGGGATGGGAAACCTATACTTGACGGTGATTTTGTTAATAGCTCGACTATCCACACACATTCGCCATGACCCATCCTTCTTGGGAGTTAAGAGGGCCGGGACGGCACATGGACTTTTGCTAATGCGAATGAAGCCCTTCCTAATGAGTTCCTCTATTTGCCTCCGAAGTTCGGCATGTTCCGTGGGATTGAGGCGATAATGAGGAAGGTTTGGGAGAGTGGCCCCCGGGACTAGATCAATCGCATGTTGCACATCCCGCATGGGAGGGAGTTGGTCTGGGAGCTCCGTTGGGAACACATCATGGAATTCTTCTAGGAGTTGTTGGATTGCTATGGGATGTGGATTGGCGGAAGTGGGTTCTCCTAGACAAATGATCACCGCACATAGTGGTACTCCTTGAACTATCTCCTTTTCAAGTTCCTTCCTAGTGATGAGATGAAGACCCTTGGTTAACCCCGAGGTCCCACTTTATTTGGGAGTTTGGGTGAGGGACGGGGTTGGAGGGGTGGAGTTCCCCGAGACTTGTGTGGTGGTGGGATGTTATCCTTGAGGGAGAGTGTCCCTCTTGGCCATGGGACGTGGTGGGGAGGGGTTAAGACGGATGGTTTTACCCTCATGTTCAAAGGTGCATATGTTGATCCTACCCAAGATGGTGGCATCTACATCATAAAGCCAAGGTCTTCCTAGAAGGATGCTACCTACTTCCATGGGTATGACATCACACCATATTTGACCAAGGTATGAAGAGAAGGTGAGGGGTACAAGACATTGGGTGTTGACCGGGATGGAGTTGTTGTTGATCCATGAGACCCGATATGGATTTGGGTGGGGAGTGATAGTAAGCCCAAGGAGCTTGACGGTATCGGGGGATACGGCATTGACACAACTCCCACTATCCAAGATCACTTTCCTTACATGGCTCCCTATCTTGACAAAAGTGTGAAAGATTGAAGTTCGACACCAATCCTCTTCTTGGGATTTGGTGAGGGTGCATCTAATCACTCCTAGATGGGAGTTGGTAGATGGAGTGGTGTGATCTAGACCCGATTCAAGGTATTGGGTCTCATACTCTTCCTTCCAATCTAGTGAGGCTTCATGGTCCTCAACAATACTCTCAAGTTCCTTTTGGGGTGGGGGAGCTTCTTCCTCAATAAGCAAGCTAGATAATCCCTTGGATGGACATTGCCCCGCAAAGTGGCCAAACCCTTGACACCTATAGCATTGTTGTCGCCCGCTACCCGGAGTGTTTCCTACACTTGGGCCTTTGGGATTATCTTCCCTCTGTGGGAGAGGGTGACTAGGGGTGGGCTTGTTTGGAGTGATGGTGCGAGGGGGGTTGTAAGGCCTTAATGGGGTACTCCCACTTGGATTTGGGGCTTTTATGGGGGTGGCCGGAATGGGTCGTGGTCCCATGTTTTTGGGATCGGCCGGTCGGGGAGTAGCAAATCGAGGGATCCTAGAGAATCTTTCTACATCCCTTGCTATTTGATAGGCTAGCTCAAGGTTATCAACATCTCTCATGAAAAGCTCTCTCTTGATATGACTTTGAAGACCATTCCTAAAGCGAGACAAGGTAACGGCCGGGTCCTCATGAACTCCGCACTTCAAAAGATAGGAGTCAAACTTCTCAATATATTCTACCACGGTCTTCCCTTCTTGGGTGAGGCTTTGCCATTCATCTAAGAGCATTTGATGGTAGGATTGGGGAAGGTATTTGTTCCTAAGTTGATTCTTCATACCCTCCCAAGTATCAATTGGCTCTTCCCGCCTAATCCTTCTTAAACCCTCTTGGTTTAGCCAATAAGTTTTGGCTAATTTAGTGAGATGCATTTTGGCCAATCTTACCCTCCTTTGGTCGGTCATAGGGTACCATTCAAAGTATTGGTCCATGGCGGTCTTGTTGAGTCTTTACATGTTTTGAGGATGACAACACTATGAGCCTTAGTGGAGAAAAAAATATTTCTCTGTGGAAAATAAACTTTCGACGAGTCATTTTCCTGTGAACCTCGTGTCGTTTCTTCAGTATTTAGTTGCTCATCTCGAGTCATCCTTTTTATTTTTTCTCTTGTGTTTTCGTGTCATTTACTGTAGTTACTCGAGTCGTTTTCCTGCTTTCACTGTTTTATCACGTGTCGTTGTAGCCGTCCCGTCTTCTGTCTTCGTGTTATTTTTCCTAGACCCCGTGTCCTTTTTGCTTTGAGGCCACACTTCGTGTAGGGTTCTGTTTTCGTCTTCGAGTTGGTTTCAGTCCGTGTCGTTTCGTGTCGTCCTCGTGTTCGAGTCATTTTTTTTTATGTCTTCGTGTTGTTTCTGTGTTTGTGTCTTCGTGTTATCTTTTGTGCTTGTGTCTTCATGTTATCTTTTGTGCTTGTGTCTTCGTGTTATTTTTGTGTTTGAGTCTTCATATTATTTCTGTGTTTGTGTCTTAGTGTTGTTTTTATGTCTTCATGTTGCTTCTTTCTATCTTCGTCTAGGTTTCCTCTGATCGCGTGTTTTACTACCATTTTACTCCGTGTTATTTCCTTCTCACCTCGTGCGGTTCTCATCTAACTTCGTGTCATTCTCTTTGTAGTGTTAGCTTTGTTACTATGGTACCTCGTGTCGTTCTCTCTTTATCTCGTGCTGTAGTCATCTTATGTATCTCGTGTCGTTCTCAGTATAGTGCACCTTTTGTTGTTCCTACACACCTCGTGCAGCTTTAGCTTGAGTGTCAACCGACTTATTTCAGGTATATATATATATAGAGAACCCTGAGTATTAATGGTTTTAATCTCTTTGCAGGAGAAGAAGAAAAACAAAAAGAAGAAGGTGGTCCGAGGAAGAATATTCCCCAGTGACTGGGCTGCACGTGATCCAATACTAAAGGAACTAATGCTATAAGAGCACGTGGAAAGAAGGTTCTGGATCGAGTGTGGGAGGCACACGCATTCTGTACCTTATCCACCTGCTGCTGCTATATATTGAAGCCTTCGTCCACAGATGAAGGTTGATCGAAAGGAAAAAAGAGAAAGCAGAAGTGCAGAGAGTTCGATCCAGCAAAAGAAGAGAAGAAAATAGAGGGCAGAAACTGAAGAAGAGGAAGAAGAGAGAATAGCAGAGAGAGTGAGAGAGAGAGAGCTCGAAGCTGAGAGTTCAGAAAGAAGAAGAAGAAGAAGGATTCTAGTTTCAGGATCAAATCCGAACTAGTTTGCTCTATTGTGAGCTATATTCTGTGTTTTATCATTCCAGCATTCAGTCTGCTGTATCTTTTTAGTTTCTTGTTTTTGATCTTTCTTTACTGTTCTAGTTTTGTCTCCGATTCTCAGGTTGAGATCGGTGGTCCTCCTGTTCTATTTTCAGGAGAAGGGAGACGTTGTCTCCAGTTGCAAGTGGCCATGTGCTGCTTGTGGGTTCCCTCTAGGCTTCAGAGGAAGAGAGACCTTGGTCTCTGGTTCTAGTGACTGCAGATCACTAGTGTTCCCTCCGGTTGGAGGAAGAGGAACTTGTTTCCTAGTTTCTAGGGACTTGGAGTCCTTAGGGTTCCCTCCGGGTGTGGAGGAAGAGGAGAGGGTGTTCCCCTGGTGAAGCTGTGAATCAGCCGTTGTCGCAGACTGAGTCTGCTTGGCTAGCCGGTGCTAGTGGAAGCCTCACTTCGGTTTGAAGTGAGGGGTGGACGTAGGCAGACTGGAGGTCTGACCGAACCACCTTAAAAATCCCTGGCGCAGTGTGTTTAGTTTCTATTCTGGTTTTGGATCTATTCGGTAGATGCTTGTCTAGGCCGATCCATCTCTATCTTCCTAGCTGATCGTTCTGCGCGGTTAGTGTTTGGCCGTTAAGATCTTTTTTAGAAACTCCTAATTGAGAACTTGTTTTTTAATCCTCAATGTTTTACTGGTAAAGGTCCATTCACCCCCCTCTGGACCTATCAATTGGTATCAGAGCAGTCTCTGGTTCAGAATCCAACGATTCTCAGAGGATCCTCTACGTGTTTTCTGTGTGCATTGTTTTGCTTGTGAGTTAGTGTTTGATATCTGTTCGTTTGAACTGATGGCAATGGCTAATCCACCGATTTTTAAGGGACCTGATTTTGACATATGGTTCAGTGTTTTTCGCATGTTTGTTAAACAAGCTGATAAGGACTTGTGGAAGTTGATTTCACAAGGTCCGTATGAACTGCCCAAGAAAAGGTCCAAGTGGACGGACAGTGAGAATCAGATGTTCCAAGAGAATCAAAAGGCCTTAAACCTAATGTTAACAGCGACTGATAAAGCCTTGCATTCTTGTTTCAATGATTGCAGATCCGCCAAGGATATTATGGACCAGCTGAAGCTAGCCCACAGGAGAAATGAAAGCACATGCATGATGGTGAGCAGAAGTGACCACAGTACCAGCCAAGAGGTGGAGGAGAATGAAGAAGAGGTAAACCTCTTCGAAAACTTTTCTATAGAAGATTGGGAAAATGCTTACATCGATCTATCTGAGTCATATGAAAAATTGCAAAAACGATATAAAAAATTGAAAAGGAATAAGAGATTAGATAATTCAAGGTCTGACTGTAAAAAATGTGCTGAATTGAAGAGTTCTCATGATGCCTGTGTGTCTAATCTACAAATGCTGAAAAAACAAAATGATGTGCTAATCAATGGAAATAAGAATCATGTGAGTGAGATTGATTCCCTGAGAAAATCCTCAGCTGAAAGCAAGGAAAGTTTAGAGAAGCTCAGGATTGAAAATAAAGTGCTTGCTAAAAAATCTGAAGCCATTAAGTCTGTCAACTTTGAATTACAGAAAAATATTGAGAAACTGCAAAAAGACTTGAAAACTTTTAAGGATGGAAGAAAATATGAAACTGACTCTGATGATCAGAGTTTGATAAACGAATTAATTCAGAATGACAGACTAAAGGAAGAAATTGAGAAACTAAAACAGTTGAACACCATCTTATCAGAGAGATTGCTGACATTTGAAAAGGGTAAACATGTGGTGTCCAATAATTCAGAAGAAATTGATGAGTTGAGAAAGGAAGTTGAGAAATACATAATTGCCAACAAAGTCTTGAATGAGGCTGTCAATTGCAGTGAACAAGAGACTGCAAGTTATGAGTTACACATTGCCTCTTTAGAAGAAGAAATCCAAGACTTAAGGAAATCTTTGTCTAAATTTGTTGATGGGCAAGAAAATCTGAACAAACTGCTGGGAGTAAAAGTCAATTTTTAGAAGGAGGGGTTAGGTTATAACCCTGTAAATAAAAAGATCTTTGAAAATAAAATTCAGACATATTCTGTTTCTAGCTCTACTTTTGAGAAAAAGGGGCTGGGCTACAGTCCAGTCATGAGTAAGGTCTATGGATCAAATTTGGAAACTGTTTTTGTTAAATCATCTGAACAGGAAAAATCTTATACTTCTTCTCCACCTCACTATAAGGCTAAGAAAACTCAAGAACAGGATAAAAAACAGAAAATGAATAAAAAGGGCTCATCTGTGCATGTTGATCACAGTCCGCACACACACTCATCTAAAAGGAAAATGTCATGCCACTACTGTCATAGACTTGGACATTTAATGCATGAGTGTAAATTGATGGAGAAAGATGATATGAGGGCCGGGATAATGAATGCTAAGAAACTTCATGATAAAAATTCTTCATTCCAGAAAAAGAAAATTGAATGTCTGCACTATGGCAAACTAGGACACAGCATCGCACAATGCTGGTTTGCAAATGGTAAGAAAATATATTCTTCACATCATGCTAAATTTCTTGCAAACCATAATGATGTTGATAGGAATAAAGTTGCTGCAAATAGAAAATACTCTGCATGTGTCAACTGTGGAAAGACAGGCCACAGGGCCATTGAATGCTGGCATGGTCAGGGTAGAAAAGAGAATTTTAAGAGAATGAACTCTTCTCATTGTTTTAACTGTGGAAAGCCAGGTCACAGGACTGCAACCTGTTGGCTGGTAGGATACCAAAGCAATGCTGGTTTTGGTAAACAGAATTTCAATTCTGTTAACAAAAATTTTCATACATATGTGCATAAAAATCATGTTAATAAGAATGTGCATAAATCCAATCTGAAACCTGCTGCATCTTACTATTATTGTGGTACAATTGGTCATTCAATGAATAATTGCTATCTGATGAAATCTAATGACCATGCTACTAGGAGATTAGTTAGAAAACCTGCTAGGAATGTCACTGCTAACTCAGGACCCAAGACTTCTTGGGTGCCTATTCGTGCAAAATAGTTTGCTAACCTGCAGGTGTGCCTTGGAAGCTGAAGAAAAAAGAAGAGTAATAAGCCAAGGCACTCGAAAAGAAAAAACCCCAGGATCTTAATATTCAAGTCAATTCCCAATACCTGCTTTAATTTTGTTTTATTGTGATTTAAATTTGGTTTTGTGATGTAGTCTGTGTGCAACTAAATATTCCATGATCACGAGTGTCCTCCTCTGACTGCTTTGCTAAAATCTCTCTTGGTTGGATACTTGGTATCATGCTGTAATTCATGCTCATAGTCAGGGGGAGGCATACAATTATTATGTCAACTTACTGATTCGTGCTCATTGCATCACATTCCATTTATTTGAAAAACCATAAGTTTGCTTCAACGTATTGCATTTCAGCTGATAGCATGTATGTTATTCAATAAATAATTAATATTTCTAAGAGTTGTGTGTGAGATGTCCTAGCGTGGGATGAAAAGGAGCTTGTCAGGTCATCTGGTATCTGAAGAACCTTTGTCTGCCGTTGTGGTTAGTTGGTGTTGAGTTCAGACATCTCATGAGGTTGCAGCTTATTGCCCAAGAGCATTCTCTGGTTACAAGATTGAATTTCCTCAGGAAGATTTCATTTGTGAGCTCCTTGGTCTTTACTTTCTAGAGTAATCTGTCACTTGCTGCTTTGCTGTAAGGAGTGCTTCTCATCTCATCTCATCTCTCACCATTCTGTTTGTCACCTTCTTATCCTTTTCTTATCCCCTTTGGTTCAGGAATATTCTTGAAGAAAAATTCCTTCTTATAGCTTTGTTACTCTTATCAGATTTGATCAGAATACCTTAAACCACCCAAAATCTATTGTAACAAGTTACACCTGTTAATAAAGAACTTTAATGTATGGGGGTTATATCTTGTCCTTTAATCCTTCTAAGTTATCCTCTCTATTGTTGGTCAACATATTGTAAAACTTTCTGTTAAATGGAAAAACCTTGCGGAGGATTTCGTTTTAACTGAAACTTATGTGAAGAGGGCTATAAAAAAAAATTGTGTTAAGTAAGGGCTCTGTCTTTTGTCCAAGATCATGAGAGGTGTTACCAGGGAATACGCCATACTTTGTGGCAGAGCAATGGCAATTGTGGAGAAATAGATATTCTAGATCAAAGAAGTCTAGAGTTTCTGTCATGATACAATTAGCTATCTCTGTTTCTTATAGAAAAGTTAAAATAAAAAAAAAAGGGAAAGAAAAGTCAACAAAAATTCATTGGTTTTCATTGGCATAAAGGTAGCCTGTCCTGAGTAACCAGGGATTCTGGTGTCTTATAAACATGTCTCCTTGTGTAAAAAGGGACAATTCTACCTAAGTGCTCAACAAATTGGTTGACTCTGTATGCCCTCTCGTCCTTTAAATGAAGTAATGAACCCTGCTTGACTATCTATTTGTTATTTCTTTGCCTGACAAACATAAGGAGTATTTTAATCGTGACCTTGTGTAGGCTAAGTACCTTTAATAGCTAGTTTTGTGATCTTGTTGATTTAATGTCTTGAGGTAACTGACGAAGGTATTCGGAAGAATATAATAAATCCATATATTGAAGAGCGAACTTTAACGGGCAATGGCTGTGTTACATATTGAATGAGGGTAGTCTGGGTATTTCCTGAAAAGTTCGATAAGAGTGAAAAGTGACCCCCCAAAACCCTTATTGTTCCTCAAGGTTACATCCAAAAACCCTCGTGTGCCCTTGCCGCTTCCTGTTCCTCCTCGTGCCGATACGTCTCGTATGCTCCTTCAAACCCTTCTCTCCCGCTCATTTTTCTTCACGAAAATCTCATCTCCCCCACAGAGTTCTCTTCCGTTCTTGGTTCTAGCTTCATCTCCAGCAAGAAAGAGTTGATACTCTAAGAGTTACGACAAATGGATCAGCTAGAATCTGTCGCTCCTGTTGAAAGGAAGAGGAAGGGAAAAGAAACAGTTGAGGAGCCTTCGTCCAAGCAGCAAAGATGTCTAGAACCAGAAATAGCTGTGGAAATTTCTTCTGCACAAGGTACCAGGCCTTCTCAGTCTATCGTGTTTTTAGAGAGTGGGAAAATTATTCCTCCAAGGATAATAGATTTCGGCGATGAATCCATGGTTTTGAAGTTTCCAGAACTTTTGGAGATTTTTGAGTTTCAGGATTGGAGGAAATTCCTAGAAAATCACCGTGTCTACTACCCTAGCCTGGTAATGGAATTTTATAATAATTTGTCTTTGAGCTGAGATAGGTCTGCTCTGA
Organism: Amorphophallus konjac; assembly: GCA_022559845.1. NCBI lineage: Eukaryota > Viridiplantae > Streptophyta > Magnoliopsida > Alismatales > Araceae > Amorphophallus > Amorphophallus konjac. The sequence continues at coordinate 274,814,565 of CM040121.1, read as the reverse complement.
TCTCGTCTGTTAAGGAGATTGAGATAGCAGTAACGTGTGACTCTCTCCACAAAGCTCTCAGTATTCCAGAAAAAGGGGAGGTAGAGAGAGGGTTTAGATATAGTCTGCATGAAGCCTTTTCAGTCATTACTGGTAAACCCAGTAACATTCATGATAAGGGGCAATTGAAGCTGAAAGCTTACCAAACCTTATCATTTCCCCCTCTTCACAAGCTTCTTCAGAACATCATTGCCTCTATAGTCACCCCACAGACTGGAGCTAGAGGAAGAATCACAGACACTCAGAGATTTCTTTTGTTCTGTCTGATTCAGCATGTAAAGATCTGTCTACCCAAAATTATTTTTTCTATCATGAAGGGGTGTATTGGGTCCAAAAGACACCTGCCCTACGCCGCCCATCTGAAAGACATCTTCAAGTATTCAAAGATTTCCTTGGATGGAGAAGCCATGTCTGAAGTTAGCGGTCGAAACATATTTAACATGAATTTTGTTTCAGTATTTTTGGGCTTGGAGGGTTCTTCTCTCATGGGGCAGGTTAAGGCCCAGAAAGTCAAAGAATCACAAGCTCAGAGAGAGCTTCTAGAACACCCTCAAGAATCTGCCCAAACAGTTTTAGAATTAGCTTCTGAGGTTGCTTTACAGGAGACAACATCTGAACAACCACTGTCTGCTACTTCTGCTGCACCTACTGAAGCATCTCTATCTTTTCAGAGGCTTGTTGAGATTGCATCTGAAGAAGTTAGGATGTCTGAAAACAGCATTCAAACTGAACTAGATACAAATATTGGTGGTTTGTTTGATTCCCTTGGGAAGACATCAGAAGAAGTGAGGCTGCCCGTGGAACAGCCTGCTCAAGAGGAAGAAAGTAATGAGCAAGACCTTGCTGAGTTTGTTAATTTCATTCTTAGAGAGACTGTGGAGAAAAGCTTGGAAGAGGCTGACAACGTGGTTACAGCTGAAATTATAGAACAGGCACCTGTTAAAAACTCTGCAGATGATGATCTCATGGAAGAAAGAGTGGATGAGTGTCAGGAGAAAGTTACTGACATAGAACAAGAAGCAAAATCATCAAGTGAAGAAGAAGCACCTGAAAATGTATTTTCTGAAAAAGAAATCCAAGCTGAAGATGAAGATCGAGTTCCAGCAGGGGACAGCCAAATGCCAGTACAAGAAGAAGCAGATGAGAGGACAGCACCTGGCTGTGAATCTTATGGTACACCCCTAGGTCAACCTCGACTTCTATCTGCTCGGGCGCCCAACATTGAAGAACTCCTTATAAATTTGACTCAGCAGATGTAGAGACAGGATAAGAAAATGGATGATCTGCTCAAGTATGTCACTCTAAATATTAATCAAGTTCATTCCAGGCTACTGAAGCTTGAAATTTCTCTCCTGACTGAATGGAAAAAGTTCCTGCTAAACAAGAAAGCTTCAGATGATGCCACCAGGTCATTGATGGAAAGCTTGCAGGAGGTATGTTCAAAGATAGCACAGCACTTCGTGAATTACAAGATGCTCATATTTCCTCCTTTAAGTCATCTGTCAGCATTATAGATCATTGTTTTAAGATCAGGACATCCTTAGAAGTTTTGAAGGGGTCATCTAGTGCCCTAGGTCCAGATGTCCAGAAAATCTATGACAAATTGATCGCTTTCTTAGCAGAAGTGAGAACTCTGACTGACAGATATGAATCTGTTAATATTCGCCAAGAAGACATCATTTCAGAAGTGGCACATGTCAGAAGCTCTGTTGTGTATTGGCTAGCTGAATTGTCCAATGACTTGAAGGATCTTCACTCTGCCTTGGGTTCAGCCCCTGGTCAGGCATCCTCCAGCAGAGGTCGAACTCAAGATTTCTCCTCTGTTGCTCCTAGGGGTAGACCACCACAAGACAGGCTGCGTGGCCCTTCCAGCAGACATGCTAGATTCTTTTCTCCTTAAAAAATAGTGTTCTGTATTTTTTTGCCCATTTTGAGGCTCTCTCACACTCTTGGACTTGTTAATTACATCTCATATCATTTGCATTTCTGCCTCCTTTTGTTTCTTTCTTTTTGATGTTGACAAAGGGGGAGAACTCAAGTCTTTGCTACTACTACGATTGAGAATGATTTTTTTGTTGTTAATGATTCATTAATATTCTTTAATGATGATTAATGATGGTGCTGATGATGTTTAGCTTTGAACAGGTTAAAATTTATTCCTGCAAAGACTCAAGACTCATAGTGTTGCCATCCATCAAAAAGGGGGAGATTGTTGAGTCTTTACATGTTTTGAGGATGACAACACTATGAGCCTTAGTGGAGAACAAAAATATTTCTCTGTGGAAAATAAACTTTCGACGAGTCGTTTTCCTGTGAACCTCGTGCCGTTTCTTCAGTATTTAGTTGCTCATCTCGAGTCATCCTTTTTATTTTTGCTCTTGTGTTTTCGTGTCATTTACTGTAGTTACTCGAGTCATTTTCCTGCTTTCACTGTTTTATCACGTGTCGTTGTAGCCGTTCCCGTCTTCTGTCTTCGTGTTGTTTTTCCTAGACCCCATGTCCTTTTTGTTTTGAGACCACACTTCGTGTAGGGTTCTGTTTCGTCTTTGAGTTAGTTTCAGTCCGTGTCGTTTCGTGTCGTCCTCGTGTTCGAGTCATTTTTTTTTTATGTCTTCGTGTTGTTTCTGTGTTTGTGTCTTCGTGTTATCTTTTGTGCTTGTGTCTTCGTGTTATCTTTTGTGCTTGTGTCTTCGTGTTATTTTTGTGTTTGAGTCTTCATGTTATTTTTGTGTTTGTGTCTTAGTGTTGTTTTTATGTCTTCGTGTTGCTTCTTTCTATCTTCGTCCAGGTTTCCTCTGATCGCGTGTTTTACTACCGTTTTACTCCGTGTTATTTCCTTCTCACCTCGTGCTGTTCTCATCTGACTTCGTGTCGTTCTCTTTGTAGTGTTAGCTTTGTTACTGTGGTACCTTGTGTCGTTCTCTCTTTATCTCGTGCTGTAGTCATCTTATGTATCTCGTGTCGTTCTCAGTATAGTGCACCTTTTGTTGTTCCTACACACCTCGTGCAGCTTTAGCCTGAGTGTCAACCAACTTATTTCATGTATATATATATATATATATAGAACCCTGAGTATTAATGGTTTTAATCTCTTTGCAGGAGAAGAAGAAAAATAAAAAGAAGAAGGTGGTCCGAGGAAGAATATTCCCCAGTGACTGGGCTACACGTGATCCAATACTAAAGGAACCAATGCTATAAGGGCACGTGGAAAGAAGGTTCTGGATCGAGTGTGGGAGGCACACGCATTCTGTACCTTATCTGATACCAATTGATGTGACACAACCTAAGACTTAGGCAAGCAAGCACATTCACAATCAAAAGGGCCAATTTTGGGCCGCCGCTCTCCCGTCGCTCACCCAAGCCCGGGGTGACTTGGCGATGCCAAGTGGAGGATGTGGGGTTGGGCCCTTGCTGGTAGAGGGCCAGCAAGGCCAAGGTTTGATTCCCAATGGATGTGGAAGCCCAATTCAATGGGGCCAACAAAGTGCCGAAGGCACCGGTTGTACTCTTCCCACGGTGATCACTCAAGGCAATGGGGCTTGAGGATCGAGCTCTCACTCGCATAACCAGTGGAACTAGAACTAATATTAAAAGACAAGTACTAAATGGAGTGAGGTGTGAGCACTTACTCGATCGGTTTGAAGAAACCGGTCTCGCTCGGAGACGAGGGCGAGCGGGGAGGCGAGTGGATCCCCACACGCCGCGGCTGTGTAGCTTGACCTGCCCAAAGAAGTTACAACACTACACCTCTCGCAGGAGGGGGACCTTGGGGTGGGGGTTAATAGTGATTACAACCAAAACTACCTCCGCACAGGGAGGGGCCTTCAGCCGGCCAAGCGGGGAGGGGAAACTAGTGTTAAGAGTGATGAGGAAGTGATGACACTGAATCAGCCTTCTCTCTGTAATAGCTGACAGGCAGAGGGTGTGGAGGCCGCAGAACCCTCTTAGGAATTTTGCTGAGGGTGAGACTAGTGGGGATCTCTTCGTCTCTGAAACAGGAGTCCCTCTGAATTTTTCCAATTTCTTCAGGGGTCGCTGCCGGCCTGGGCGGGAGTACAAACAAGGTTGTTGAATCTCAGACTGTCTGCAACAGACTACCAACAGTAGGAAGATGAGGCTGCCCTGACCATTCCCGAACTCTGAATCAGTCGCCGTTGGAACCGTTGGAACCGTGGGTGAGTCCTCTTTACAGTAGAACAAATGGGGATGCCAAAAGATGCTGGTGAAGATCAAAGGACTCAGAAAAGTAAGAAGTGGTAGATGCAGACAGTGGGAAGCAGAGTCGAACGCCTGAGGAAGAAAATTGGTAACTTCTGCTGCATAATGTCGGACGGAGTTCCGTTTCTTGATTCTGAAATTAGATAGGGAGAGGAAGAACTTTGCAGAAGAGCTCATGGCCTTATTTCTCCGGGGTTTGTCGTGGTGGAGCTTTCTCTCCGGCTCAGGATCTCTGCTGGGCCAACTCTGCGTAGTCGTGGGAGAATGGACCTTCTGTGCAACTCGGTGCCCCGATGGGGACAAAACCACTGCCGTTGCGAAGAGGACAGGCAGACGCTTCTATGGACTCCTCTTGGACCTTCAAACTTGCAGGGATGTGGTCGTGGTGGCAGCTGCAAGCTGCAGGTTCATCTGCAACTTCTGGACCGCGAGCTGCAGCTTGAGTATAGCTTCCAAAGTCCTATAAGAAGAAGGGGAAGCAAGGACTATAGGGTGAAGGGAAGGTAGGGGATGGTAGTGGGAGTATGTGAGAGGGTTGGAAGGGTGCTAATGATGTTAGGAAGATGGTGGACTGAGGGAGAGGGCGCAGGTTTCAGCAGGGATGCATGAAGTGAAGATGCAAATGGGTGAAGGGGAGTGGAGGACTAGGGGCGACCTAGCCTTATGGGGGGGAAGAAGGGGGCGGCCAAAACACTTGGAGGGAAGGGGATTTCAAATTCAAAATGGCTTTGAAAGTTGGGAGATGGTGTGGGGAAGAGGAGTGATTGTGTTGGAATGGGGAAGATTTGGTTGGAATGGGGAAAATGGTGTTGGAATGGGGAGAGCTCTTCCTTGGAACTAGGGGGGAAGTAAATGGGTTGTGGGGAAGTGGAGGGGCCTTAATGGAGGTAGGTGGGGGTTGGAGGTGGTTGGGAGGAGGAGGAGAGAGGAAAGGGGCGAACCCCTTAGTGAGGAGAGAGAAAGAGAGAGTGGAAGGGGGGGTGGGGACTCTCTCACCCTAGGGCTTCTCACCCAATTGGATTCACTCCATTGAACTAATCTTTTGAACTCTCAAATGGCATTTTCATTGATTGATTCATTACATTCAAATGAAGGAAATGGGGCCCTATATATAGGAAACCCACATTTTACAATAAGTCCCTTACAAAAGACTCAATGACAAATAACCGAAGGGGTAGGGGGGGTCTTGGGCCAAGCCCGAAGAATTGGGCCCAATAGCACATTACACAATCTAATGACACTCAAACTTAGGAAAATAAATGCAAGACCTAGGGACATGACTCAAATAAAATAAAAATTACATCAAAATGACTCAAATAGATAGCACAAAAGGGATAATTGGGCCTTTATAGAGAGAGGCCCGAACTTAAACGATGCCGGAATGTGAAGAAGACCCTAGCCAAAGGGAGTTGTGGATGATGCCTCCATCACGCGTACCCGTGGTACACCGGACTGCTGCAGGGATTGCTGGAGCCCTTCAATCACCGATGGAACACGGTGGCGACAGCAGAGGGAGAGACCACCCTTGACTTGTGGTCTCTGTTTCAGATTTCTGGGTTGCCGATCATCAGCGAAGGGTCTAAGGAGGTGGTACTGAATGACTTCCACCGTAGCCATACCGACGGGCAGGGGTGATACTGGGTACGTTACAGCTACCGGTATCTTCTGAAGACCTGGAGGGACCTGGCCCTAGCCGGGAGAGACAGAGCTGCCCAGACTCCCAGGGTGCCGCTAAATGTGTGGGTCCGCCACTTCTACAACAGACCTTTCTGCTTCTTTCAGGAATTCACCAGGGATCAGACTCCGTGGGAGGAATATACCAAAGTGGAGCTATGGTTTCGGACGTACTCCCGATACATATATGCTACACAGGAGGGGTGGAATCCCCATGGCTTATCGGGTGTGACACATCTTGCCGCCTACTTGGCATACTGGTTAGCGACATTTGTGGTCCCTCACGGAGAGGATGGTCTATTGAGGGCCGACCTGCTGTGGCCGGCCTGTTTGTTAGCTGAGGGGAGGTAGTTGGCTCTAGCTCCTGCGGCACTCGCCAACATATATCAGGGGCTGGGAGTTCTGGCGGCGCATCCGGCGCTGAGAGAGAGGAGTATACTTCTGCCGACCCACTACATCAGTGTGTGGGCCGGGCTACTATTTTCGGGACTGGTGACGCGAGGGACTGTGGTGAACCCGATGGCACCACTTCTGTTTAGCTTCACTGGGCAGCCTGACGGGGATGCAGAGGCACAACTGGAGGGAGCCATGAGAGCTCTTTGCTACCTGCCCGCCCGGGGTGAGGAGGGACTGCCTTTTGACAGTGCTGCGAGGGACTCCAGTCTTTTCTTGGGGGCTTTAGATGGAGGGGCAATCAGCGCCCACCCCGGTCAGGGGGCGGAAGATGCAGGGCCACGGACTGAGTGGGTACTGAGCACCCGGTCGACAGTGTTGGCGTTGCACCGGTCGACGATGAGTTCCTTGGAGTCGTACTACCCGCATCGGTTTGCAAGGAACTTCAGATACGACCAGGGGATCCCACCGAACCGAGAGTTTCCTCTGACAGGCAGGCAGTACAAGGGCAGGGATACCCACCTACTTGCAGTAGCATGGTGGGACTTTTACTGTCGCCGGGAGCCCGAGCGACTCCCGATGCCGGGATAGGGACGTCGAGGGCGATTCGACGTACATTACACCAGGTGGTGGTTCGAGTAGAGCCATCTATACCGGCAGAAGGCCTTCACAATCAGGAAGGTGGAGGAGAGTCACTTGCTGAGGGAGGATCTGCCTCTAATTGCACTAGATGAGGGATACCTGAGGACCCGCGTTGCTCGGATCCGTCGAGAGGTCGAGCGACTTGCAGAGTAGTGGCCCCGGAGAAGCCGGGGCTCGTCGTCCGGGAGCTGAGGCAATAGAGGGGCACTGAAGCCTCTGAAACAGGTGGTAACAGTGGCGGCAGGAACCGGGGCGAAGGTGCCCCGACCGAGGGCACCTAGGAGCTAGTGGGCCCAGTTCCTGTCCGACAGGGGCTTCCGGAGCAGAGGTTTATTGGACCGGGCGCTCCCCGATGGGAGCTTTGCCAACACGGCGGTCGATGACTGGAGGCGGCACATTGGTCACGTGATCGGGTCAACCGGGCCCGTGGAGTTCGTGTCCCACATTGAGTGTGCCCACACTCTAAGGGACATTCGGGAGGCCGTCGCGAAAGCGGCCCGCGTGCTGGTGCTGAGACCGGAGCAGTTAGTGCCCTTACCATTGACCCCCTTCGGGGCTTCAGGTAAGGCTATCTTCTTTCTAGCATGCATCCCTCCCTTTTGCTTTTGTAGTTTCTGGGTATAGAAATGAGGCATTGTATAATGCTATGTTTGTTGACAGGTTTTACGGCAGAGGGGGGTCACCCCTCCACTGAGGCGTCCTCGGGACGTGGGGACAGAGGTTTGCAGCCCAGGCGGAAGCGCCCTCGTGTGGGGGTTGTGGAAGCTGAGACTGGTGGGTCCACTGGGGGACTCGAGACTGGCGGGCAGGTTGAGGCAGAGACGGCCTTAAGTAAGTGTCGCTTCACCTTTTTTGCTCTTGCTTGGTTTAGCCATGGTAGCTGGCTAATCTTGTTTTGTTGGATTTGTGTTTTTTAGCTCCCCTAGAGACTAGTGTGGAGGCGGCTTTCTCGCCCCCTCAGGAGGTGGACCCTTTACCTGAGGAGGGGGACGAGTATGAGATAGATATGGAGGGGCTCCTTCGTCTAATGGATGAGACTGCCCCTAATGTTGAGACCTTTCCTGATTTCGAGTTGTGGAAAGCTGCTGGAGGAGCCTGTTCAAGTAAGGGCTTCTAATACTAGGTGTGAGCTGTGATTTAGCTTGCTTCCGGTTACTGGCATAATCCTCTGGATTGTGCAGAGGAGACAGAGGCATCGGGGGCCAAGGCTCCTGCTGAGGTACTAAGCGAACTGCCAGAACAGGGGGGAGTGCCAGCACCTGCGGTGGCTAGTAGCTGTCCAGGTAAGTGTCCAATTGCTATTGAGGGGATCTTCCCGCTGTTGTTGGACTTTTTTCGCAAGCCGGAATTATTGACTTGATTTGAGTTGTTTGTTTGGCAGGTGGGGATGCGGCGGCTACCTTGGAGATGATCCAAGAGCTGGTTGATGCTGGCCCTCCAGTGGCTCTGCCATCCTTTGCTGGCGAGCCCGGGCAGGTGGCTTCTGTGTCCCCACCCATTGTTGAGGGCACGCTGGGTGGACTGCCACAGTTGTTGGCAAAGGTACCTCTCCCACCTGTGCTGACCGTGGTATCGGCTTGCACGGTGGGGCTGGTAGAGTTTTCCAGTGTGGGACCATCAGGTATGTAGTTGAGTACTTGGTCATTTCATGATGGATTGCTTGACTTTATCCACCCGTGTTAAGCTTTTCTCGGGGTTTATTGTAGGTACCTCTTCCCCTCTGGAGGATGGAGAGCTTCCCCGGGACACGGCTCGGGTAGCATGAGATGAGCCTGCTATCGCAGCTTCTACTGGGGGCGATGAGGAGTTCGTCGACATTGAGGGGGTTTCCGAAGGGGATGCCCCAGCTGGTGAGCTTCTTGCCTAACACCTCTGGCTAGGAAGTTATCTTCATGTGGGGCTGGATTTGGTAGTAGCCTAACTTTGCTTCTTGATGTACAGGTGCCCCTGATTTTCCTGTGGCCAGGGGTTCATCAGAGACCTCATCTGGTTCTTCCGACAGTGGCAGCGCGGCGATGGAGACTGACGAGAGCTCGAGCTCGAGCTCTTCTCCCTCTAAGGCCTCTTCTGCCAGGGATGCTGAGATGGAGATGGTTTTGGAAGGTATATAGAGATCCTTCACTCCTCCCCATTGGCTTTGTTTTAGAGTTTATAATAGGGTGTTGATGCCATCGTGTTGTGTCCAGGCCTGGAATCTGAGGGGGAGCGCGCGCCGGCTCCTGTCGAGGATGACCAGGGAGAGCCCTCTATCTCCCTGATGGCAGCTAGGGATGGACGGATTATCGGGGAGGCCCTGCCCTCCCCAACTCTTATCGGGAGATGCCGTCGACGTGGGGGAGAGGTTACCTTCACTGACCCTGAGCGGGGATGTTGTAGGCGTGGCGGGAGCCACACCAGGTAAGAGTCAGGACCTTTCTCAGGTTTTTCACCTTGTCTTGTCACAGGGAAGTCCCGGATGTTGTTGACTGTTTGATGGGATTGTGCAGGTTCTTCCGATGTGCTGGCTGAGATGGGCCACTCTTCCCTGGAGCTGGGGATCGAGTGGCCTATGTCTATTTCGCCACCAGAGCCGCTGTTGGACGTCAGCGTGGGTGCGGCCTTGCTCCAGCGAGCCCGAGGGTACCTTGGAGGCGACCCCCTGCCTTCTCCGAAGGAGCTTCGGCAGCGGCTGAGGGACTGCACCCAGGGCTACCACGGCCTTGAATTCCCACACGAGCTCTGGATGTCTGGCTTGGTTGGCATCTGGGCAGAGTACCTACGGCTCCTGGAGGCTCAGCAGCAGAGGGCTCGACGGCTCGCGGCCGTTCAAGAGGTACAGGAGCAGCAGGCTCGGCTCGCGCTAGCGGCTGTCGAGTAGAGGAGGCGCGCTGATGCGGCCATGTCACTTGCTAGGGACCGCGCTACGCACCTGAGCGAGGCGGAGAGTAGGGCTGAGGCCTTGCAGAAGGCCTTGGAGGAGCAGCGGCAAGCCGTAGAGCTTGCTAGGGTTGAGTGGCGGACCGCCGAAGTCGGGGCCGAGGCTAGTGTTCAGCTCGCATCGACCTTGGAGGCAGAGCTCGCGGCTGCGAAATCTCGCCTGACACCACTAGAGAGGGGCGAGCCTGGGATATGATTGTATCACCTCTCTTTCTCCTTTCTTTTTTTTGTTATCCTGACTATATGTCTTTTGTTACCCTAAGGGCATGTCTTGGGCTCCCTTTTATAGAGTATCAATGACAAACTCCGGATTTTGGTGTTGTTGTTTGCTAAGTTGTTCTTCTTCCCAGTCTATGGGACAAGGTTGGGTAGAAGGGATGGCGACCACTTACTGTTGGTCGTGCTTGATTGTTTCAACATGTACTAGTGTAGGGGGCAGGGGACTGGGTTTACCTGACTTCCAGACATTGGCATAAAAGACTGGGTAAGGGGAACGGTGTAACTGGATCTCGAATACTGGGAGCTGAATGCTGGTTACTGGGGAGTAGGGGAAAAGCCCTAGTGCAGGGTTGGAGTAGGCCCGTCAGGACGCGGCGGCCTACTGGGTTAGAGTCGAGAACTGACTCCGGAACGCGTCGGTTGTGGATTGACGTCTGGGTATTGGGTGTTTATATGTCGCTAGCCGGTAATGTAGCTCTTCTTGGCTTGAGAAACTGGGGCTGGGCTGGCCGAATGGCCTCAAAAGGTACGACAGTCGAAGGCCAGGATTGGGGGCTGGGACTGGTTGGCCGACCTGTGAAGGGATTGTGGCCGAAACTGGGGCTAGGAGCTGGCGGCCGGCCTGTGAAGGCGTTGTAGTTGGAAACTGGAGTTGGAATCTGGCGGCTGGCCTGTGAAGGCATTGTAGCCGAAAATTAGAGTTGGAAGTTGGCGGCTGGCCTGTGAAGGTGTTGTAGCCGAGGACTGGAGTTGGAAGCTGGCGGCTGGCCTGTGAAGGTGTTGTAGTTGAAAACTGGAGTTAGAAGCTGGTGGCTGGCCTGTGAAGGCGTTGTAGTCGAGGACTAGAGTTGGAAGCTGGCAGCTGGCCTGTGAAGGCGTTGTAGCCAGAAACTGGAGTTGGAAGCTGGCGGCTAGCCTGTGAAGGCGTTGTAGCCGAGGACTAGAATTGGAGACTGGAGCTGGTCGGCCAGCCCATGGAGGCGATGTAGTCGGAAACTAGGACTGGAGACTGGAGCTGGTCGATTGGCCTATGAAGGTGTTGTAGCTAGGAACTGGAGTTGAAAGCTGGAACTGAGGGCTGGAACTGGCCGACTGACCTATAAAGGCATTGAAGCCGGAATACTGGGACTGATCAGCTAACCGTTGAGGTGCGTAGCTGAGTATTAGAACTGGATTTGGCGATGACCGACCCTGGTGGTATAGTGGCCACCATTGTCGTGGAGTGATGTGAAGGTCGCCATCAGCGAGGTGTCGCGGTTGATGGCTTTCATTGGTGAATAGTAGGGAGAGAGAGAGAGAGAGTTTTTTCTCTTTACCAGCCCTACCGCCCTTGTGGGTTTTTGCCAGAGCTGGCCCCCTTTTACTTCTTCTGGTGTGCCCTTGCGGGTTTTCACACCGAGGGGTTACCCGATTTTGCCTGAGGTGCTCTTTCGGGTTTTCACCTCAGCTGGGTTGATGGCAATTTTTGCCCTCAGTAATTCTATAGAAGCAATCAACTGAGGCCGTCGAGGTATCTCTAATTTTAACCCCAAATTTTTTTTTTAACCTTTTCTTTGAGACTGTCGTCCATAGCGTGTTGCCGTCAGGGGACGTAACCTGAAACTGGAAGGTGTGGGTGGTCGGATATTGTTCCGCCATTGATAAGGATTTTTATAAGTCCTCGTGCCATGGTGGCGAAGGGCCACTACGTCATGGTGAGATATGACTGGAGTTATGGCTGGTGGATCAGGGATTGAAGGAGAGAACTGGGATTATGATGAAACTTGAAGGCTCTGGATTTGCAGGGGATGTAGGATGTAGTGACATAGAATAACAAGTGTCTAGGGATGTACTTGGACATAGGTCTACTGGGATGGTGACTGGGAGCTTGACTATCATAGGGACCGGTTGACCTGTGGTGTCGAAGCAAGGGCCAAAGGTTGGCCGAACTGAGTGGGGGTAGTGCAAGGCCAATTGAGAATTATAGGGTTCGTGCTCTAGCAATGTAAGTTGATTGAAGACTGGCTCTTGGTGAGGCTAACGGCTCACCGAGGAGTGGGTGGAAGGCTGTTCTGACTGGTGGGGAGAGGAAGTTTTTCTCGTTATCGGCTCTATCGCCCTTTCGGGTTTTCGCTAGAGCCGACCCCCTTTAGCTTTTTTCAACGCACCCTTGCGGATTTTCACGTCGAGGGGTTTCCCAATTTTGCCTGAGGTGCCCTTTCGGGTTTCCACCTCAGCTGGGTTACTAGCCTTTTTGCCCCCAATTGCCCGCTTGTGATGAGGATGACTGGGTCTATCGGGACATCTCTATTTTTAACCTTATTTTTTTATTGTTGTTTTGTGTTTTTTTTTGACTTACCTTGGAGCCTGATGGCTAGACTGGTGCCGGTGCAGAAGTGCTCGCGCTCTCATGGTGACGAGAATGATGGTAGGGGATTAGTCCCCGAGGATGCCTGGCGGCGGTTCCGGGGAGCTGGGCTGGCTGGTTGACTGGGAATTGACGACCGGAAGGATTGGCTGGTTAGATCCTTCACGGGGAAGGACCGGCCTCACTAGCAGTAGCTGGGACGTGCGCCTTAGTCTGGCTGGCGCGCGAACTCGTGTTCTGGTGCATAATATAGCTTCATATGTCTACCGTTGAGAGGCAGGAACGGCCTATGACCTTTGTGGTCGACAACCGTGTAGGCCCCGCCCTCATAGACATTCTGGATGATATACAGACCTCGCCAATTTGGCTGTAATTTCCCACTGGAGTGCCCTGCCATGACTTCCTTTTCCTTGATCATGACATGGTCGCCTTGCTTGAAAGTTCGCTGCTTGACGAGCTTATCATAGGCCCAGGCCATGCGGGCCTGGTATATTTGCAGGTGTCGGTAGGCTTCAAGCCGCTTGCCTTCTAGATCGGTGAGCACTTCTAGCCTTCTCTGGTACTCACTTTCGTTAGGGACGGCGAGACCGGTGTGGACCGCCACGCGGTAAGAAGCTAACTGGACTTCAATGGGGATAACTGCTTCTGTCCCGTAAGCAAGGGAGAACGGCAAGCACCCCGTGGGGGTTTTGTAGACCGTCCGATAGGCCCATAATGCTTCGAAGACCTTCTCGCCCCAATCACGTTTCCGGTGGCTAACCATCTTAGCCAGGAGCTTGCAGAGGGTCTTGTTGAAGGCTTCCGCTAAGCCATTAGCCTGGGGGTTGTAGACCGAAGAGGTTCTCCAGTCGATGTGGAATTTGGACGCTAGCTGGTATACGGCCTTATTCTTGAATGGTGTCCCGTTGTCGGACACTATGCGACTGGGAGTACCGAATCGGTATATGATGTTGTGTCGGACGAATCTGGCAATGATTTCCCCGGTGACCTCTCGCAAGGGAAGGACCTTCGCCCAGCGAGAGAAATAATCAGTGGCGGCCAAGATGTATTTATGGCCCTTGGAAGATGGCGGGAAAGGCCCCGCAATGTCCATGCCCCACTCAGCGAATGACCAGGTGGGGGCTATAGGACGCAATGGATTAGGAGGTCTTTTGGGTATTGGACCAAAGGCTTGGCATTTATGGCATGTGAGGACATACTGGACACAATCCGCCTACATGGTTGGCCAATAAAAACCTTTGAGCTTGATGTTGTGCTTCATACGATCTCCGGCCTGGTGCGCGCCGCACAACCCGGAGTGGACCTCCTGCATGACGGCTCGAGCCTCCGCGAGAGAGACACATCTCAGGAGAATTGACTTGTCCTTCTCGTGGATGAGTCGACACAGGGAGTCGCCAATCAACTCGTAAGAGGTTGCTCGGCGGAGTAGCTGGACCCTTTGAGCTCGGTCAGGGGGAAGCCACCCTTTCTTGAATTTGATGATGGGCGCATGCCAGTCATCCTCTTCTGGAAGCATGTTCTGGTCAAGGTCGTGGACCTCGTAGATGGTGAGACCGGTGTTGCCTTCGAGTGAGCTCGGCATCAGCCTTCTGTGTTTGATGACGATGTCAACCTCGCCCTCGAGCGGGAGCTTGACGGCCACGGCCAATTTTGCCAAGGCATCCACCTGAGCATTGCTGCTTCTAGGGATATGATCTATTTTGAAGAAATAGAACTTCTGGGTTAATCTGGTGATGGTGGTATGGTACAGAACCAACTCTGGCTTCCGCACGTCATAGACGCCAAGGACCTGTCGGACTATCAGCTGGGAGTCCTCGTAGACTTTGAGATATTTAATGCCCATGTGGAGAGCCATCTAGAGCCCAATGAGTAGAGCTTCATACTCGGCTTCATTGTTGGTCATGGACTTCATGAGGGCGCAAGAGTTGTACAAAACCCCGCCCTGAGGAGTCAGGAAAACTATGTCGGTGCCTACCGTGGTGGCTGGATTCTGGTTGCTCTGGGTAATCCCTTGGGAAGCGCCATCAAAGTAGAGCTCCCAGCAAGGCACGCTGGTTGTGAGAGCGCTTTGCTGCCAGTAATGCAAGACATCTCCGCTATGTTCAACCGGTTGTTATGATTGAGCAGCAAGAGACTCCTTATCCGGGAGCTCCGAGCTGAAGGGTGAGTCGTCTGCTACTGGGTGGGCTACTAAGAATTCAGCCACACCCTGTCCCTTGATTGCTTTTCTGGGGACATAAGTAATGTCATACTCCATCAACAGGAGAGCCCACCTTCCCAGTCTGCCTGAGTAGATAGGTCGTCGAAGGAGATACTCCAGGGGGTCGTGCTTGGATATAAGCTCAACTCGATGGGACAGGAGGTAATGCCCCAGCTTCTTAACTGCGAACACCAATGCCAAGCAAACCTTCTCCATAGGGGAGTAGCGGTACTCGACACCGATTAGCTTCCGACTGAGGTAATAGAGGGGCTGCTCTGTACCTCCCACATTGATTTGAGCCAACAGAGCTCCTAGCGAAGCGTCCATGGCAGCAATATAAAGGATGAGGGGTTTACCCTTGATTGGTGCCCCCAGGACTGGGGGAGTAAGGAGGTACTCCTTGATTTTCTTGAAAGTCACTTAAATCTCTAAATGTAGGTCAGCCTTCCTTGGAAGGACATGAGTTTGGTGATGTTGTCGGGTGGTGGAAGCTCCCGGATCGTTTTGATCTTACTGGGATCCACCTTGATTCCTCGGTACCTGACGACGAAGCCGAGAAATTTGCCGCTGGATACGCTGAAGGAGCATTTCATGGGGTTCATCTTGAGCCCATATTGCCGGAGGCGCTCGAAGACTTGGCGGAGGTCGCACAGATGGTCTTCGCGCCTTTTGATCTTGACGACGACGTCGTCAACATAGCATTCGACGGTGTTGTGCAGTATCTCATCGAATATTTTGGTCATGGCCCTTTGGTAAGTAGCGCCGGCATTCTTCAAACCAAAGGGCATGCGCTTGTAGTTGAAAATCCCCTTGGGGGATCTAAAAGTTGTGTTGTTCTTGTCTTTGAGGGACATCCGGATTTGATTATAACCTAACGACCCATCCATGAAAGATAAGGCTTCATCACCGGTGGTCATATCGACCATCGTTTCTATGATCGGGACTAGGAAGTCATCCTTCGGACAGGCTTTGTTGAGATCCCGGAAGTCGACGCAGATGCGGACTTGGCCATTCTTCTTCTTGACTGGGACTATGTTGGCAAGCCAAATCGGGTAGATACACCGCTCGATGAAATCGACCTCTGCCATTTTATGGACTTCGGCCGAAACCTGGAGCTCCAGCTCATGGCGCATGCGCCGCTGTGGTTGCTTGACCGGAGTGACTGAGGGAGAAATGGCTAGCTCGTGCTCCGCTATGAAGGGGTCTAGCTCTGGCATCTCCTTGTATGTCCAGGCGAAGCAGTCTTTGTATTCAAGCAAAACTTGCTTGTAATCCTACCTTTCTGCCTCGGTGAGGAGAGCGCTGATGAATGTAGGCTGAGAGGCTTCACCTTCGCCCAGGTTGATCTCCACGAGCTCATCCACGGTCGCCTGGCCGCCATCCTCTAGCTCGGGAGGAGCGGGTTGGGAGTTGATGAAATCCACATCATCGGTGTCGGCTTCGTGTATTTCTTGATTCTCGAAGCCACCGGTTGATGTTGAAGGGACTGGAGAGTGGTTGTTGCTGGGATCCATCAAGGATTGATCCGGACCGTCGACTGCTGGCCCGCAGTCGTCAATCGGGGCTGCTGAGGTCTCCCCGGGGTTGCCTGGTGAAGCTGACAATCCTTCGCAGCTAGGATCAGAGATATCCCCCTCCTCAGGAGGGTTTATTGAACTGGGTCATTCGACTGACTGAGAGACCAGAGGAGCTTCTTCTGCCCCCTTGTCTTGGCAGGGAGGCGAGGAGGGTTCCTCGATAGCTTGAGCTGGAGTTCTGGCTTTGACAGAGATCGGGATCATAATTTCCTCTTCCTCATCCCCGGAGCTGTCGAATTTGGCTTCGACTCTAGCCCTGTCATCGGCTGGTTGTGTCAGGCCTACGACGTTGACTGCGTGGTAGACATAAAAGTCTGGGTCTTGGTCATAGCCAAGTCCCCTGGTGTCCTTATGGAAGGACGGGGGTTGCCCCCAGACGTGGGAAGGAGTCCACAGCTGACGGAAGTATCTTTATTATGCCGAAGTTTGCCATAGGTGAATGTGTTGCTTCAAACACACTTCTTGAATATGCGGCGATAGATCGCCCCATACCTAAACTGCTTCAGGGGTATCATTGGCTTGCCTGGACCAGCCGAAGTCGTCATCTGGCGGGGCTTGAGGGACCATGTCTCCCTTATAGAAGACAATAGGTTTGTCCCTGTTAGCCTCCTTCTTGTTTCGGCGTTGCCGCTTGAAGGTGACAATAAATGTCGTCAGCGACTCGACGTTGTGCTTCTCGGATGCACATGGGAGCTGGATATAGTCTGGTGGCAAGCATATACTCTTGCCGATAGCTCGGCTAATAAGATTAGCCTCGAAGTCGATCTAACGCCTCTTAGGGCGATCTGTGGTTGACTTGGAGCCGAGGCGCAGCCGATGAAGCTTGGCTTTTTCCTCGTCAACAGAGAAGAGATCATCGTCGTCTTCCTCTGAGAGCCAACCGTTGCTTTTGCTCTTAATCACAGGGTATGGACTAATCCCCTTGAAGTAGAGCACAGCATCGGCCAGATTACATTCTGCTGGTGTGAACGGTGACAGGTCTGCAAAGACCGTGTGTTGCTCCCCGTCCTTGGCATACTTGATGCATTGGTGGAGAGTCGACGGGACGACCCAATTTTCATGGAGCCAGGGTCTGCCCAGTAGCATCTTATAAGATGTATTGGAGTCGATGATGTAGAATGTCACCTTGAAGGTGAAATCATTGACCACCAGGTCGACATCCACCCGGCCGAGGACATCCTCGGTGTTCTGGTTAAAGCCGGATATCTTGACCGCTTGAACCTTCTTGAGGTACGGGGTCAGATATAGAGTCTTGAATGTCTTGAGTGGCATGATGTTAACAGCGGCACCAGCGTCCACCAGGATCCGGTTCACGTCATGCCCGTTGATCTTCCCCTTTATGTAGAGAGGACGGTTGTGGCACGGAGGGGAAAGCAACATGTCTTTCTCCATGAAGGAGATGACGGCCGTGAAGGCTCCGTAGGCAGCCGCCTTCATTTCCACATCATGTACTTCATAGACTTCCGGCTCTTGGAGTATTTTGATGAGAGTTTCTCTTAGGTCCTTACTCCAAGCAATGGCTTCCCAAATTGAAATACTGGCAGGGAAGCGCTTCATCTGGTGGAGGACTTTCCGATCGGGTCGGGCTTGAGCATCCTCCAGAGAGGGTAGTATGTCAGGCTAAGCCTTCTACGAGCTGCCGTGCTGTTCCCCGTCGGGAAGTTTCACTGCCTTGCCCTTACTGCCGAGATCAGACTGACTCTGATCGCCAGTGGACTCCTGGAATAGGGATGCCAATGATGGCTCTTCTGGGAGTGACTGGGGGGCTGACTCATCCTTGCCGGACGGTCCCGCTTGCTCTGCTACAGAAGCCGGTACTGGTGCAGGGGCTAGGATGCTGACATCAGCCTGTTCAATGCCGGAAGGGTCGAAGATATCGGGTCTGCTCTGAATCTCTATTTCCAGAGTGGGAGCCGGTTCCTCTCCTCGAAAGAGGGTAATTCACTCCGAGTCGAAGGTGGGCGGAGAGAGGGGGAACTCAGGAGTTCTCCCACTACCTCTACTGCATCCCCGGCCACGACCTCGACCACGGCCTATGTGTTCTGGAGCTGGCTGTAGCCCGAGCGAGGCAGTTGTTCTTTGTCTGGTTCGAGAGGCCACTGGCTCGCCCCGCCGAGAAGCGTTAATGTTATCAGGGGGTGGAATGGCCACCATATTGTAGGTGCAGCATCGAAGCATTTCTTCCAGCTACTTTGTGGTGATCTCCTTGTCTTTATAGCACAAGGAGAGCTCATCCGGGATCACGAGTCTTTTGCCGTTCTTGAGCTTTTGGATCATCTCTTGGACCCAATTTCTAAGGCGGCCTCGTTTCTGCATTTCTTCCCACGGGATATAGCTGTTGAGTGGGAGAGCCCCGGTAGGATGAGGAGGAACATATTCCTCCAGGTCATCAATGAGCCACTGGAGCCTCTGGAGAGGCATCGGCTCGGCCGATGACTGTAGAGCAGCCGCTTGTTCAGCTTGTTTCTTGAGCCGTCTTCTGATGTTCTTCCTCTTATTTTTCTCTTGTCTCTTGGCGAAAGCGGTCTCCAAGGGAGTAGGAGGGAGAGGTGTTGGGGCCGGAGTTGATAAATCCTCATAAGGATACCTCCGAGCTGGTGTCTTTGCCGGGCGAGATCGGTGACTCTTCCTTGCCCAGATTTTGATCCAGGCGACTTTCGCTTGTTGTATCTGGAAGGTGGCGTTAATCGCCTGCTTGATTACCTCGAGCGGCAATTCCTGGTATGCCGGGATACTGGGACGGGCGTCCGAAGACGTGTGCGCGGTTTGGTGCCTTACCCATGGTGGCGGTAGCTTTTGAGAAGTCGATTGGCTGGTGCTGGCGTCCGAAGACGTATGCGCGGTTTGATGCCTTAGCCGCGGTGGTGACAGCTTTTGTTGAGAAGTGATGTCACGCCCCGAGAGCGAAAGGTACCCGGAGATGCGTGACGAGTTTATATCAATCATGTCAGTCAGAGTAGTAGTGTATTCGACACAAAGACAGAGATGTGCAAAAGTAAAGATAACCCAATCCATTTATTTCTTCATAATAAATAGTCTATTACAAACCTAATACTCTATTCAAAAAAAAGAAAAGTACACATTTGACTCAAGAAATATATAAAAGGCTAGATGACACTTGGAAAAGCTCTAGCTCTTTCACTCTTGATTCTCCCCATCCGATTTACTTCCCTCATCGTCGGACTTACCTAAAAAGTAAGGGAAACACGGAGTGAGCGAACGCTCAGTAGGAAATTATATCTCAGGAACTAGCAAGGGGTTTAAGTAGTTACATATTTCATGAATGCACTATAGCTATGCATGCTCGCATAAAACGACAAGATAGAAAGAGGATATAACAATAAGATAACAGGAAGAACTAGTCATGAACTTTCAAGAACTTATATCAAATGACCTCAAGATATTCAAGCAAGTACTTTATCATGTCAAGATGAAATTTGGCTATCACGTTCAAGCACGCAAGTAATTACCCTTTTTCGGGCCACGCAAGTCATGTAATATCAAGTCAAGTATAAGATTTGTGGAATGTTCAATCAAGCTAGTCATGCACTTCGGTATAATGCCAATACCGTGATCAATCAACTCCCATGGGCACAAGTACTTTCGGGTGCTCCTCCCAGGACCAGATCGGGCCCTATATGCACAGGCATTAGTCATGTATTTCTAACATCCACATTTTTGTGTATAGCCATCATGGAATTTCAATAAGCAAGCTTGTAGTCATGTAAGACAACTTTGAGAGATTAGAGTCCAAAAATATGACTTTTGACACCAATAGGCGATAATAACGGTACAATCACACTTTCGATAAAACTAGGTGGAATTGGTTCCCTTAACTCGGGTACCATGATAAGTAAGTAGAGACACTCTTTTATATAGAATTGAGGTCCATATGAATAGCACCTTATTGGCAAGACATCCTCATTCTTCATATAGAATTGAGGTTCACAAGAACATCAAGTTTAATATAGAATTGGGGTCTACAAGAACAGCATAACAACGGCATATTCTTCCCTGTTCATTAAGATAATTCTCATATCATACCCATGGCATGACATGAGGGCCGGTATCACCATGTTTCTATAGAGGGACATGGCAAAGATTGTGTAATGGGTTTTTATGGCACAACTAGCTCAGTCGGCCTTGAGGGAATCTAAGGCGGCGAGGAGTCTTACGGAGGTCTCTATGACTAACTCGCTAGTCCAAAGGAACGGAATGTCCAATGGAGAGCTTGTATGTCAATGAGAATTGAGTGTGTAATGCGATAAATCATCGTAGAAAACATGGGACTATACTCACGGAGTGGAGTAATAGTGCCAATATATATGTATGTATGTATAATGAAACCCTCGGATAACAGTAATCAGGAAAAATCGGTAGTGCAGAAAATAGCGACTTTGGTAAAGTCATTTTTCATGAAATTAACGCCTTAATCAGGGGCGTTTATATTAAATTTGACGACATGTGTAGAAGTCGTCCTTTCAATATTTCTAATTTTACAGAATATTAAAAATCTGGAAATTTTCATAAAACACGCCCTGGACAGGGGCGTTAGTTTACATAAAGCGCCCTGGTATGGGGCATCAGTTCAATAAAAGACGGCCTGGACAAAGTCGTTAATTCATAATTTTACAAATTTCGAGACGATGAAATTTCAGGAAACATGATATAGGGTCAGGACCAGAAAAATAGCAGGATTACAAGAGATTGATCAAGCATTAATCTAGAATCATGTTTGAATTGATATATAATTATTAAACAGGGTATTTAGCAATTAAAAGAAATTGACGTCCGTGTGCAGGGCGTCAAATATGAAATTGACGACCTAGTCATGGTCGTTTTCTTGTAATTTAGCGTCCTTGATAGGGGCGTTTCTTTCAAAAACTCTTTAGAAACTAATCAAACGCATGAAATCTATATGCATGTATTAACGGATGATGTTATAATTATTAATATGCTAGTTTGGGCTACAATCCCTGAGAAAACCTACCTTATAGTTGATCTGGATGAAGGACTCGTGAAAGGTTTGGGACAATACTCTATCTAACAGAGCCTCCTAGCGATGATAATTGCTAATAGCAGCAGCACGCACAGAAGAGGGTGCAGATGAAGAACCCCTAATTCTTCAGTCGGACGTTTCCACTCTACAGGCAACCTGTAGAGGCAGAAGAAAACGAAGGTATTATTCTTCGTATGAATAACATGAGGTAAAGGAAGAGAAGAACTTACTGGTTCTTCGGGAAGACAGGAGCTCCTTAACCTGTAGAAGATGAAGAAGCATAATTAATATTCTTCATGTAACAGGGAAAAAGAACTATACGAATAACCTGCTGTTCATACCTTAGAAGACTCCGATCGCCAAAATAGCGAATCAGATCGACACGGTGAGTATTTATAGGATTTAGGATCCTAATAGGGTTAGTGTTTGATTGGAAGTAACACTTCCATGATAGAGTTATTACTACATTCGAACTCTTTCTCATAGTTATCAACTTACCCTGGATAAGTTCCTGGTTCGAACGGAACATAAACTGAATTAACGTCCTAGGTAACGGCGTCGAATTTAAATTGACATCTTGGAATGCGTCGTTTCTTGTTGAAATGCGTCCAAGCAAAAAGGGCGTTACAATTACTTGCCTTTTTATGTAATTTTGGTTGTTTAAGATTTGACGCCTTGAACTGTGGGCGTCCTTTCTTAAAAACACGCCTTAGGTGAGGGCGTTTCTTATCAAGTAGCGCCTTTATCTGCGGCGTTATTTTCATCAGGGTTTAATTTTTTTCCATTTTTGATTTTATCGTTTATTTACTTAATCTTTTAATCTATTTTGATTTATCTATCTCCTTCTATTTTATCAGGGTTGCTACACCCTCCCATACTTAAAAAGAATTTGGTCCCCAAATTCCATAGCATATATTTATATAGAGAGTGTAGAGTACATACCTTCTAGAATAACTCTGGAAATCGTTTCCTCATAGATTCCTCGGTCTCCCATGTAGCTTCATGTTCTGAATTCTTATTCCATTGTACTTTTAGCATGGGAATAACCTTATTCCTTAGGGTACGTACTTCTCGATCTAGTATTCTTATGGGCTTCTGCTCGTATGTGAGATCTTTCTGGATTACTAGATTTCCATGCTCAATAATATGTGATGGATCATGCACATACTTCTTTAACATAGATATGTGGAACACATCATGTACTTCGGACAGTTGAGGTGGCAATGCGATGCGATAAGCAACCTCGCCAACTCTTTCTAGTATCTCAAAAGGTCCGATGAATCTTGGTGTAAGCTTGCCTTGAACACCAAATCTCCGTATTCCACGTCCAGGCGATATCTTGAGAAATACATGATCTCCAACTTGGAATTCAAGATCTCTCCTTCTTGTGTCAGCATAAGCCTTTTGTCTAGATTGAGCAACTTGCAGTCTTTCTCTGATCAATTGTATCTTCTCGGTAGTATCCCTTACCATGTCTGGACCTAACAGTTGTTTCTCTCCAACTTCGTCCCAGCATAAGGGTGATCGGCAACTCCTTACATATAAGGCTTCGAAAGGTGCCATTTGTATACTTGCCTGGTAGCTATTATTGTATGCAAATTCGACCAGAGGCAAGTGATCATGCCAGTTTCCACCAAAATCAATAATGCATGCTCTTAGCATATCTTCGACTACTTGATTGGTTCTCTCGGTTTGACCATCCGTTTGAGGGTGAAAAGCTGTACTAAAGTTAAGTCTCGTTCCCAACGAATGTTGTAGTCCCTTCCAAAAATGAGAAGTAAAACGGGGATCTCTGTCAGACACGATTGAAATAGGAATACCATGTAATCTGACTATCTCCTTGATATACAATGCAGCCAGAACATCAATTGACCATCGGCTCTTGATTGGCAAGAAATGCGCTGATTTAGTCAATCGATCAATAATAACCCATATTCCATCATGTCCTCCCTTTGATTTAGATAGACCCATGATGAAATCCATGCCAATATCCTCCCACTTCCACTTAGGAATATCTAGGGGATGTAGTTTTCCAGCAGGCTTTTGGTGTTCTGCCTTGACTTGTTGGCACGTGAGACAGCGCGACACGTGGTCCGCTATTTCCCTTTTCATGTTGGGCCACCAAAAATTCCGTTTCACATCTTGATACATTTTGGTAGATCCAGGATGAATCGTGTACCTTGATCTATGAGCTTCATCTAAGATCTTATTCTTTACCTCGGGACAATCCGGTATGCAAGTTCTATTCCTGAATATTAATCTTCCTTCACAAGTTATTTGGAATCCGATTGTCCTTCCAGTTTGCCTTTGATCTCTACTAACATTAGGTCATTATCTTAAAGCGCTTGTATTTCAGTTAATAGGTCTGACTGTATGCTTATATGAGATAATGTGGCACATCTAGGGTCTGTGTCCATGCCTATATTGAGTTCAGAGAATTGCTCCAGCAACCTCCATTCTTGAATCATACAATTGGCTAACAGGGCTCTTGGCTTTCGACTAAGGGCATCTGCTACATGATTACCCTTTTCGGGATGATATTGTATATTGAAGTCAAAGTCTTTGAGATATTCTAGCCAACGTCTTTGCCTCATATTTAGTTCCTTTTGCGAAAAGAGATACTTGAGACTCTTGTGGTCAGAGTATACAGTAAACTGTACTCCATAAAGATAATGTCTCCATATTTTGAGTGCAAATACTACCGCGGCTAATTCTAAGTCATGGACGGGGTAGTTCTCTTCATGCTTCTTCAATTGACGAGAAGAGTAAGCTATAACATTTCCTTGTTGCATAGAACACATCCGAGGCCAATGCCCGAAGCATCAGTGTATACCTCGAATTTCTCTCCTTCTACTGGTAAAGCTAAGACAGGAGCTGTAGTAAGATGATCCTTGAGAGTTTGGAAGCTTCTTTCACATTCCTCACTCCATTCGTAACGGATCTCCTTGCGAGTTAACCTCGTAAGTGGTACGGCGATCTTAGAAAAGTCTTTGATGAATCGCCTGTAATAGCCGGCAAGACCTAAGAAACTTCGGACCTCGCTAGCATTGGTCGGTCTTTTCCAGTTCCTTACAGCTTCGACTTTTGATGGATCTACAGATAAGCCATCCTTTGATATAACATGTCCGAGAAAAGTTACTTCTTCAAGCCAGAATTCACACTTGCTGAGTTTTGCATATAATTGATTTGTCCTCAATATTTGTAATGCAATCCTTAAATGCTCCTCATGCTCTTCCTTGGTCTTAGAATAAATCAATATATCATCAATAAAGACCACCACGAATTGATCCAAATAAGGCCTGAATATACTATTCATTAACTGCATAAAGGCAGCAGGGGCATTCGTTAGTCCGAAAGGCATAACAACAAACTCATAATGGCCATACCTGCTTCTGAATGCGGTCTTATGAATGTCCTCATCCTTGATTCTTAACTGATGATATCCCGACCTGAGATCAATCTTTGAGAAATACTTGGATCTAGATATTTGGTCAATTAATTCATCGATTCTCGATAGTGGATACTTGTTCTTGATAGTGAGATGATTCAACTGTCGATAGTCGATGCATAGCCTCATGGATCCATCTTTCTTTCTTACAAATAGTACAGGTGCTCCCCACGGGGAAGTACTTGGTCTAATGAATCCTTTCTTAATGAGTTCCATCAATTGCTCCTTTAACTCCTTGAGTTCAGCAGGTGACATTCTATAAGGTGCCTTTGAAATTGGACCAGCACTAGGGACTAAGTCAATGGTGAAGGCCACTTCTCTTTGTGGGGGTAATCCAGGCAAATCTTCCGGAAATACATCTGGAAATTCTTGCACTACTAGAATGTCTTCTAGCTTAGTTTCCTTATCTTCTTTAACTATGATAAATGCAAGGAAAGATACACATCCTTTCCTGATGAGCTTGCTAGCTCGGAGAGCCGAAATAAAAGGGGATTTGCTTCGACTCTTAGGGCTAGTAAAGATTAATTCTGGAAATTCCTTCAATGTAACCTTGCTATTGCGGCAATCAACCGTTGCCTGATACTTGGATAACCAATCTGCTCCTAGTATGACATCATACTCCTTCATATCTAAACATATGAGATCAATAGGGAGATTTCTACCCTGAACCAATACTTCACAGTTTTGGTAATGATGTGTAATATCAGTCTCGTCACCCAGAGGAGTAGACAAAACTAATTTCATCCATTCCGGTTCTAGGGGTAATGGGTTAGCGAACTTCTTAGAAATAATAGAATGTGATGCACCAGTATCAATTAAGACATATGCATTCTTGGAACAAAATTTCAATGTACCTTCCACTAGTCTGCCTTCTTCTTCTTGTTCGGTCTCCTTGATTGCGTGAAGACGCGCATTCTTGGTTACCGGGCGTTTCCCGACATCGGCTTGATCGTTAAGTAATGGGCAATCGGGAATATGATGCTCACGACTCCCACAACGGAGACATGCTCCTAGTTTCCTCCAGCATTCTTCTGCTCTATGGCCTGCCTTGTCACAATGTTTGCACACTGTGTTTGATGGGGTAGTGGTGATAGAGAAGGGCTTGGTCTTCTTAAACTTCTGATCTTGCGAGGAAATACCTCCATTGCTAGGCCTCTTCTTGAAGTTGGGTTTAAAGGAACCCGATCCTGTAACTTGTTCCTTCTTATCCTTACCACGATTCCTATCAGATAGTTCGGTGGCATCTTCTAACAGTTGTGCGCGGCGTACTATCTCCGAATAGACCTGAATGTCCATCGGTGCCAGTTGGGTAATATATTGGGGCCTGAGCCCATTAAGGAACCTCTTAGCTTTCATCTTCTCGGTGCTAACTAAGTGCTTAGCATACCGAGATAATCTAGAGAATTGTGCCTCGTACTCCGCCACCGATAATGACCGTTGCTTGAGTGCGACAAATTCGGTAGCTTTCTTTTCTTGGACTCGGTCCGAAAAATATTTAGCGTTGAAATGTTCAACGAATTCTTCCCAAGTAACTTGGTCTTGATTTAAAGTAGCTTCTATTGATTCCCACCAGCATCGGTCATCCCTTTCTAACTGAAAGGTAGCTAACAAAATTTTATCCTGATCCGTGCATTGCATGACACGGAAGATACATTCTGTCTCCCTGATCCAGTGTTCTGCGTCGTCCGGATCAGTAGAACCCATGAATTTGGGCGGGTTCATGTTCTTGAAAGTCTGATGGAGACTTCCTGCTCGTTGTCCACCTCCTTGTGCTACTTGTTGCAGCACCTGAGTCATGCCTTGAAGCGTACGCTGCATGTTGCGCCATTGAGCACGTTCGGCAGCCATTATCCTACAATTATAATAACTAGATTAATACGTGATTTGTATTTTAAAGACTAGCATTCTATGTTAACTTTAACCCTTGGTTCTACCCAATCTCACTGGTTAAAGGGTTAAAACCTATCCTTGGACTTGGGTTTTCCTAGGAATTGAATACCCTAGGCTCTGATACCATAAAAATTGTCACGCCCCGAGAGCGGAAGATACCCGGAGATGCGTGATGAGTTTATATCAATCATGTCAATCAGAGTAGTAGTGTATTCGACACAAAGACAGAGATGCGCAAAAGTAAAGATAACCCAATCCATTTATTTCTTCATAATAAATAGTCTATTACAAACCCAATACTCTATTCAAAAAAAAGAAAAGTACACATTTGACTCAAGAAATATATAAAAGGCTAGATGACACTTGGAAAAGCTCTAGCTCTTTCACTCTTGATTCTCCCCATCCTATTTACTTCCCTCATCGTCGGACTTACCTGAAAAGTAAGGGAAACACGGAGTGAGCGAACGCTCAGTAGGAAATTATATCTCAGGAACTAGCAAGGGGTTTAAGTAGTTACATATTTCATGAATGCACTATAGCTATGCATGCTCGCATAAAACGACAAGATAGAAAGAGGATATAACAATAAGATAACAGGAAGAACTAGTCATGAACTTTCAAGAACTTATATCAAATGACCTCAAGATATTCAAGCAAGTACTTTATCATGTCAAGATGAAATTTGGCTATCACGTTCAAGCACGCAAGTAATTACCCTTTTTCGGGCCACGCAAGTCATGTAATATCAAGTCAAGTACAAGATTTGTGGAATGTTCAATCAAGCTAGTCATGTACTTCGGTATAATGCCAATACCATGATCAATCAACTCCCATGGGCACAAGTACTTTCGGGTGCTCCTCCCAGGACCAGATCGGGCCCTATATACGCAGACATTAGTCATGTATTTCTAACATCCACATTTTTGTGTATAGCCATCATGGAATTTCAATAAGCAAGCTTGTAGTCATGTAAGACAACTTTGAGAGATTAGAGTCCAAAAATATGACTTTTGACACCAATAGGCGATAATAACGGTACAATCACACTTTCGATAAAACTAGGTGGAATTGGTTCCCTTAACTCGGGTACCATGATAAGTAAGTAGAGACACTCTTTTATATAGAATTGAGGTCCATATGAATAGCACCTCAATGGCAAGATGTCCTCATTCTTCATATAGAATTGAGGTTCACAAGAACATCAAGTTTAATATAGAATTGGGGTCTACAAGAACAGCATAACAACGGCATATTCTTCCCCGTTCATTAAGATAATTCTCATATCATACCCATGGCATGACATGAGGGGCGATATTACCATGTTTCTATAGAGGGACATGGCAAATATTGTGTAATGGGTTTTTATGGTACAACCAGCTCAGTCGGCCTTGAGGGAATCCAAGGCGGCGAGGAGTCTTACGGAGGTCTCTATGACTAACTCGCTAGTCCAAAGGAACGGAATGTCCAATGGAGAGCTTGTATGTCAATGAGAATTGAGTGTGTAATGCGATAAATCATCGTAGAAAATATGGGACTATACTCACGGAGTGGAGTAATAGTGCCAATATATATGTATGTATGTATAATGAAACCCTCGGATAACAGTAATCAGGAAAAATCGGTAGTGCAGAAAATAGCGACTTTGGTAAAGTCATTTTTCATGAAATTAACGCCTTAATCAGGGGCGTTTATATTAAATTTGACGACATGTGTAGAAGTCGTCCTTTCAATATTTCTAATTTTACAGAATATTAAAAGTCTGGAAATTTTCATAAAACGCGCCATGGACAGGGGCATTAGTTTACAGAAAGCGCCCTGGTATGGGGCGTCAGTTCAATAAAAGACGGCCTGGACAAAGTCGTTAATTCACAATTTTACAAATTTCGAGACGATGAAATTTCAGGAAACATGATATAGGGTCAGGACCAGAAAAATAGCAGGATTACAAGAGATTGATCAAGCATTAATCTAGAATCATGTTTGAATTGATATATAATTATTAAACAGGGTATTTAGCAATTAAAAGAAATTGACGTCCGTGTGCAGGGCGTCAAATATGAAATTGACGACCTAGTCATGGTCGTTTTCTTGTAATTTAGCGCCCTTGATAGGGGCGTTTCTTTCAAAAACTCTTTAGAAACTAATCAAACGCATGAAATCTATATGCATGTATTAACGGATGATGTTATAATTATTAATATGCTAGTTTGGGCTACAATCCCTGAGAAAACCTACCTTATAGTTGATCTGGATGAAGGACTCGTGAAAGGTTTGGGACAATACTCTGTCTAACAGAGCCTCCTGGCGATGATAATTGCTAATAGCAGCAGCACGCACAGAAGAGGGTGTAGATGAAGAACCCCTAATTCTTCAGTCGGACGTTTCCACTCTACAGGCAACATGTAGAGGCAGAAGAAAACGAAGGTATTATTCTTCGTATGAATAACAGGAGGTAAAGGAAGAGAAGAACTTACTGGTTCTTCGGGAAGACAGGAGCTCCTTAACCTGTAGAAGATGAAGAAGCATAATTAATACTCTTCATGTAACAGGGAAAAAGAACTATACGAATAACCTGCTGTTCATACCTTAGAAGACTCCGATCGCCAAAATAGCGAATCAGATCGACACGGTGAGTATTTATAGGATTTTAGGATCCTAATAGGGTTAGTGTTTGATTGGAAGTAACACTTCCATGATAGAGTTATTACTACATTCGAACTCTTTCTCATAGTTATCAACTTACCCTGGATAAGTTCCTGGTTCGAACGGAACATAAATTGAATTAACGTCCTAGGTAACGGCGTCGAATTTAAATTGACGTCTTGGAATGCGTCGTTTCTTGTTGAAACGCGTCCAAGCAAAAAGGGCATTACAATTACTTGCCTTTTTATGTAATTTTGGTTGTTTAAGATTTGACGCCTTGAACTGTGGGCGTCCTTTCTTAAAAACACGCCTTAGGTGAGGGTGTTTCTTGTCAAGTAGCACCTTTATCTGCGGCGTTATTTTCATCAGGGTTTAATTTTTTTCCATTTTCGGTTTTATCATTTATTTACTTAATCTTTTAATCTATTTTGATTTATCTATCTCCTTCTATTTTATAAGGGTTGCTACAAGCGAACCGAGAGATACACTTGTTGTCCTGCTCCTTAGCTTTGCCTTTGTGATCACGCTGAGGGCTAGGTTTAGTGACAACTGATGGTGTCGCAGGACATTGTTGCTCTGCACAGTTATCCCAACTTTGCGGACTGGCTGAGCCGCGTGGTGGTGGGCCCGCCACTTGAATCGGAGCTGCAGAAGACTCCGAAGATATCTTTTTTGTACTTCGGATCGTGTTGACGGGTAGGCGGAGAGGACCGGATGGCCCATCCGATGAGGGGATGCGACAAGGCTGAGGCCGGGCCTCACCCGACTTTTGCTTTCCCTTCTTATCCACGGCTGTCGGAGACGGAGATAGGAATGGGGGATGATGAGAGAGAGATGAAGAGCTCGTTGTCGTCTCGCCCACCAGAACATCCTCTCGGCCGAGAAGGACCCGGAGGAGCCTGGCAGTATCTTCTTCAGGGAAAGGGAGAGGCTTTAGCTCCCGCCAGGACCACCACCGCACAGCCGAAGTGGCTGGGGCTGGCTGGCTAGGTGCTGATGTCTGAGAGCCCGAAGGGGCCGAAGGAGTAAAAGAATGGATGACATTGACCGAGAAGTTGGTCGGCCCCGTCTCTTGACTGGCATCCTACTCTCTACGCCTTCGCAATCGCTCGAGCGCCTCTTGGTTGTCAGCCCAGAACTCGAGCCATTCTGGAGGATGCTGATAAGGCAGCCCGTGCCCATTTTCTTGAGGGGAGTCTGGCCGCTCTGGCGCATTCCTGGCAGTGCTCAAGGTCTCTTCGACAGCTTGCCGAAGCCTGACAAGTGACATAGAGTTCCCCTCCGTATCGATCTGCTCCCATTGGATCTGTTCCTGGATGAGGTGTTGAACTTCCTCGCAGGACTCGATCGGGTGACAAATTCTGGCATGGAAGGGGCAGTATTGAGGGTGACTACGGTCCCAATGGGTGTAGCTGGCAGCCGAGTCGTGGGGCATAATTTTCCCCCTCTCGATGAGGATATCGAAGAGTCACCGGGTTCTCTCCCTAGGGAAGGAGAGAGGTCTCTGATCATGCCAGGGCCTCCACCCCGGATACCAGATCGAGCGTCCCCTTCGACTGGCGCTGGGCTCCTCTGACTCGTCGTCAGAAAGAGAAAATGCGGCCATCATGTGGATGACATTGGCTGAGTGGTGAACCACGCGTGCTACCTAAGCTGGCCTGGCCCACGTATGTGGCTGCAGGGGATCGACGAGACCACTCTTCATTTTGACGAGGCCGTCTCGGATCAACTTCTGCATCTGAGTCATGAAGACAAAGCAATCCTCAATTGAGTGACCCAGCATTCGATGGTACAAGCAATAGCTGGGATCGTCAGTCTTCAGAGCCTCGTCCGGCTTCCAGATTTCTAGTAGCTCGGCAATCTTCTGGGCCATGCAGAGTTTGAAGAGCATCTTCGTGTGTTCCTTCTTGAAGGAGAAGGGTGTCTTCATACGCTCTGAGAAGGAAGAAACAGCCGGCTTGTCCGCTGGCTTTTTGTCAGAGCCGCTGGATTCGGCCTCCTTACTGGCTTTGGCAGCAGGGGTGAACTCTATGATATTCACCTCCTTGTCGGGCTACCATTCTCGCACTTGCTTACCCTTTGCTACAGTATAGCTTGGGTTATCGGCGAAGAACATCTCTATTTCGGTGACTGTCAAATTGAGTTGGTCGAAGCCTTTAATATTAGTGCCGAGAAGCTTTTCACTGACCTCAGCCGCTAGACCTCGATGACATATGGTGATGGCGTCCTTCTAAGCAGGTGGATTGACACACCTCATGCTGAGGTCTCGCCACTTTTTGATGAAGTCGAGGGCGCCCTCGCCCTTTTTCTGCTGAAGAGAACATAGTTCGTGATGGGAATCAACACCGAGCCTGTACCTTTTTTATTACATTTATGTTCTTTTAGTTTGTGTTTATATCCTTGGGAAAGTATGTACGCAAATGTAAGGCTTTATAAGTCAAGGAGTCATTCCCATGGATTGTGTGGGTTTTTATGCAATTATGCAGTAGGACCAGCAATGGGGCCCTCAGCCCTTTCCCATTGGTCCATGTCACCATGTGGGCCTGGTCAACCTTCCTAGGTGGACATCTAGAATGGTGGGCTGGTCATATGGACACATGTGTGTAAATGGGTTAACATTCTAATGGGTTGGCCACCTACCCCATTCAACTTACACATGGTCAATGGTGCGCCCCCTTCCCCTTGAATTTTTTATTAGTTTTTGTGTGATATTCACACCTCATCCCAGCCCTTCAATCCACACCCCTAGATCCAAGGGTTGAGAATGGATTTGGTTGGAATCATATATAAGCTTGTATTTTTATGAGAAAAGAGATGAAAAATCAGAAATTTTGTTGAATGCCAAGGAGCATATTGCGCCCCCAGCGCCCTCCCCTCTGGTTCCTATCTTCCAACCTCAAGTTCTAGAGTGATTTCATCTTCCTATCCCCTCCTCTCAACCTCCGGTGATCGTCTGTGCCGCCGCCGCCGCCGTTCGTGCCGCCATCGAGCCGCCTCTGCAGTTCTATCTTCATCCGACCACAGCAGCTTCCACGAATTGTCTGTCTCCGCCATGAGCTTGGATTGATCTGAATTTTTTATGATGTTTTCAACCCTTGCATCCCAAGATCCACCTAAATTTTCAAGCCATAATTCCATCGTTTAGTATTTTTACATTTTCGTCCAATCTGTCATCCCAGATCTACCAGGTTTCTATCTACAGTGACAGAACCTCTGAGTTCTCCCCCTCCGACCATATTTTTGATTTGTCCAAACCCTCCCAATTTTACTGGGAGTTCTGTCCATCACCCCCTACCTCCAAAAATTTTCTTAATTTTTTGTCAGCCTTTTATCTATTTTTAGAAATTCGTGTTCTTCCTCTGATACAGTGTTTTTAGTCAGATCCCAGATCCGACCACCCTCCACTTCCAAAATCAGAACAAATCACCACCACCTCCCAATCCAGATCCAAAAATATTCCTGGTTTCGATTTCCTACAACCTTGCTGAAGAACACATCTTCAAATTCGGACATCTACTTCACGGTCAAAGGTAATCAACAGAAAAGTTCTCTACAGATCTGAGTCTTCAGTTACTGTACAACAGCAGCATATAAAATTCACCAACATAGAGTACAAATCTGGTGAATTTTTCTGAAGGCCACTAGATTGCAGTACTTCGAAGCAGATTTCCAACGGCTCTGATCTCGTCGCATTCCGACAACGGTGCTGATTGCAGCGTCCGTTCTCGCTGGAGCGCGCGCTGAAATACAGAACCGGCAGATTTCCGATCGGTTTTTCCAACCGGTGCCGAACGGAGCCGCCCGGCCTCCGACCGCCGAACCAGCGTGCCGCCAGCCTGGGGAGCGCTTCTCCAAGTGTCCCCACTACAGTGGTACCACCGGGTCCCACACGGCCCCTCCGGACAGCACGTGGGCCCCACGGTCGTGAACACGCGTGTAGTCGAATCAACACACAAAGCTGCCCGTCAACCCGAATTCGGTCCTCCCGGGCCCATTTGTATAGCCCTTTACCTCCCTGCGTGGAGTGGGCATGTTCCCATTGCTGTAATTATTATGTGTTAAGTTTCCCGGGAGTACGAGTTTTCGGCAGGGTCCGTCGTCCCCACGCCGAGCGCGTGGAGGTATCGCATTCGCTCCCTTACTTGGCATTTTGCTTACTTCATATATATTTATTTATGCCGCTGCTAGAGAGCATGTGTAGGGATATCTAGCTCGCTTTATCTATTCATTACCGCTGCTGCGAGAGAGTGCGAGACCGTCCCGTGACCCGATCCGGGCACACGAGAGAGCCGATCACCCTAGCTCATTGCCGGTTTCTCAACCGCGCACGTCCGACGCTTCCCTCGTTAAGGGGCAGTCACGAGCTTGTCGTGTCCGTGTCTCGTCCCGCATCAATTTGGTATCAGAGCGAGTTGAGTCTAGGGTGTTAAAAAAAAGTGTCATTCATTAGTCATTTACGTCTAAGTCGTGTTTAGGGTCATCATTGTTTTAAAACAAAAAAAAAGTGTCTTTTGCATTGCATCCCAATAACCCGGTATATCAAAAGGTGTTGTCCGAACATTAGGCTACGCCTATCGGGAAGGCCGCACACTTGCGCGAGTGATCTTCGGATCGATTAACTCCGCCACGTGCCGAGTTTTGGTTACATCTAGGTGCATCATCTTGTAGTGTGCATTTGCCTTAGTCGGTGTCTCCTACTCCGTGTCTTGCATGCCCACTCGTCGAGGTACTCAATACTCACCCCCACCACCACCTATGGCGGAATCCCGAGTCAATAGTTCCGATGAAGTGGCCACATTGTTCCGAACTCTTGTGGGGAAAATGGATGGGTTGAGTGAGCGCATGGATGAGTTAAGTACTCGAGTGGATAGGATGGAAGGAGCGAGTACCCGAGTGAATGGCCTAGGCACCCACCTAGAAGAGAGGATGAAAGCCGTAGAGGATAGGGCCGCTGGGTCGAACCAGTCCGTTCAAGGATTGGTCGGGAGAGTTGCCGCACTAGAGAGAGGTCCAGCCGAGGCACCACCGATTGCCCCAGTCCAAGCACCCGTCCCACCTACACAAAGTCAACCGGAGCCAGGTCAACAACCCACGACTCCAAGGGTTCAAGGGATAGCTAATAGGAGGCACGAAGTCCTCGAGGTGCATGACTATGAGTCCAAAAATGAGCATCGGGGGCATGGTCGTGATTACCGCCCTACACGGCGTACCCACGACCAAGATATGGATGAACGGGCCATTCGGACCGTTCGGGCCGACCCTCCCACCTTTGACGGGTCCTTGGACCCAAAGGTCTATCTTGATTGGGAGGCTGGTATGGACCGATATTTTGAGTGGTTCGAGATGTCGGACCAACGAAAAGTCAAGTACGCCAGGATGAAACTTTTAGGCCAAGCACAAACCTATTGGAGGAACATGGAGAACCTATTGTTTCATCGTCAAGAACCCCCGATCGATACATGGACCGATATGAGGGAGAAGCTTAGGAAGAAGTACCTCCCTACCTCCTACCGCCAGCGTCTTATAGAGAGGTGGCAAAGTCTCACCCAAGGAGACCGGTCCGTCTCTGATTACATCACCGAATTTGATGAATACTACTTGCGATGTGATGCCATGGAGGAGGATTCCCTTACCGTCTCTCGGTTCCGGCGTGGTCTACGCCCACACCTACGGTATGAGCTTCTCCGCCGCAAGGTGGACAAGCTGGAGGATGCTTATCAAGTTGCTCTCGAGATGGAGCAATTCGAGGGTGAGTTCGAGTCTATTCCCAGGTGGAGCCCCGCTCCTCCCCGTAGTGACTCCCGTGGCTCCTTAGGTTCATACCCGAGGGGACCTATGGCTCGTCCACAGGAGCCCGTCCGTCAGGAGCCCTTTGCTCCTAGACCTCTACCTCCCCCACCAGGGGATCTACCTCCACCCCAACCACCGGCACCCGTTGCCTGTCCCCCGGCACCCATAGGCCGTCCCACGGCCCCGACACTCCCTCCTCTGTTGCCCACGGCACCTACACCACCCTTGTTGCCTACACCCCCTACCTGTCGGGAGGATAAGGGTAAGGCCCCTCTTATCGGAGAGAGCAGTCGGTCCCGGCTGCAATGTTTCCATTGTCATGGGTTTGGCCACTTCGCCAACCAATGTCCCACTCGTGCCACACTAGCTCTAGGGGTTGAGGAGACCTTGCCATCTGAGCTTGAACTTCTCAATTATGAGGCCGACCAAGCACTAGCCGATGAGTACTATGCCATGGGGGGAGAGTTGAACGGCTCACCCGCCGCCCAGGATGCCGCCACTTAGTGGGCTTGTGTCACCACCTTAGTTTAGGGTCATATATGAGTCGGTGTGGTTTATTTTGTGTGGTTTGTTTAGTTTGTGTGTCGTTTGTTTGTCTGCATGCGTCTTGTGCAAGCTCGTTGTCGTTCTCTTATGAGTAAGAGGCGAGTGGACTCACTTGATGAGTATGGGATCGGTTCCACATCTATACCCGGATCAGTCACCTATAGGGACTCAGCGGTGATTCCTAGTGAGTCTTCGAGCCGTTTTCTTCCCTTTTGAGAGTGCCCCTTCAGAGTGACCACCTTTAGCCCATAGCAGTTTGCATATCGAGTATATATGGAATGAGCAGGTGACGATCACTTGGAGTGGAGCATACCCGCGCTACTTGGCACGGTGACGGATCCGCCGGAGTACTCGAGCATCCCTACCCCTACTCGACGGGGTCGAGTTCCTCCCACCCGGGGAGAGTTGATGGGAATCAACACCGAGCCTGTACCTTTTTTATTACATTTATGTCCTTTTAGTTTGTGTTTATATCCTTGGGAAAGTATGTACGCAAATGTAAGGCTTTATAAGCCAAGGAGTCATTCCCATGGATTGTGTGGATTTTTATGCAATTATGCAGTAGGACCAGCAATGGGGCCCTCAGCCCTTTCCCATTGGTCCATGTCACCATGTGGGCCTGGTCAACCTTCCTAGGTGGACATCTAGAATGGTGGGCTGGTCATATGGACACATGTGTGTAAATGGGTCAACATTCTAATGGGTTGGCCACCTACCCCATTCAACTTACACATGGTCAATGGTGCGCCTCCTTCCCCTTGAATTTTTTATTAGTTTTTGTGTGATATTCACACCCCATCCCAGCCCTTCAATCCACACCCCTAGATCCAAGGGTTGAGAATGGATTTGGTTGGAATCATATATAAGCTTGTATTTTTATGAGAAAAGAGATGAAAAATCAAAAATTTTGTTGAATGCCAAGGAGCATATTGCGCCCCCAGCCCTCTCCCCTCTGGTTCCTCTCCTCCAACCTCCAGTTCTATAGTGATTTCATCTTCCTATCCCCTCCTCTCAACCTCCGGTGATCGTCTGTGCCGCCGCCGCCGCCATCGAGCCGCCTCTGCAGTTCTGTCTTCGTCCAACCACAGCAGCTTCCACGAATTGTCTGTCTCCACCACAAGCTTGGATTGATCTGACTTTTTTATGGTGTTTTCAGCCCTTGCATCCCAAGATCCACCTAAATTTTCACACCATAATTCCATCGTTTAGTATTTTTACATTTTCGTCGAATCTGTCATCCCAGATCTGCCAGGTTTCTTTCTACAGTGATAGAACCTCTGAGTTCTCCCCCTCCGACCATCTTTTTGATTTGTCCAAACCCTCCTAATTTTACTGGGAGTTCTGTCCATCACCCCCTACCTCCAAAAAGTTTCTTAATTTTTTATCAGCCTTCTATCTATTTTTAGAAATTCGGGTTCTTCCTCTGATACAGTGTTTTTAGTCAAATCCCAGATCCGACCACCCTCCGCTTCCAAAATCAGAACAAATCACCACGACCTCCAAATCTAGATCCAAAAATATTCCTGGTTTCCTTGTTCGATTTCCTACAACCTTTCTGAAGAACACATCTTCAAATTCGGACATCTACTTCACGATCAAAGGTAATCAACAGGAAAGTTCTCTGCAGATCTGAGTCTTCGGTTACTGTACAATAGCAGCATATAAAATTCGCCAACATAGAGTACAAATCTGGTGAATTTTTCTAAAGGCCGCTAGATTGCAGTACTTCGAAGCAGCTTTCCAACGGCTCTGATCTCGTCGCATTCCGACACCGGTGTTGATCGTAGCGTCCGTTCTCGCCGGAGCGCGTGCTGAAATACAGAACCGGCAGATTTCCGATCGATTTTTCCGACCGGTGCCGAACGGAGCCGCCCGGCCTTCGGCCGGCGAACCAGCGTGCCGCCAGCCCGGGGAGCCCTTCTCCAAATGTCCCCACTACAGCGGTACCACCGGGTCCCACACGGCCCCTCCGGACAGCACGTGGGCCCCACGATCGTGAACACGCGTGTAGCCGAATCAAC
Source organism: Amorphophallus konjac (assembly GCA_022559845.1). Classification (NCBI taxonomy): domain Eukaryota; kingdom Viridiplantae; phylum Streptophyta; class Magnoliopsida; order Alismatales; family Araceae; genus Amorphophallus; species Amorphophallus konjac. The sequence continues at coordinate 274,777,003 of CM040121.1, read as the reverse complement.
ACACGAAGCTGCCTGTCAACCCGAATTCGGTCCTCCCGGGCCCATTTGTATAGCCCTTTACCTCCCTGCGTGGAGTGGGCATGTTCCCATTGCTGTAATTATTGTGTGTTAAGTTTCCCGGGAGTACGAGTTTTTGGCCGGGTCTGTCGTCCCCACGCCGAGCACGTGGAGGTATCGCATTCGCTCCCTTACTTGGCATTTTACTTACTTCATATATATTTGTTTATGCCGCTGCTAGAGAGTATGTGTAGGGGTATCTAGCTCACTTTATCTATTCATTACAGCTGCTGCGAGAGAGTGCGAGACCGTCCCGTGACCCGATCCGGGCACACGAGAGAGCCGATCACCCTAGCTCATTGCCGGTTTCTCAACCGCGCACGTCCGACGCTTCCCTCGTTAAGGGGCAGTCACGAGCTTGTCGTGTCCGTGTCTCGTCCCGCATCAGTTCGGCTAGGGAGACCTTTCGCTCGGCTGTTTAAAAGTGGTCGAGGAATTTCTTCTGGAGATCCGCCCAGTCAATGACTGAGTTAGGCTTCAGGTGGGAATACCATTGAAAGGCCATTCCCGTGAGCGAAGTGGCGAAGTAGCAGAGGAGATACGATTCATCCAGCGCTAACTCACCCATGGCCATAACATAGTAGGCCAAGTGTTCACGTGGCGACCCCTGTCCATCAAACTTTTGTAGCTTCGGGGGCTTGGAGTACTCTGGGGGAAGCCTTTTCAGTTGGTGGTGAAGCGGGTAGGGCACACTGTAGAGGTCTACTATGACAACCCCTTCACCATACTGGGCGAGCTTTGTCTCGATAATACGCTCGATCATCTGGCGTTATGCCAGGAGGTTTTTCGGTGTTGGTGTATTGGAGGCTCGTGGCTGAGTCTCAACTGGAGGCGTGCCAAGCCCAGTTGCCAACGGGGTTCGGGCAATTGCCGCTGAGATGTTGGCAGCATCGCGGGCTACCGGCGGTGCCGGTGCCTCGGCCTGGGGCCTAGCAGGTTGCTGAGGATGAAGGTCCTGCTCCTGGAGGAGATCTTGCAGGAGGGCCTTCAGATGCTGGTTCTCCTTTATGAGAGTGTCGAGGAACACTTCTTGAGCCTCGTTCGCAGGAGGGTCATTGTTGACCGGCTCTACATTGATAGGAGGGTCACGGTCTTCCACCGGGACTTCTTCTACACGTTCCGACGCCTGCGGTCCGGTAGAAGTGACGATGTGACCTGTTGGGGGAGGCAGCGGAGCCTGATGGCGTGGCCTCCTAAAATGGGACAGAGGCTGGTTCAAGTCATCGGACTGGGTGTCTGGCTGGTGTCCGGTGATGTAGCACGCGAACACTCGGACCGCATCATTGATGAATCGAGCCATCCGCTTCCTGCGCAGGTGTCGCTGGGGGTTGGCAGGCGCCCCTAGTCTGTCAAAGATCGAGGTGCGTTGCAGAGGGGGCTCACTCCCGATATCAGTCGGAGGGGAACCCTAGACATGCTGCTGGGGGGCCCGAGAACGGGCTTGCCTTTGCCTTCGCTTGCTTGTGCAGGGGATGTTAGACGACTGGGCATCGTCAGATGATGCTACTCTGAAGCCAGTTGCATCCCGTCTGATGCCGCATCTGAGTGCTCGTAGAGGGTTTCTGATACGCGCCCTTCGAACGGCCCGAGCTTCCTCTGGGGTGACCCAGATTCTCCTCAAGTCAGGTTGCTGGTCTCCCTTGTCGCCGTTTTTTCGACGAGTTGTCTTGGGAGGCCGTGTGTCGGGTTGTGGTAGGTGCCCCCGGGCTGTTGCCGAGGAACCCGCTCCTTTGAGCTTCGCCCCGTCCTCTTGTGTTTGCCGCAAGAGGTCAAAACGATTAGAGGTGGGGATGGTGGAAATGGTCCGTTCCTGGGGTATGATTGGTTCACCCCCGTCGATACGGATCCACAAGTCACCGATAAGAATCGTCCTGCCGGAGTTGCTAGTCGCAGCAGTGAGCCGCCTGCCTTTGCGGCCATGGCGACGCTTCTTCTGAGGAGTGGAGGAAGACTCCGCCCCAAGATGGTAGACCAAGAAAACCTGGCCCGGAGCGACCGACAGCGTGGAGCTGTCAGTCAGAGGTACTAGGACCGGCCCCCGAGGTATGAAACCCACGCCGAGAGTCGATGACTGGGCGATGCGGGTATAAGCCTTTGCCCACGCCGATAGGAGTGTTGCCGATGCTCGAGATGACACTCTCGCACCAGAGAACGATGCCGTCGAAAGTGCTGAGGTGTCGATGCCCTTGGGTCGAGGACCCGCAGTAGGTGCCGGCGTAGTTCGAGCTCGGGTCGGGAGGCCCGACGAGGGTGCTGAGGAACCTTGCCCCCTGGGTGGAAGACCCGCGGGGAGAGCCGGTTGATGCGGGACGGACACGCGACCTGCGACTCTAGCTCGCGATCATCCCTATGCGAGAGAAGACGTGAGACCGTGCGCGGTTGAGAAACCGACAGTGAGTCTTGGGTATCGGCCTTTTCGCGTTAACTTGGATCGAGTCACGGGACGGTACACTCAATCTCGCTCTCTCGCAGCGGTGATAATAGAATAACAAGCTAGAAACCTATCACATGCAGCGGCATATACGAAGTAATACTAGTAAAGCAATGCCTACGAGGAGGGCAGCGAGTTTACCTCCACGCTCCGGGCATGGGGAAGACGTTCCCGGCCAGTTACGGTAACTCCCGGTAACAACAGTAAAAAGTTAATTACAACCGTAAATTTTAGTGCCCACTCCACGCAGGGAGGTAAAGGGCTACAAGTGGGGCCCGAGAGGACCGACCCTGGGTTAACAGGCAGCAAACTGGAGGTGCGTACGGCACGAACTCGGCCTGCTGGTCCGACTCAGTCCTGCGCCGACTCGGTACTATTCCAACTCGGTGCTGACTCGCTAGACAGCAAGGCGCCATTTCCAAAGGAACGTCACCTTCCTGAGATCTTCCAGAGGCGCCGCTTGGCTGGGACGATGGCGAGATGTCCCTGATCGACTCTCTGATGGGGCAGTCGCTGAAGTTGACCTTTGATATTTACTACTGAATTTTCTCCCGGACTGAGTTGTGCTGGCTGAATTCGGATCTGCTCTGCACACCTTCACAAAAAGAATTCCTACGACCAGATCCGATGTCGGATTGATACACAAGAGGTACCGATGGATAGAGGACTCAGAGATCTACAACATCTATTTTTGGTGGCTCCATCCACAGAACGGATTAAAATTAAAAATGACGGTAAACTGCCTTTTTTTCTGACCCGGACTTACAAACACACATGGCAGAGATGAACTTGCCTGAAACAGACCTTTGACCGAGGGCTAAATGATTTTTGTTGACTCAACGAAACTTATGGTGGAAGGGGGTATACGTGAGGAACACTAGTGATTTTTTGTGGATTTTTTTAAAATTTTCTAAGTGGGTGAAGAAATTGCAACAAGGAGACTCTATCCCGTAGATCTGTAAAAGGGCAGATTACTGAGATGACAAACAAAAATACGGGGAAAATATCAAATGGACTCGAAATGACACGGAATTTTAACTTGCGGTTAGGGGAGATAGACAGAACAAACCCTCAAAATTAGGGCTCAATCAGACAACAAGGACCAGAGATACAATTTCGGAGAAGAGGTTCTATCCTGATGGAGACAGAACTCCGATGACGGTGGCGGCGACGCGACGGCAGTGCGATGGCGGCGGCGGCGGCAGTAGAAATAGAATTCAGAGGGGCTAAGGAGAAGATAGAAGGGCATCACACCCAAGATTTAGCAGAAATCCATCTGCAAGAGGGGGAGGGAGAGAGGAGGAGGGCACACCCTTCTTTGCTTCCAACCAAATTTCATAAATGTTTTTCTCTTCATTCATTTCTCTAATGACACTATACATGGACTTATATAGAGAATGACAAGGGGTGGGGGACTGGGAATTTCGTGGGAAATAGACCATTTTCTTCCCCCATGTGGTCAAAAACTCAAAATAAATAAATTACATATGGAGGGGGCACTCCTTTGACTAGGTAGGTAAGGTAGGTGGCCTCCCTTTGACATTTTCAACCATTTGTCTCCCATGTGTCCAATTGACCTTCTAGATGCCACCTAGGACTTTGACCAGCCCTACATGGACCCATAGGGCTTATGTGGACCAATGGGGAAGGAGTGAGGGCCCCCTTGCTGGACCTACTGATATTTTGCACAAAAACCCAAACAATCCAAGGGAATGACACATTGGCTTATAAAGCCTTACAATTACACATATACTTTCCCAAGGATATAAAAGCAAACAAAAGGACACAAATGTAAATGAAAAATGTCAGTGCTCGGCGTCGATTCCCATCACCGGTTCAACTGGAGCTCGGAACTGGGGTCCCGAGTGCAATATCAGAGAGCCGCGAACTCGGGACTGGGAGCCCATATCGAGGGTCGGCTTTACCAAGGTTCGGGCCTGCGGGCTCAAGGAAGGCGCTAGGGAGCCTTGGACCCGGGGCTGGGAGCCCGTGTTGGGTACCGGCTTTGCTGAGACTCGGGGTTGGAGACCCAAGGAAGGTGGTGAGAGGCCGTGGACCCGGGGCTGGGAGCCCTTGTTCGGTGCTGGCTTTGTTGGGGCTCGGGCCCGGGGACCCGAGGAAGGTGCTGAGAGGCCGTGGACCCGGGGCTGGGAGCCCGTGTTGGGTGCCGGCTATGCTGAGGCTCCGGGTTGGAAGCCCGAGGCAGGTGCTGACATAGTGACCGAAGTCCAGGGCACGGGGCCCGTGCCGGAGATCGGACGAGGCTGGCCTCAGGAGCTAATGCTTTCTCGGGCCGGTGTAGATCTGGGACCCTGCAGGGGCCAGTGGTGGCGGTCCGGTGCCTGGCGCTCAGGTGGGCCACCGGTGCTGGAAGTGCGCGTGGCGCGTTGGCCACGTGATGTCGGACGGACACACTGCCTAGGACTCTAGCTCGCGGGTGTCCCTAGCGAGGGATGCGTGGGACCGTGCGCGGTTGAGAAACTGGCAATGAGTCGGGTAGTCGGCTCTTCCGTGCTCGGAACGAGTCATGGGATGGGTCTCGCTCTCTCTCTCTCTCGCGACGGCGATATAAAAATATAACGAGCTAGGAACCTATCACTCTAGCAGCTGCATTAAAAAATATACAAGGTAAGCAAATGCGACTAGGAGAGTGGCGAGTTTACCTCCACGCTCCGGACGTGGGGAAGACGATCCCGGCCAAGTACGGTAACTCCCGGTAAAAATATTACAATAATTACAGAAGTTAATTTGCTACCCACTCCACCCAGGGAGGTAAAGGGCTACAATGTGGGCCTAGGAGGACCAATCTTGGGTTGACGGGCAGCAATTTGGGCCCGAGACGGGCTGTTGGTCCGACTCCGTGCCGACTCGGTATTGTTCCAACTAGGTACAGCACGGGAACTCAGCAACTGGGACGGCGGTTTCCGGTCGACTCCTTGCTGCGGCGGCGTGCTGGGACGCTCCTGATGGGTTGTCGATCGACCTTCGGGAGCGGCGGTCTCCGAAGATGAGCCGGCGTATTTTCCAAGGAATTAAACCTCGGACTGAGTTGTGCTGGTTGAACTCAGATATGTTCTGCGTGCCTTCACGAAAAGAATTTCTGCGACCAGATCCGATGTCGGATCGACGCAAAAGAGGTACCGATGGATAGAGGACTCACAGATCTACAACATATAATTTTTACACATCCATCAAGTGAATGGATTGAAAATTAAAATGACTGTGCCACAAATATTTTTGCTGGCTCGGATTGACTGACACACAGGATAGACTGAGTTTTCCCTAAAACTAAATTTTGACCAAAGGTAAAATGAAATATCTAGACTCCCTAAAAAATGTGGTGGAAGGGGGTATACGTGAGGACCACTTGGTATTTTTGTGAGATTTTATGGAGAGGGCTAAGGGGTGGGAAAAATACAACAAGGGGACACTGTCCCGCAGATCTGCAAAATAGCAGATTGTTGAGGGGGAGAACAAAAATACGGGAAAAATACCAAACGATGGCCAAATGACACGAAATTTGAACGGGAGATTAGGGGTGATAGGGAGAACGCACCATCAAAGTTTGGGCTTGATCAGACAATAAGAGAAAAAGATAAAATTACAGGATTGAGGTTCTGTCCTGATTTGGATAGAACTCCGGCGGCAAGGCGGTGGCGGTGCGATGGCGGCACGAACGGTGGCGGCAGTGGCAGAGCTGAGCGTCGCACTCAGGGAGGTGGTGGTGGAGAGGCTTCACACCTCTGAAAGGAGAGCCTTCATAGCTCTAGGGGAGGAGAGAGGGGCGCCCTTGGGCCATTGAGCACAAATGAATATTTTCTTCCATTAATGTTAAGTAAATCACAAAATACAAGGTATATATAGAAAGTGTAAAAAGACCTAAACTAACCTCAGATCTAAATTAGGGGAGGGGTAAAAGGGGGAGTTCACATTTAATTTCCCATGTGTTTTGACTTAATTAAAATAAAAATACAAAACATATTAAACAAATATAACTGGGGATGTCATCTTGGACTTTAAGGGTTGGAATATTAGACTTTTTAATCCAATTGTCCCCTTGAATGGTCAAGCCATCTAGAAGCCCACCTTGGACCTTTGACTGACCCCACATGGGCCCTAAGGCTTAGGTGGACCAATGGGGAAGGAGATGGTGGCCCCTTGCTGGTCCTACTAGACTTTTACACAAAAACCCAAACATCCTTGGGGAATGACAAATTGGCTTATAAAGCCTTACAATTGCACACATGTTTTCCCAAGGATATAAATGCAAATAAAAGGACTCAAATGTGAAACTAAAAGTTAGTGCCCGGTGTTGATTCCCATCAATTCTCCCCGGGTGGGAAGAACTCGACCCCGTCGAGTAAGGGGTGCGGCTGCTCAAGTAGCTCCTGCGGATCCGTCATCGAACCTGGAAGCGTGGAGTACGCTCCACTCCAAGTAATAGACACCTGCTCATCCCGTATAGATTCGATATGCACTCGCTGCTAGGGAATGAGGCTAGAGGTGGACACTCTGGGGTGGGGTCACTCTCAAAGGAGGGAGGCAGCTCAAAGACTCACTAGGAATCACCGATGGGTCCCTTTATGTGACTAGACCCGATATGTTGAGGTAGAGCTGATCCCAAAGTCCGACAAGTATCACACTCGAAAGGGACTGAAAACACAAGCATACAAGGACCGACTCGACTCGATGTATGCACAGACACACAAGACCCTAGACAAACCTATTGTTAGTCCGACCCATACACATGCAAGGGTGGACCAGGACACCGGAATGTGTGCCATGCATGCATGTTACGTAACCGGAGGTTGGTGGCAAGAGGAACTCCTAGACGTCCGAGTATGACCTAGTCATGCATTGACTTCCCATGGGACTTGGGTGTGGGAGGGCTAGGAGAACCAAAATTACCTTGCGACTCAACGGGCTTGATGGGTGTATATGGATCGGCCCATGGGGAAGGGATGTGAAAGTGGACTTCCCCGACAAGGTATAAGGGAAGTGGTGGGTCATGAGGCCCACTAGAGAAGGGGTCGAATGGGTCAAAGAATGTGTGACCCCTTGGTTCCTCCATTACATAGTCCCATGTTTGAAATTCATGAAGGTGATGGTCACCTCCATCAATCGTGGTAGATGGGACAATGTATAAAAGATATGGCTCTTCCCTCGGGATAAAAGGAATGAAGTCGGGCTCGGACGGTAACGGGAGGAGTAGAAGGACCTCCGTGGTAACATGAACCACGGTGTACACGGAGGTAATGGACCCTAAGGCGGGATGGGTGAAGCTATGACCTGTGGGTCGGTCGAAGCTTGGGGCCAACAAGTGCGTAAATGTCAACTGCCGGTCTAATCCTTTAAGAAGGTCATCCAATGTATCCACATGGTGACTAGATCGAAAAGTGGTGTGAAATGAGTTGATTGGCACTAGAGGTAGTGTGGGGTCCATGGATGGGAAGGGAGGTGGGACCAAGCCATTCTTGAGCCAGCTAAGGAGTGGCTCGGCGATGAAAAGCGTTCCCGTTAGAAACACGGGTCGCTCGGGCTGAGGTGGCTCCGTATAAAGATGTGAGGGTGGTGGCAGAGGAGCTCTCATGGGTGAGGAAGGCATGTTCTCCCGGAGGGGAAGTGGTCCTTGGGACCCCGTAGGTGGGGCCGGGTTGGGGCTACGGGCTATGGCCTCCCTAGGCTCGAGTATGGCTACCTCCTGTCTCGGAGGTGGGCAAGGAGAGACCAGCGACTCAAAATAAGCGCACCTCCTATCCACCCGTTCTGAAATCATTTGCACAAGTTCGGCAATGGTATGGGTTGGAGTAGGGGTATCGCGGTGGACTCGCCCGTAATCAACCAACCTAGGCTTGGGTCGGGGCTCATCTAAGAGCGGGGCTCCTTGCCTTTGATTATGACCCACTTGGTTGGAAGTAAATGGGTGGGATGGGTTGGAAGGGACCGGATGGGGAAGGTAGACCCTCCTAATCTCTCTCTTCATGTCCCACCATGATTCGATGGGTCATTGCCTCCTAACCTCTCTCAAGCCTTCGATGTCTCTCCACTTTTCGGCGGCCTCGTGTAGAAGCCTCTCCTTGGCGAAATAGAATTGCCCGGCTTCGGACATGGTATAACAATCAAATTATGTGTCCATGGCGGCCTCCCACTTGAGGTAGTCGCCCGGGTCATTGGATCCATAAAAATCTGAGGCTTCGGGCCTACGGAAGTTGAGAGGGTGGTTGCCAAGCCCATGGGTGTGCCAACGGTCATATCACCTGGGCGACTTGGAGTCCATTGGATACTTGGGAACTACACACTGGACATGCCGACACAAAGAGACAAGACACTAAATGCAAGGTTGGAATGCACTAACTAATGCACACTAAGGACCCTAAACTTAAACCAAGATCCGGTACGTGGCGGAGTCCGGGGATCCGAAGATCCTCTCACGCGAGTGAATCACCCCGATAGGTGTAACCTAATGGTCGGGCGACACCTTTTTATATACCGAACAATGGTATGCAAATGCACCCTTAGACCGACTTAGACAATGACTAGACTTAAAGGACTCTTTTTTTTTTGCAGACTTAGACACAAAGACTACCCTAGACTCAACCGACTCTCTGATACCAATTTGATGCGGGACGGACACGCGACCTGGGACTCTAGCTCGCGGGTGTCCCTAGCGAGGGATGCGTGGGACCATGCGCGGTTGAGAAACCGGCAATGAGTCGGGTAGTCGGCTCTTCCGTGCTCGGAACGAGTCACAGGATGGGTCTCGCTCTTTCTCTCGCAACATTGATATAAAAATATAACGAGCTAGGAACCTATCACTCTAGCAGCGGCATTCAAAAATATACGAGGTAAGCAAATGCGACTAGGAGAGTGGCGAGTTTACCTCCACGCTCCTGGCATGGGGAAGACGATCCCGGCCAAGTACGGTAACTCTCAGTAAAAATATTACAATAATTACAGAAGTTAATTTGCTGCCCACTCCACGCATGGAGGTAAAGGGCTACAATGTGGGCCCGGGAGGACCGATCTTGGGTTGACGAGCAGCAATTTGGACCGGAGACGGGCTGCTAGTCCGACTCCGTGCCGACTCGGTACTGTTCCAACTCGGTACAGCACGGGAACTCAGCAACTGGGACGATGATTTCCGGTCGACTCCTTGCTGCGGCGGCGTCCAGTCCGCCTCAGTCATTGAAGGATCCAACGCCATCATCTTCCAGCCAGGAGTTCTTTCAACCCATCCTTATTCTTATTTGCAGCAGTCTAGTGCTAGGTTGATGTCCAGAAAGATTGCTTTGAAGATCTATGCCTATTGAGCTTGAAAATGTACATCTGTGTTAATCTTCTAAACTAAAGAATCTTGTGTGTGTGTTCGGAGCGGGGTCTCCGGGTGTGGAATCCTTGTTGGGGTGCATCCCAGTCTTGGTGTGTGTGTGTGGTGCTGAGCACCGTGTTAAGGGTTCACCCTAGTGTCTGTGCTGCTCTGCAGTGTGTTGAGCCTCGTGCTCGTGTGTGTGTTTTACTACCGTCGTGCAGCGTGTGGTGTATTGGGGCTCGTCCCCGTGTGCTACCTCATGTAGCATTTTAGTGAAGCCTCATCGAGGTGGTGAGGGGTGGACGTAGGGTACCCGTCGTGGTCCCGAACCACCTAAAAAATCCTTGTGCATGTGTGATTGGTTGTGTGTTTGTTCCTTATCTTCTACCACCATTCACAAGATGGGTTATGGATTATCTTGTACATTGATGGTAAATTTGTCAACGTATATTGCTAGTTCAAATTGCCAACTCTCCGTGTGTGATCTTGTCACTTGCATGTTCGGTGAGGTCTGATTGAGAAGCCTTCAAGTCTTTTTAATTGGCTATAATTTTTAGAGAGGGATCTATTCACCCCCCTCTAGATCCGTGCCACTACACTGTGGGACCCAACACCTGCTATATTGACATGAGTTCCTGAAAGACTTGCTAGTTCATTCACTATATACATTCTCTCTTGTTATACACTCTCTATTGTCGTTTTATGCGAGCATGCATATCTTATTGCATTTCATGTAACATGTAATCTACTTAAAGCAAGCTAGCTCTTGAGATTTAATTCCTACTGAGCGTTCGCTCACATAGTATTTTTCTCTTATTTTTCAGGTAAGTCCGAGGATGAAACTCTTTCGGATGGGGAAAGTCAAGAGTGATGAGATTAGAGCTACTCCAACTATCCAAGCGTCAATTAGTCTTGTCTTTTCTACATTCTTGAGTCAATCATTGTACTTTTTCATTTTATTGAGTCTTAGCACTTTCATTAAGAGGATTGTAATAGAAGTACTTTGAAGGTTTTGATGAAATAAAGGATTGGGTCATTTTACTCTTGCACGCTCTGTCTTTGTGTCGAATACACTAACGCTCTGATTGACATGATCGATATAAACTCGTCACGCGTCTCCGGGTTCCTTCCGCGCCCGGGGCGTGACAAGTAGGCCTTAAGCGAGCTGTAGTGGATGTATAAACCTGAGATGACGAAACGTTGAGTCCCCGACACTTCATGTAAGGTGGCCCGTGGCTTCAGCGGTCCGAGTGGATCTATCTTTGACTTCTGGTTGACTCCTTCGGGCACATGATTACTGCCCAATCATATTTTGTGTGTCAAAAAATGCCCCCCAGCCGCAGACGTCGCGTGCGAAGGATGAGCGGAGCGGGGTCTGCGGATGTATTTGCTTTATCGGGCTTCGACACGTGGGGCCCACTTCATCTCGAGTCGATGACACGACTTGGGGATGCGAGTCGGTAATGCTTTCAATATGCCAAGTCGGTGGCATCATCAGTCCGCAGAGTCGGTGATGCCTTCAGTGCGTCAAGTCGGTGGCGGCCTTGACCATCCGATACGGTGGCGGGTTTGAGCTTGAGTCAGTGGCGGTCTTAGTGTGCCGAGTCGGTGGAGCTTCAGCCCGTCGAATCGGTGGGCATTTGGCTTGAGGCGGTGACCTCCTTAATGTACCGAATCGGTGGCGCTTTGGCCATCGAGATGGTGGCGGGCTCGAGTTTGAGTCAGTGGCGTGGCCACCGATTCGTCTCCCCTTTGCTCTTCTTTAAAACCCTTCGAATCTTTTAAGGGTTTTAAACCCTTCTTCTTCCTTCGCACTCTCCCCTCATCTTCATCGTCGCAACGGAGGCTTCTTCATCTCCCTCCTCGTTTTCGATGAGGCGTTCCTCGCGGTGGTCCTCGGTGGGCGTCCTCACCCTCTTCTACTCCGGCAAGCTCATTGGTGAAGTGGTGGGTTTCCCCCTATCTTCCTCTTCTTCCTCACGGTCGGAGAGGGCGTCGCGGCGGCGGGTAGCCTCTGCCGTCACTTTTGCCGACGGTGATCGTGGTAGAAGAGGCTGCGAGGTGAACTTCCCTCCTCTCTCTCTCAGCCCCGTGGCCATCTCCTCCTCCGATCATCAACGGCGGTGGTGGCGGGGTGAGACGGGGCTGCCGCTATCGTCCTGGGCTTTGGGTCCTCGATGGTGTGTGAGGCGATAATGGGCCAGGAGGCCTAGTCCAGCCGAGCCTCGAGGGGTTCATTCCTCATTTGATAAAATGGCTTCGGGAGGTTCCTGGAATGCTAGCCCTCGGAACTAATACCCCCGTCGTCCATTCAGCCTAGGTGTTTATCACCGGTGGCTCTATTTTTAGGGACCGTCCAAGCTAGCTAGTGGACGTGTTCCCCTTTGTTCTCATACGCTCCTGGCTAAGGGGAGACTCTGCCGAAATTTTGTTAGAAATTTCTTTTGGCATTATCTCTCTTTCTGACTTCGTTGCTTCTTTAATTGCAGCTAATGGCTTCAACAACTTCTTCTGCGGCCGGGCAAGGGACAAGTGGCTCCTCCGTGGTACGGCCAGTAGTGACATGGCAAAATGTTAATGAACTTGATCAAGGGTGAGACCGCGTGGCCATTGTTTCAGAATCATCCGATTCAGAGACCGATTCGATGGACGCCGGTCGTTTGACTATTTCTGACAGGGACAATTTCTCCTTCGACCGGAGTCAGGGCTACCGGGTCGACTTCCCGAAGGACAAGCATTTGATGGTTATCCTTCACGCTTTCAACTTAATGGGAAAGCGGAATATCCTCACGGTGCGAGCAGCAGAGTATAGCATCCTCTTGGACCGAGATAGTTTAATTGGCTCAGTAGTGAGGAGTGAGCTGATTTATTTTCCAGGGGACACCAGGAAGTGGGATGCCGTTACCGGCGTGCTAGAATTAAGTCCGGAACAAGGCATGTTGACTCGCACCCATGAATTCACTCCGACCAGGTGGGACCTATCAGCAAGCATTATTCACAAGGAGAAGCCAATATTTGGCCTCTTCCTGGCCCCATTGAAGTGGGGGTTCAGAGAAGAACCATTTCTTTTAGATTGTTTGGCAGTCAGGTTCAAACATCATATTGCTATGGGATGGTTTGCTGATTGTAAAGTCACCGATGCTCATGCTTTCATAGACGGGGCTGTTGAATTTACTGAGTACGTGCTCCAGAATTATGGTCCCATTCTAATGAAGGTTGGAGTGTACCAGAGTGTGTATGCATCCCGCTTTCGGTACCCTATCTCGAAGGGCTTATGCTGCAGCATGATGGAGGCGTTTTGTCCCGAGTACAACACCTTCTATACTGCGGAAGGGGAGACTTCCTTGGACTTATGGAGTTTACATCAAGTCTCTGGTCTTCCGATTGATGGCGAGTCATATGAAGAGGTCTGCTGGTCTGACTGGATTAAAGATCGCACCGACGGCGAGGGCCGCTACTATATTGGGTTCGCATATCGATACCTCATGAAGGTGTAGCATACATTGTGGCTATCCATTCAGGACACTGCAGAGTCCTCTTCGTCCCGTTCATGCAAAGAGCGGAAGCAGGTGCGCCTGGGCTTATGGCTGGAATATTTCTTTGAAGGCGAGTCGAAGTACAAAGACTTTCCCTCTGTCGGAAGGGTTCTGAACCGACTGAAGATGCGGTCTCGCCGGAAGACTCACTTATATACTTCTCTTCGCAGAGGGTGCCAAAGTGGCCCTAATCTAGCGGGACTGGACCCCATCACTCATTGTGTAGCCTACTTGACGTATTGGTTGTGCACGTTTGCTATGCCACAAGGTGATGAGACAATTATTCACGCCGAAGCCATATATCCGGCGTGTTTAATGGCATGGGGTGTGAACTTGTCCCTCTGCCCTGCGGCACTATGTCAGATTTACAAGATGTTGGGAGATATCCACCGCAGCCGTCTCCCCAGAACCTTACGGACCGTTGGCCCCCTCCATTTCTTCAATGCCTGGGTGTGTTCACTAGTTCCAGAGTTTGCTCCTAGGAGACTGCAGTCTCTAAACTTGTTTCCAAGAATGTTAGAGTTCGCCGATACCGAGCCACAGCAAGTGTCAGATCAGCTTTTCTCGATCAGGGGGCAATTGATGAAAGTGCCAATGAATGCTCATGGGGCATTGCATTTCTGATGCTTGGCTGCTTATTCATGCTCATGAATGCTCAGGGGGCAATTGATGAAGTTGAGCAGTATGTTCACCCTATCTCAGGCAAGTTCAGCACTAAGCCGTCACTGGAGCCGGAGCTGGTAGACTGGGTTTTGTCTAGTAGACCCAGTGTCTTGGTATTCAGAAAGGACATCAGCACCTATTTAGAGCCTTATTACCCTTCCAGGTTCAGCAGAAATTTTGGTTATGATCAATAGATTCCTTCCTCTTCAGCACAGTTTCCATTGGAGAGTCGATCGAGAGGAGGATCAGCCGCTGTCAAAGAAGCCCGTACGTGGTGGGATTATTTTCATCGCCACGAGGCTGCTTCTTTTCGAGTGCCAGTCCCTGGGCGTTTTCCCCGGGTGATGCCAGAATACATTAAATGGTGGAATGCTCGTACTGGCTTTTATCAGCTCTCTCGGAACGATTGCTGGGACATTGCCGAGCATCGGTTCTTAAGCTCCCAGCCTTCTGCCGTGTTTGAAATTGATCCTTATCATCTGCGGAGGTTGAAGTCTCGTAAAGATGCTGAGGTACCGGCTTATTTGGTGGCATGGAAAGCTGCCAAACGGGAAAAATCCAAGCCACAGTCGGTGCTTCCAGAAATTAATAAAGACATCTTCACGGAGACTCTTCGGGGCCTGTGTAAAGTCAGCAGTGAGAGGATTGCTCTTCAGCAGTTTCCGCTACCAGTGGAAGAGCCTATCACAGCCCCGGCCTCATGGCGTTTGGAGACTGATCACCTGTGTCCGTATAGGAGTTTTGTGAGGAAAGAAGTGTTGTGGATCTAGAGGGGGGGTGAATAGATCAATAGCCTATTTAAAATTCTACAGCAGCTAGTCTAGTGCAGAATTAAATCAAACTACTATCGGACAATCAGAGAACACATAACTTCGGTCATAGCAGATCTTAAGTGAATTGGTAAACAATTGATCCTATGCATCCAATTAACGAGTGCTAAAGCGAGGACATAGATAGATACGAATCACAACACAACCACATGAGAGACACGGGGTTTTTAGGTGGTTCGACCTCTATCCAGAGATCTACGTCCACCCCACACTAAAATTTAGTGTGGCTTCACTGCTGATTACATAGCTTCAAGACCGCTGATCCACAGCTTTGAGGAAATATTCCCTACAACCGTTGAGCGTTACAGCTTATGCTCACCATAGGAATTCTCCTCTGCCGCTGAGGCTTACAGCTTAACCTATCAGAGGACTCCTCCTTTGCCGCTGACATACAGCTTGTAAAACAAGGTTTCAAAACAAAAACAAGGAAAAGACTGAAAGACTAAACACAAATGTAGCTCTTAGCAAAAAGCAATACAGCTCTGGTTCTGAACCACGAGACTGAATCACAAAGACTCTCCAAAGCTCTTCTCACTAAGCTCTCATAGCTCTCTCAATTTTTGCTGGCTTTTACTCTGCTTGATCATGCTTTCTCTTAAGCTCTCACTGCTTCAGTCTTCTTCTCTTAATTTCGCAATTCCTATTTCTTCTGAGCAAATGGCCTCTTATTTGTAGACAATAGAGAGATTGGCGCGTGGGAACCACATTTCCCGCCCAAGCTTTTTGTCCATATGTGAATTTTCACAAGGCCACATGGCAGCATTAGAATTTGAGAGCTTTCCACGTGGCATGAGCAGAGCTATGTCTTCAGCCTTGGATCACGTGCCCTCCTTAAAGTTCACAAAAACTTGTCCTGTCAAACTTGTAAACTACTCAGTCATCATCAACTAACCCGACAGATAAAGGAGTTGCACAGACTTGATAGAGATATAGGAAGAACGTGAATAGACTTTATATAACAGTAAGGCTAAAAGTGCACCGACTTTGTGTGTGCAAGATGCCAAGGATACACCGACCCAAGGTGCCATAGACGTATCATGTACATACCTTGCATGTGCAAGGACCAAGGATTGCACTGACTCTTTGTGTGCATAAAAGAGATGTGCACTGACTCTGAAGTGAGTAATGTACTGACCTTCATGGTTCCTAAGGAGATGTGCACTGACTTTACTCAGCAATGTAGAGTCATGCACTGACGTAATAGTGTACGAAACACTTATGCACAGACTTAATAGAGCATTAGAACGGACATGCACAGACTTCAGTTGACTACAAGGCAAACATGGTCAGACTCTTAAGTGGTTTTATGGCAAAAGTGCTCAGACCCTAGATGCGAGCAGACAAGGCTAGCCTCGAGGCAGAAAGTGCACCGACCTCAAAACATGCTTAGACGTAGACATGCATGAGGCGATGACTTATAATGTCTAATGCAAAACTTGCACCAAGGCAAAAGATGCACTGACTCTAATCCACATAAGACGGAAGATAAAACAGACACATGCACCGACTCTAAGTATGCATGAAAGCAACACCGGCATAGATGTTGAACAGTGAATTGCACAGACTTAGTGACAAGCATGCACTAACATCAACAATGAGATGCACAGACTTAGTTCAAGCAAACAACATATGCATCGACCTAAACAATGAACTGCATCGACCTTGACACTTAGCAACTGAATAACCAATGACTTGCACCGACCTTATAAACGTGCAGGCTCATGTAAACAGATAGTTTAATGAAATGTATATATATATATATATCTGACATATAAAATATCATCAAAACACATAACATTATCATGATCAAGATTAACTTCAACGAAGTCAGCTTTACTGTTGCCATTCAATCAAAACACTTTCAACACACAACAGTGCACAGACTGCTGATCAACTCCAGAGAAGACCCAACATTCTCCCCCTTTTTAATGATGGCAACACCCCCAAAAGAGATGATGTATTTTGATGAATCAATAATCTCAGACAGATGTTATGTAGTAGAGAACTACCAATAAAAGACACTTTTCCATCCTAAGACGGAGCTCCTCCCCCTTAATCAAATGGACTCTCTCCCCCTTTGCCATCAGCAAACAAGGGGTTAAGAAGGACACACTCTTGTGCAATAGTTCAGAAATTAAGCAGTTTATTGGGTAGTTCTTCAGATGTAAGAATCAACAATGTGCATTCCTGACAGAAATCTGGTTTAACAGTTTTAAAAGGTAGAGTAAATTCACTGACTTTCTAAAATAAGGGTATAGATTCCGTTTATAGTAATAAACCCGAGACACATAACCATTATAGACTAGATCCAGATTGTATCTTACTAATTTCAGAATCAATGAACATCAAGGTGTGTAACAAGAGTATGTATTGAAGTTAAACAATTGACACTTAGTGAAATTTAGAACTTCGAGGGTTACAGCAAATCTTTGATTTTTGATTTCAATGCTGAATCAAGTGAACAAACATGTGTCATTTATGCTTTTGACATTAAGGGTACACGTGGGTTAGATGCCAGTACCCCCAGTTACTGAGCATAAACTACCATATCTATCTCTGATCACGAACTACATAGATGATTTACACTTTTGACATTAAGGGTACATGTTTATCAGACGCCAGTACCCCCAGTTACTAAGTGAAACCAGCTCTATAGATACGACCATTTGAACAGATGTAACAAGAAGCACTTCATGACATGAATTCCTCTCCATTTCTTTGATGGAGCATTCAGTTTCTCAGTGTAGTTCAGTTATTGCTCTACCACTTTATACATTTGCCTTTACTAATGATTTTATTATTACTGCCCTTTTTATCTTTCAAAGTGACTTGTTTAAAGACAATACACTTTCTGAGTTTCTCAGCCTAGACCTCACTAAGTCTGTCATTTTCAGATATTGTAGGAAACTTGTCTGTCGAATCATGAGAGAAAGGTTGAGAACTATAAAAGGTTTTCTACCACCTTAATTTTTAAAGACAGTCTTTAGACTCTACAATTTATTAAGATTAAACTGTCAGTTCATTTAGGGAGCACAAATGATTCTTATAAAGGAAGACTTGTGATAATTTCTGCTCAAAATAATGAACCAATTGCAAGACTGTCATCCATTCAGAATGAGAAGATTGACACATGATGAGAATTTCTGAGAATAAAGAGAGAGTAGAATGAGTTGAACTTAGATCAGACTTTACTTAACTCCCCCTGACATCATGATGCACCAACCTTAACATGCATAAGGCGGACAATGCACCGACTATGCATGCGTATGGTAGACAAATGCACCGACTTACATGCTGCTTAGACACAATGCTCACACTGTGCATCGACTAAATGCAAGACATGCACTGACATATACTCGGTGCAAAAATGCGCCTCGAACTCAGATGCTCATAGCAAAGGCCTGCACCGACCTTAGTAGTGCATATGGCCAACTCAATTGATGTGTAATCTAGAGGAAAGACTCCCCCTATCTATATGCAATTTTATTTAACAATGTATCTGTGCACATCAATTATTCAAAATTTTAAAAATGTTTATTCAGAGACAAGCTGATGCATATTTATCTTCAGACCACTACAAACTACAATTCAAGCAAGAATTCTAAGTCAATCATCATGAAGAGATTTACACAAGCCTAATTCTCTTCTTATGAATTTAAATCTTTCATTCCCCAAAGGCTTTGTAAAAATGGCAGTAATTTATTTTTCAGACTCAATGAAATGCAGTTCAATTTCATTTTTATTCACTTCATCTCTAAGGAAATGGTGTTTGATTTCTATATGCTTAGTCCTAGAGTGATGAACAGGATTTTTAGTGAGAGCTATAACACTAGTATTATCACACAAAATTGGAATACATCCCAATTTTATCTGATAATCAATCAATTGGTGCTTGATCTAGAGTACCTGGGCTGCGTAGTTCCCAGCTGCAACATATTCTGCTTCAGCTGTAGATAAAGCAACAGTGTGTTGCTTTTTGGAAGCCCATGACACCAAACAGTCACCTAGGTAATGACAATACCCACTAGTGCTTTTCCTATCTATCCTGCACCATGCATAATCTGCATCAGTGTATGCTATGAGATCTAGCTCACACTTAGCAGGATACCAAAGTCCTAGTTCAAGGGTGCCTGATAGATATCTAAAAATCCTCTTAACAGCACTCAAGTGAGACTCTTTTGGACTAGTCTGAAACCTAGCACAAAAGCACACAGAGAACTGGATATCAGGCCTAGAAGCAGTGAGATAAAGAAGAGATTCAATCATACCTCTGTATAGTTTTGGATCTACACTTTTACCTTTCGGCTCATCATCAAGATTAGTTGATGTACCCATGGGTGCTGATATTTCCTTCAAGTTTTCCATCTTGAATTTCTTCAATAGATTTTTCACCTACTTGGACTGAGTTATAAATGTTCCTTCCTTAGTCTGAGTTACCTGCAGCCCAAGAAATAGTTTCAGCTCACCCATTGAACTCATTTCAAATTCTTGTGTCATTAAAT